>OZ025710.1:0-504298 GCA_964019335.1 Diplonema japonicum | reverse complement strand
CCCATCCCGGTAATGGAGTCGGCCTGTAGTGGGTGAAGGTCGAATAGGAAGGGAGTGGGAGGGGCATCCGCCGTGATGGGGGACACAACAGAAGCATCAAGAGCGTTGATGGCAAGGTCGCCGTACGTGACACCAGGCCACACACTGTGCTGCTTCGGGTTCCCGTTCAGGATCGTGTCATAAGGCGAGATCTCCTGCCCCAGTTTGTGAAGGGTCCACGTGTAGCCCCCATCACGCACTGGATAGAAGGAGTAGTGTAATGCCTCGGTCAGCCTTGTCATAGTCTTGTTGAAGTTCAGCATCTCCAGGTTAATAGTGTCCTTGTCTGCCACCTCCACACTCACCCATGTGTGCGAAGGTGCTCCGTATTTTGTGTGCACATTGCTTGGGTATGTCACCTTGCACAATGCCTCGCAGTGGTTGGGCTTCACCCACACATGGCCATCAGCGTTCATCGGGCGGTAGTCGCCTCTCGTGGTGTTTGCGTTCTCCGTCATGTTCGGCTTGTAGAAACCACATGTGTCCCCCCAAGGCCCGACGTACGGCACAGCCATTTTGTTAAAATCGGCAGTTGTGTAAGTGCTGTACACGATGTCGCCAAGCACGTTGCTCTTCGAAGCCCACTCCTTCCCACCGAGGAATGCCCTTTCCAGACCGCAGCTTGAAGTGAACTTGTAATGCACACCATGGCATGTGAACGTGTCGCCAAGCTTCTCCTTCTTGTATCCCGACAGATTGGGCTCTTTTACATTTTCCAATTCGGTCAAAGCAGCCTGTGGTGTGTTTACATGTCCCTGACAACTATACCTCAACACGCTTCCTCACAGGGTGGTTCTCCAGTGCTTCCACTGCGTACGGGATCCAAGCACGGCGCTCGATATAACTCTGTTGGGTGTTGTAAGGATCTCTTTAAGACATACGTTGGTCTGTTCGGCCCAACCGGCTTCGTACCTTGCATGAGCAAACTCTGCGTTCGACCACGTGTTCCACTCAGCAGGGCCACCAAGCCCGGCAGTGTGCTCGGGGACTGTAAGCAGCATCATTGTTGCGTTCAAGATCCTCGGGTCGCTGATGTTGCACGTGACGCAGCTCTCGAGTTCCCTGGTGAAGGCACGGTACTGCGCGTACATGAGCACATCAGTACCCAAGCCCTGGATCCACGTGTCGCCGACCTCTTGCGTGAAGACGGGAAGGGTCGACCGCATGGTGGAGTTGTTGACCCTGTCGGTGAACTCGTGCAGCGTGGACGCGAAGACGTCTGCACCAGGGAACTCGGAGTGCAGGATCTCATAGATGTTAAGCACTGCCTGGATGGACGGTGGAGGACCGCTGTTGTCTGTGCGGAAGGCGAAGCACAGCGCCTCATCAAACCCATCGAACATCATGCAGTCGTTCCTGCAGAGCCCACCGCAGTCCTCGGGGCTCGGACCCGGATCACCAGGGTAGCCACCAGCATGGTTCATAGTGAGGATCTCCGTGTTGGTGTTCTTGTCTTTCCACAGGAACATCTTATGCGGGCCCCACCCACCGGTGGCAGGGGTGCCGGGGTTCTGCCCAATGGTGATTGAAGTGTACCCGTTCTTCACCAACAACGGGACCACGCCCCTAGTAGTGCCCGGCACGTCCCTCAGGTTGTACACCTTGTTCTTCGGGTTAGGCTTCCCGAAAGCCTTCGAGATGGCGTTCGTGAACTCCAAGCCCCACTCGAACAAGGGCCCCCACCCGACAGCCTCGTTCTGAAGGTTGAACGGCCCGTCATGCCACACAACGTCGCTCCTGTTCACGGCTGCTGCAAGATTCTGCTTCTCAGCCTCGGTAGGGCAGTAGAGGGACGTCCCGTTAGCGAATTTGGTGTTTGGCGGGCAATTCAGGTAAAGCCACACGAGCCAGGGGTGCGTTGTGTAGACAAAGCGATCATCACCGTAGGCCCTCATGGACAGCGCCAGTTCGATGGCGCTGGGGAAGTGCTCTTGGATGTAGGTGTTCAGCACGGTGGCCATGAAGCCAATAGGGTTGCCTTCAGGTGTGTGGACGGCGTAGCCAATGTCGAGGTGGTTCATGAAGATGACGTGAACTTTGTTGATTAGGTTCTGTTTCTTCCAGACCCACCCGTTGGCCCATGCGATGTGCGAGCAGTTCGTGATGGTCCCGTCCACGGAGATGCCCTGCGCACTGGACTTGTCGATGTCGACGTGGACGTGCCCCGTCTGGCTGTCGATGGTGCCCTCCCCGTAGCTCCAGTTCCCCGCCGTCACAGCGATCACCGTGAAGGTGTTGGGGCCCGTCGTCGTCATCGAGTACTCATCTGTGCGCGGCCCCACCTGCAGCCCCTGCCACGTCCCTGTCAGGTTGCACACGGCAGCGCGCCTGTTTAGCAACTCCTCTCCTGTGTCGGGGTGGAACCTCAGCCTGTCTGCGAACTTAGGTCTTCTGATGAATTCATCCCAATAAGGTTTCTCGGGCTCCGCGCACTCGGACATGAGGGCGAAGCTGATGCCCACAAGAGGCAAACACCAACGCATTGTGTAAGGTGGTGCAGGAATTCTGTAAATTGTGAAGTTGTCTTGTTAAAAACTAGGGGGGGTGACAATAACATAAATAAGAGGGGCAAATTATGAAGTGAGAAAAGAACGGGAGGGGAAGGGAGGTGGAAGAAAGATTTAAAAAAAAAAAATATTAATTACTATTATATGACGAGGCAAAGAGAGAAAGGAATAAAAAAAAAAGAAGAAGGAAAAGAAGAAGAAGAAAAAACCCTGCCTTTGTAGCCATGGATTCGGGTGCTCCATAGTACTCAAACAGTCAGTCAAAAGATTATTTTTTTTCCTTCTTTTTTTTTTCCTTCTTCTTTTTTTCTTTAACCCAACGCCTTAAAAGCCTTCGGATGCAAAAATTTCGATTTCTTTCTTTCTTCATTTTCTTGTTTTTTTTTTTTTTTTTTTTTTTTTTTTTTTTTTTTCTCGCTCGTCCCGTATGCCCGTGATGAGTTGGCTAGCATTAGGGAGGGGGGTGCAACAAAAAAAAGTTACCTCATTGCAATATCACGCTTTCAAATAGTTTTCAAGCTTAGAACAATGACTATGATTGCCAGGCAAATGATGCCCAGTGTAGGTCTGGGGAAAAAAGTACCACTTTTTTATCGAGGGGTTACAAACTATTAAAAAAAAAGGGGGGGGGAACGAAACACATAACACAAATAAACTATCAGAGTTATTTCCCCTTAAGGACGCAAACCCAACAGTTTTGATAAAAAAGTGAAATTGATAATATTAGATCAAAGCACCTCTTTTGAGTCCCAGTACCTGCAGAAGTAAAAAAAAAAAAAAAAAAAAAAAAAAAAAAAAAAAAAAAAAAAAAAAAAAAAAAAAAAAAACCCGATAATTTCCCCTCCACCTTGCATGCAAACAATCAACTATTGGGCGCTAGTTGTCTTCGACAAAATCAATAATACAAGAGGAAGGGGGTGGGGGTGGGGGGGGGGAGAAAAACACTTTTTTGTATTATTAAAGCCGTCGAAAGAGCAACAACAGGAGGGGGGGAGAAGGGGTTTCACCCCCTTCCCATTTCTATTTTATTTTGTTCAACATCCGTCTTTTTTTTTTTTTTTTTTTTTTTTTTTTTTTTTTTTCTTTTTTTTTAAAGGTGGTGTGGAAATAAATACCGGTCGCGATATCAGATTTTGATTTAAAAAAAATGTGAAACACATAAAAAAGAAAAAAAAAGGGGGGGGGAAATGCGGTGCAACGGCCGCCGACCCTACCCTTACCCTTGTTTGCATTTTGAATTTGCTTCTTCTCTCTTGTTAATGTTGGAAATACGGGACTTTTCTTATTATTATTCTCGACTCGCTGCTTTTTCTTTTTTTTTTTTCTTCTTTTCTTTTTTTTAAAAGGGGTTTGAGAAGTTTGATGAACGACACTACTTCCGTCTGGGTGGCAGGTCGACATGCTTCCCTGTAGGCGGTCCCTTGATGATGATCAAGCTGACTGATGTGTGCACGCGAGCCTTGCTGTAGTGGTCCAACAACTGGATGTGGTTGTCTGTACGGTGATCACCCTGTGCGTCAATGTCAAAGGTTGTACCTGCTGCGAACTCCTGCTCGATAACGGTGTGCCCGAGCTCCCGGAGGACGGTGGCCCAGTCACGCATCTCCTGCTCAGTGAAAAAATTCAGCCCGTTAGACTCGAAGGTGTCCCTGCTGTTCAACAGAAACTCTGTGGTGTGTGCAGCGACACCACCCACCTTGAGTGCGTCCAGGGAGTTGATTACGAACTGCAGCGACGCCTGCCCGACCCCAACGTGCTCCAGTGACCCGCATGACCATATGAAGTCGTACTCGCCCTGCAGCAGGTGCTTCGGGATTTTGTTCATGTCAATCGGTTCGAAGTTAGCTCTCATTGTGTACTCCTCCAGCGTGATTAGGCCAGGCTTGAATGTGTTCTCCAACTGACCAGCGTGCTGGCCTGTCGATGCCCACTCGCCCCTGTAGTTGTTCTGGAGAGGCATGTCCGACACTGTCACCCTCGACCCTCGCTTCACGAAGTACCTCGCCAGGGGCTCCTGCCCAACAGCGAACCCAAGCCCACGCGACCCTTCGCGGATGACGTTCAGCTTGTCGAGTGCTTCGACGATGACGGCGAACTCCCACTGCTTCCTGTGGATCCTGTTGGGGCCGTCGCCCATTTCTGCCAGGTACGTCGTGACCCATTCCTGCGACACCTGGGTGTAGGTGCACAGTCTGGACCTGAAGGCAGTCAGGTTGGGCTCAATCTGGAGCTCAGGAAGGCAGCCGAATGCAGGGCGCCCAGCGAACGAGGCGCCCACGGGTTGGGAACTACCAGCATGGACAGGGACAGGGACAGGGACAGGGATAGGGACAGGGACGGGCACAGGTACAGGAACGTGCACAGTCGTGCGCCCACTTTCACCCGTGGTGGCCTGGTTGTGGCTGACGTACAGGAAAGCCGTGAGGAGGAGCACCACTGCAACCAGTGTCGATGGTGGGGGGCGAGCCATCTTAGCAAGTTTGCACTACCTTTTTGTTTTTGTTTTGTTTCGTTTCCCCCCCCCCCTTTTTTTTTAAAACCCCTTTTTCTTTGTTTCTCTCCCCCCCCACCCTCCCTATTTACACACAGACTCTTCTTTTAAAGTGGGATATATGAGCTCGTCTGGAAAAAAAAGGTCAACAAAATGACATCTTAAAACCCCCTTAAAAAAACAAATTTTTCAATTTTCAAGTTTTATGAGTGCAAAAAAAAGGGGGGGTAGAGAATGCAAGTTTGGCTCCAAAGATACCAACGTCGAAGTTCTGCATGAACTGGGAAAGTGTTAAGAATTGGTTTTTCTGAAAAAGGTCATGTTAAGCCAAATCCCAAGGGAACCCCTTGAAAAAGTAAAAAATAGGGTGTTAAAAACCCGGATTTTCGGGGGCTGGGTAGTACCATATATTTTTCGCTAAGTACTTTTAACAGTAACCCGACCGGGTTGTACCAGGGGTCACAAGTGCGCTTGATCATTACTCTTGAGGCACCTTAGATGCTGCATTTTAAGTAAAATTGGGGTGTTATTGTGCAAAGCCGGGTTATCCAGACAATGCTGCCTCGACCTCTTTTTTTTTCCCTTTTTTTTTTTGCAAAGGACAAAAGTTGATCAATCAAAAAATGAAAAGACATAAAGTAATGAACGGCAGGGGGGAGGGAGGGTTTAAAGTCTAAGCACTAAGCACCGTCTCTTCGAGGAAGGAGAAGAGGGAGGGTGGGGTGGGGGTGGGGGGGGGGGGGGGGGGGGGGGAAGGGCACGCAAGAATGAAACGAAATCCATTCATTTTATTTCACTATTCTGAAATTACTTCACGCACTCTTCACACATACCTACCGCCAAGTAATGACTTACCGTCCTCGAGGTAACGGTAAAGTCATTACTTGTTGGCAGTAAATAAAAAAGAAAAATTCACTATGATAGGAACATAGTGGTTAGCAACGGCTCACCGCGGTGGCGTGCCTAGAAAAAAAAAAAAAAAAACTCAAGTACAGGACAAGCCCCCCGCTAGAGGGCCGCCCTATGGGAGGGGGGGTCTATCTGTTAATACTCCCCTTCTGGAGCATTGCTTTCATCACGAAAAAAACAGCTATTTATTAAGTGAAAATAAGATAGCATTATTTCACGCGTGGTGGCAGGGGGTTTAACGAGTAGGGATCTTAGTTCACTCGCTTCGCTCGTGAAGTAAAAAGCTACGAGTTAAACCTGCCACCACAAGTGGAATAATGCTCTTATTTTCACTAATAAGTTGTTTTATTTAACAAGAGCCGGGTTTGAAAGGGTGGGAGGTGGCAGGGTTACAACAGGTGAAAAGTGGGATTTGGGTGTCGTCGCTAAATTTCAGTTTGTGCGACTCTTTTGTCCTCATCCCGCTTGCAAACATGCAAGCTGCATATGCCTGATGCACTATGTTGTAGGGGTCGCTGAATTTCATTGCCAGATACTCATTCATTTGTTCCTGACTAAGCACTGAAGCTTTTTTCACCGCTTCAAAAGAAGTGCAACCCTGGGAAAACTCTGCATTTTTTTTTTTATACCGAAGTTTCGTTGGACGATGGCGTTGATCTTGCTTTATGATCTTTCGACGCCTCTGCCTTTGTATCCCTAACATTATTTCACTGCACTTAATTTCAAGATAAACTGAGAGTGAAAATAAAGCTAGGAGTGACATAAAGTAAAATCTTATTTTCAATCTTATTTCCACTCCCACCCTTGAAAGCCCGGCTCAAGTAAACAAAAAAAGAGGGAGAAAAAAACACGAAAACAGAAATCTACTGTGATCTTTGGAGGGGGGGGGGAAGAGGGGACACGATCCCCTCCACCATTGATATCTAATTTTTCTTCTCTTCTTCTTCTTAGATTCCAAAACTAACCAGCAAAGCGATATCCAAGCAGCACACATTGTCCTACTTGTACCGAAACTATTTAATTTTTTTTCAAAAAAACTTCTTGATTGCTTATCTTTTTTCTTTTCTTTTTTTTTTCTTTCTTTCTTTTTTTTTTTTCTCTTTATTACTAGTTCATGGTCTATTCTATTTTGTTTCAAAAAAAATTTTTCACTTCCGCCTTCTCGGCAGGGGCACATGTTTCCCAGTGGGCTTTCCTTTAATAACGATGAAGCTGACTGATGTGTGAATAGTGTGCATGTCCTTTACTTGGATGTGGTTGCTGTAGCGATGGTCTTTTAGAGAGTCCACGTCAAAGGTGGTCCCCGCTGCGAACTCCAGTGGGACTACTGTGTGCCCAAGCTCCCGGAGGACGGTGGCCCAGTCTTGCATCTCCTGCTCAGTGAAGAAGTTCAGCCCAGGGGCTTCGAAAGTGGACTGGCTGTTCAACAGAAACTCTGTGGTGTGTGCAGCGACACCACCCACCTTGAGTGCGTCCAGGGAGTTGATGATGAACTGCAGCGACGCCTGCCCGACCCCAACGTGCTCCAGTGACCCGCATGACCATATGAAGTCGTAGTGACCTTGCAGCAGGTGCTTCGGGATGTTGTTCATGTCAATCGGTTCGAAGTTAGCTCTCATTTTGTACTCCTCCAGCGTCACAATACCAGGCCTGAACGTGTACTCCAGTTCGTTAGCGTGCTGGCCTGTTGATGCCCACTCCTTCCTGAAGTTCCCTTGCAAAGGCATGTCGGAGACGGTGACCGAAGACCCTCGCTTCACGAAGTACCTCGCCAGGGGTTCCTGCCCAACAGCGAACCCAAGCCCTATCTTGTTCGGTCCCAACATTCGAAGCTTGTCGAGTGCTTCGACGATGACGGCGAACTCCCACTGCTTCCTGTGCAGCCTGTTGGGGCCGTCGCCCATGTTGTTGATGTACGCGGTGACCCATTCCTGTGATGCGTGAGTGTAGGAGCACAGCCTGGACCTGAACAGGGTCAGGTCGGGCTCCGCTTGGAAGACGGGAAGGATCCCTTGCGGCCCTGTTGTGAGTGTCGGGACGGGCTCGTGCTTCGGGGGTGGAACAGGCTTGCAAGGCATGAACCTATCCGAAGTGCCGCTTATGTACATGAACATAGTAAGAGCCAGTACAGCAGCTACGAGGGCTTGTGTTGGGGGGCGCGGCATTTTTTTTTTTTATTTTTTCCTTTTTTTTATTTTTTTTTTTTTTTTTTTTGGCATTGTGCGTAGGTGGGACACAAGAGTGCTGCTTGTTAACAGAGGTGACATTCAAGAGACAAGCAAGAACAACACGGCAAGGCTTGCTGTGTGTGGGCAATTTTGTTGCCGCCTTAAGCAAGTGGGTCCGTAAATCAACGGGTTTTTTTCTTCTTTTTTTTTTTCGTTGTATCTCATTCCTTGAGGCCACAAAATAGAATAACAGAACTTTCAAAAAAAATTCCTTCCCCCCCCCCCTTTTTTTTCCCGGTATCTAACGTAACACACTAGGGCGTTTGTTCGGGGTTCCAGTTGAGGTAAAAAGTAGGGGGGGAAACAAAAAGAAAAAAAAAAAAAAAAAAAAAAAAAAAAGAGTGGCGGCTGCTTTGATAACTCCCGTGCAGCAGCCATCAACAGCAACAACCCTGGGGGGGGGGGGGGAGAAAAGGAAAACAATGGGACAAACTGACCGTACACAAGAAGAAGAAAAAGGCCAAGAAGCTGGTGCCCTCCCGACCCCCCCCTCTCTCCCGGGGTGGTCCATTTAATAAATGTAATTTTTTTTTTTTCATTTGTTCGGTTTTCGCTTTTTTATTTTTATTATTCAATTTAATGCTGTCGTTTCTCGTTTTCTGTTCCCTCCCCTTTTTTTTGTTGTAATTTGACACGAGCCGGGGTTTTCAAGGATGGAGCGTTAAAAAAAAAAAAAAAAAAAAAGAGAAAAAAAAAAAAAAAAAAATACCCGTATTTTTTTGTTGGTGGGGGGAGTTCCATAATTTTATCCATTCAAAAGATTTCCCGTTATCACGTCCAGGAGCATATTTAAAAAAAACTCCCGAAAAAAAGAGTCGATTGATTGTCGATTGAACAGCCAGGGATTACCCTGTAGAAAAAGATAAGCCCAACAATGCTACCACTGCTCTTTCTTGTTCAAGTAAACAAAAAAAAAAAAACATATTTACATTATACCGCAGACCCGGGTTAATTTTTTTTGATCGCTAGATATCTAGTGCTTCGTCCTTCAATGGTTAAAATAGATTCTATGCGCAGAAGTTTCCCTCTGCCCCTCTGTTTAAGACTCAACGTAAACAGGTAAAATAACCACGCGGACTGCGGACTGCGGGCTCCCCTAACTGCTTGCTGCACACAGGACTAAGGGAAATCACCAAACGGAAAAAACCGGGGGGGGGGGGGGGGGAGGAAGAAAGAAAAACCACACATAATGGATCAAAACTAAAACGTGACGGATCTGCATTTCACCCTTTCGGAAACAGTCGGCAAAAAAAAGAAAAAAAAAAAAAGAAAAAAAAAAGGGGAAGGGAGGTTTAGTTGCAAGTGTGTTACGGTGAAAAGGGATGAAGAAAAAGAGTAGGAGGGCCCCCCACACCTCGCGACTTGCACGAGTTGGAAAAAAAGTGGGGGGGGGCAGGCACAAGACAGCTGATCCCGAGGCTACTTGGCAAGTTGCAGTTCTTTCTATTTGTTGTTCGTGCTAAAAAGAAGAGTTGGAACAATTTTCCAAAGTATATACTTGTTCCAGTAAAGAAAGAGAAGAAAGAAAAAAAAAAGAAAAAAAAACCATAATTATAATAATAAAATGCCTAACATCGACCTTGCTTCGCTATGGCACAGGCTTGCTTTTGACGAAACACTGTGATGTATTGTTTATGATCAGAAACACTCTTATGCATACCACATTCTCTATTCTGTGCCTTTGTATTCTGGCAACCGCAGCCCTGTCCTGCTCTGCAGGTGACACATTCTGACAAGTGGTGTCGCGGAGTTCGTAGCCATGAGCCCTCATCAGCTGGAAGTAAGCATCAGGGTGGGGCCCACCACGGATCTGATACCACACCTCACTGAAGATGACGGGAAGCTCAGCAGCCCCCTGCCCTCCAAGAAGCTTGGGTGACCCCCTCATGGCCATCAGCTCAGAACTCTCAATGTCGATCTTCATCCCATGGAACACATTCGGGAAGTTCGGGTGGGCCGCAAGTGCCTCAGCAATCACATCGTCCAGCCTCCTTGTCACTGTGGGTTTAAGGAGAACGTTCCTCCTGCCCTCCTTCACGCGTAGCATTTCCCTGTGCACCACCATCTCGGGTTCAGTCCACTCATGGTCTTGGCAGTTGAGCATGATGTCGCCCTGATTCGAAAGATCGCACATAATCAGGCAGTGCTCAGAGCCTTCGCTCACAAAAGCATGTATAAGGTTGATTCTGGGTGCCAATAGAGGGTTCAAACATTTGCTGAGCTGAAGAAGTGCGAAGTTGGGTGGTGACCCCTCCACAGAGACAGTGTGGTAGCCGTGCAGTGCCGCGTAGACGGTCCACGTCCCGAGGTTTGCACCAACATCAAGGAACACCTTGTCCACACAGGGGGGCTGTGCGCAGGTGCCATTTGGATTGTGCTGCATGATCCTGTTGTAGGCCTGGAAGGCTTGTATCATCTCTGCGTTTTCCCAAAGGCCGCTTGTCAGAAGTACGCCACTCACAATGTCGCTGCCTCGGATCACGGCAAGGGACACACCTGTTGTCATCTTGGCGATGGCATAGGTGATCTTGAGCTCGTCGAGTGCTGCGATCTCTGCGCTGCACGTTTGACGTTCTTCGTCGGTCAAGAGCCTTTCATGTCGTTGCAGATGGATCCGTGGTGTGGGCACTGGGACAGGGGGCGGGATGGGGACGGGGACGGGGACTACGGGGGCAGGAACGAGGGGTGTCGTTGCTGCCACGCCCAACTTCACGAAGCACTATTTTTATTTTTATTTTTATTTTTGGGAAGAACATCACTACCATACCAAGTTCTCCATACGCGTTCTCCCCAACCTTGCGACCACGGCTGCATCTTGCGTCGCAGGCCACGCATGCTGACAGGTGGGGTCACGAAGGTCGTAGCCATGAGCCCTCATCAGCTGGAAGTAAGCATCAGGGTGGGGCCCACCACGGATCTCCCACCACACCTCACTGAAGATGACGGGAAGCTCAGCAGCTCCCTGCCCTCCAAGAAGCTTGGGTGACCCCCTCATGGCCATCAGCTCAGAACTCTCAATGTCGATCTTCATCCCATGGAACACATTCGGGAAGTTCGGGTGGGCCGCAAGTGCCTCGGCAACCACATCGTCCAGCCTCCTTGTCATTGTGCGTGTCAGGAGAACGTTCTTCCTGCCCTCCTTCACGCGTAGCATTTCCCTGTGTGCCGTCAACTCGGGTTCCGTCCACTCATGGTCTTGGCAGTTGAGCATGATGTCGCCCTGATTCGAAAGATCACACATAATCAGGCAGTACTCAGAGCCTTCGCTCACAAAAGCATGTATAAGGTTGATTCTGGGTGCCAATAGAGGGTTCAAACATTTGCTGAGCTGAAGAAGTGCGAAGTTGGGTGGTGACCCCTCCACAGAGACAGTGTGCATTCCCTGCAGTGCTGCGTAGAAAGACCATGTCCCGAGGTTTGTACCAATGTCAAGGAACACCTTGTCCACACAGGGGGGCTGTGCGCAGGTACCCTTGGCTTTCTGTTGCATAAGTCTGTCGTATGCTTGGAAGGCTTTCACGGTCTCAGAATGTTCCCACGTGCCGGATGATAGAAGCATGCCACTCACAATGTCGCTGCCTCGCATCACAGCTAACGAGGCTCCTGTCACCATCTTGGCGATGGCGAAGTCAATTTTGAGCGCGTCGAGTGCCGCGATCTCTACATTGCACCTCTGAAGCTCTTCGTCCGTAATGTACCTCTCGTGCCTCCTAAGAGGATGCCTTGGTCTGGGGAGTGCGGGAGGTAGAGTGGGTGGTGGAGTCAGAGGAACGACCGCCACGGTCGCGGGAAGGCGCTGCTTCATGAAACACTGTTAGTTATCGATTTTTTGTTTACCATTCACATACCACATTCTCGATGTTCGTAGTGCTTAACCGAGTGACAGCCTCTGCGTCTTGCTCGGCAGGCCACACATGCTGGCAGGTAGGGTCGCGGAGTTCGTAACCAGCTGCCCTCATCAGCTGGAAGTAGGCATCAGGGTGGGGCCCACCACGGATGTGATACCACACCTCACTGAAGATGATGGGAAGCTCAGCAGCCCCTTGACCTGCAAGAAGCTTGGGTGCTCCCCTCATGGCCATCAGCTCAGACCCTTCAATGTCGATCTTCACCCCATGGAACACATTCGGGAAGTTCGGGTGGGCCGCAAGTGCCTCGGCAATCACATCATCTAGTTTCCTTGTCATTGTGCGTGTCAGCCGCACGTTGCGGTTGTGCTTCGTGAACTCAGCCTTGTAGGCCGTCATGGCAGGTTCTGTCCATTCCTCTGCTTTGCAGTTCAGACTCACATCGCCTTGGTTCGCAAGGTCGCACACAACCAGGCAGTGCTCAGAGCCTTCATTCACAAAGCTCTCCACTAAGTTGATTCTGGGTGCTAATACAGGGTTCAAACATTTGCTGAGCTGAAGAAGTGCGAAGTTGGGTGGCGACCCCTCCACAGAGACAGTGTGGTAGCCTTCTTGCGCTGCGTAGAAGGTCCATGATCCAAGGTTTACACCAACATCAAGGAACACCTTGTCCACACAGGGGGGCTGTGCGCAGGTACCCTTCGCCTGCTGTTGCATTGCTGCCTCATAGGCCTTGATGGAGGTCACGGTTTCGTGGTGCTCCCACTGCCCGTGGTCTAGGAGGTTGTTGCTGACAAGGTCACGGCTTGCCATCACAGCAAGCGAAACATCAGTAATTGTGGTGGCTATTGCGAACTGCACTTTCATGTCTTCCAATCTGTTGATCTCCGCGGAGCACCTCTGCTGCTCTTCATCCGTTAGGTCTCTCTCTCGATTCCGTTTCTTGCTTGTCGAGTGTTGCTGCTTCACTATATTTCTCGCCGCGTACCTTGCCTTCACACCGGGATTGGATAGCAAGATGAAGAAGACCGCAGAAACTACAACAGCGCCTATTATCCATTTTGAACGCATCTTTATATCCCCCTGTGTGTGGTGGGGGAGAAGCGAAGGAGGAAGAAGGAGGGACGAGAAGAAAAAAAAAAAAAGAAGAAGAATTGCAAAAACAAACTCACCGTAACGTGGCTACTTTTTCTTCTTTGCAGCATCACTGGGCTTTTATTGGAGGCAAATTGTCGGTATTGGTGGTGACAATCGACAATTTTACACCAAAAAAAAAAAAAAAAAAAAAAAAAAACTCCCCAGCTGCTGCCTATTGATCACTGGTGCTAGCCGTTTTTCATAAAGGGGAGGGGCAAGTCTGAATTTTCGTTTCGCGCAACAATTCGTTGAGGACTTGCCCAGTTTTCGATTTGACTTTCAGCAATTCTTAACAGCGCAAAAAAAAGGGGGGGGGGGAACGACAAAGGGCATGGAGAGAAGAAAAAAACTTGAATTAACTTGAAATAAAAAGACAATCCAGCCTGGGGGGGGGGGGGAGAATAAAAAAAACAAAGAGAATGAGAAAATGAAAAAAATTAAGTTAAAAAATGAGAAAAAAAAATTCTAACCCGCAGTGTTAAAGACCCAGGCTACCCAGATGATGACAAAAGGTAGAAGGGCGAGAAGGAAAATGACAGGCTTGTTTGCGAGCGCGGCAGGGGGGAAGGAAAAAAAAAGGGGGGGGGAAGACAAGCCGGCACTAGTTATTTGTATAAGGCCGGTAGAACCGGCCACAGGTTAAGCAACAAATTGCCACTACAGTTGCCTCTTTATAACCCGTAACTCACATGGCTTTCTTGCAAAAAAGGGGAAAGAAATAAAAATTAGAAATACTGTAAACCTCATTAAAAGTTTTTTTTTTTTTTTTGTCGCTCATATCTCCGATGCAAATAGGCCAATTCTCCATCATCCTGTCACAAAATAGATGCTTTCAGCAAATATAGAGATATGAGCGGCAAATAAAAAAAAATAAATTTAAATAAAAAAAGAACATATTTTTAAACGCGAAACCAGCTCTTCTCCTATAGTAGAAAAAGTTTCCCTGGCTCCTCTCCCCCCTTTTAATGTGAAAATTCAAATTACGGTCCACCTGTTCTCGTCTTTTCCTTTTTTTTTCTTCCTTTTTTTTCTTGTAGCCGAATACCTGCCGCCTCAAAGAGAAGACTATTCAGTGTCAAATAGTCCGGGGTTCTTTTTTCCTTTTCTTTTTCTTTTTTTTTTTTTTTCTTTCTTTTTTTGAGGGCAGGAAAGGGTCATTAGAATAAAGTTCTGTAGGACGTGTAAATGAATTGAAAGTTTTTTTTTTTTTCTCTCTTTTTTTATTTTATTTTTTATCCCTGCAGTGGACCTACGTTCTTGATGTAGCATTCCTTAAAAAGATTTTGAGCCCTAAGAGTTTACCCCTTGGGGGGGAGTAAACTCAAAGTAAAGATAAGCGACAATTCCGCATGAGCACAGCCTCCTGCGAAGTAAAGAAACAAGAATGAGTAGTAACCAGGACAAGCTTAAGAAATTTTACAGTATTCTTTTTTTCTTTTCTTTTCTTTTTTCACGGTGAGCACCCACCCGTTCACCGAAACTTATCAATCCCCCCCCTGCCTTTGTGAGAAGAAGGGCTAACTATTAAACTAAAGATCTCCTTCCCCCCTCCCAGATAGCACGAATCTTCTTCCTTTCTTCAGCGTGCAATAGCACAACACGAAGAGTTTCTTTTTTTTTTTTTTTTTTTTTAAATCTTCACCTCTCTTCGCTACCTTTTATCTCCCTTTAAGCTCCTTAACTCTTTTATGCCAACCATGCCTATTTCTTCACAAAGCACTATGGTTATGTTGTTTGAAGATTTAAAAAAAAAAAAAAAAAAAAAAAAAAAAAAAAACATACCACATTCTCAATGAGTGTTCTCTTCATCCTGTTGAGCGTGGCAGGATCCTGCTCAGCAGGCCACACATTCTTACAGGTAGGGTCGCGGAGTTCGTAGCCAGCTGCCCTCATCAGCTGGAAGTAAGCATCAGGTTGGGGCCCACCACGGATGTGATACCACACCTCACTGAAGATGATGGGAAGCTCAGCAGCCCCTTGACCTGCAAGAAGCTTGGGTGCTCCCCTCATGGCCATCAGCTCAGACCCTTCAATGTCGATCTTCATCCCATGGAACACATTCGGGAAGTTCGGGTGCTCTTCCAACACCTGAGCGATGATGGTGTCCAGCTGCCTTGTCATTGTGCGTGTCAGCCGCACGTTGCGGTTGTGCTTCGTGAACTCAGCCTTGTAGGCCGTCATGGCAGGTTCTGTCCATTCCTCTGCTTTGCAGTTGAGAGTCACATCGCCTTGGTTCGCAAGGTCGCACACAACCAGGCAGTGCTCAGAGCCTTCGTTCACAAAGCTGTCCACGAAGTTGATTCTGGGTGCCAAATCAGGGTTCAAACATTTACTGAGCTGAAGAAGTGCGAAGTTGGGTGGTGACCCCTCCACAGAGACAGTGTGGTAGCCGTGCAGTGCTGCGTAGAAGGTCCACGTCCCGAGGTTTGCACCAACATCAAGGAACACCTTGTCCACACAGGGGGGCTGTGCGCAGGTACCCTTGGCTTTCTGTTGCATAACGACATCGTATTCCTGGAAGGCTTTCACGGTCTCGGACTGTTCCCATTTCCCGGATGTCACAAGGAACTGGCTCACAATGTCATTGCTTGCCATCACAGCAATGGATGCTCCCATCGCCGCTTTGGCAACAGTGAATGAGATGCTGAGCTCGTCGAGTGCCGCTATCTCGGCACTGCACCTCTGGCGTTCTTCGTCAGTTATCCGCCTCTCGTGGGCACGCAGTGGGGGCAGCGGTGGGCCAGCCAAGCGTGCAGACACGGCCTTTTTCACGAAGCACTGTTAGTTTGTTTTATTTCTTCTTCTGCTTCATACCACATTCTCAATGTTTGAACTGCTCAATCTTGTCACGATTTTCGTATCCTTTTCAGCAGGCCACACAGTGCCACAAGTATGGTCGCGGAGTTCGTAGCCAGCCTCCCTCATCATCTTGAAGTAAGCATCAGGGTGGGGCCCACCACGGATCTGATACCACACCTCACTGAAGATGATGGGAAGCTCAGCAGCCCCCTGACCTGCAAGAAGCTTGGGTGACCCCCTCATGGCCATCAGCTCAGACCCTTCAATGTCGATCTTCATCCCATGGAACACATTCGGGAAGTTCGGGTGCTCTTGGAACACCTGAGCAACAATGTCGTCCAACCTCTTTGTCGTGGTGCGTGTCAGCCGCACGTTGCGGTCGTGCTTCGTGAACTCAGCCTTGTAGCTGTCGATCGCAGGTTCTGTCCATTCCTCTGCTTGGCAGTTGAGAGCGACGTCACCCTGGTTCGCAAGGTCGCACACAACCAGGCAGTACTCAGAGCCTTCGCTCACAAAGCTGTCCACTAGGTTGATTCTGGGTGCCAATTCAGGGTTCAAACATTTGCTGAGCTGAAGAAGTGCGAAGTTGGGTGGTGACCCCTCCACAGAGACAGTGTGCATTCCCTGCAGTGCTGCATAGAAAGACCATGTCCCGAGGTTTGTACCAACATCAAGGAACACCTTGTCCACACAGGGGGGCTGTGCGCATGTACCTTTCTCTCTGTGCTCCACTGCCCTGTTGTAGGCCTCGAAGGCCTGCACTGTGTCAGGGTGCTCCCACTGCCCGTACTCAAGCAGTGCCTTGCTCACTATGTCGTTGCCTCTCATTACCGCAAGCGAGATCCCCAATGGCGTCTTGACAATTGCGTACTCAATGTTGAGACCCACAAGTGCCGCAATCTCTGCGCTGCACGTTTGACGCTCAGCATCAGTGATGTGCCTTTCATGTTTAGCAAGTACAACTGGGGCTGGCACTGGTACTGGCACTGGTACTGGGGCTGGCTCTGGTACTGGCACTGGGGCTGGTACCACCGGAGGAGGCAGTGCGACTTCTGGAGGTGGCTGAGGTACCGGAGCAGGTATCGAACCCTTCTTGACGAAGCACTGAAAAATATTTAGATCTTTTTGTTTTCCATCTGCATACCACGTTCTCGATGCCGTTCTTCATGATCCTTGCAAGGGTGGCTGCATCTTGCTCAGCGAACCACACCCACAGGCAAGAAGGATCACGAAGTTCGTAACCAGCTGCCCTCATCAGCTGGAAGTAAGCATCAGGTTGGGGCCCACCACGGATGTGATACCACACCTCACTGAAGATGATGGGAAGCTCAGCAGCCCCTTGACCTGCAAGAAGCTTGGGTGCTCCCCTCATGGCCATCAGCTCAGAACTCTCAATGTCGATCTTCATCCCACGGAACACATTCGGGAAGTTCGGGTGGGCCGCAAGTGCCTCAGCAATCACATCGTCCAGCCTCCTTGTCATTGTGCGTGTCAGGAGAACGTTCATCCTCCTCTCCTTCACGCGTAGCATTTCCCTGTGTGTCACCATCTCGGGTTCAGTCCACTCATGGTCTTGGCAGTTGAGCATGACATCGCCCTGATTCGAAAGATCACACATAATCAGGCAGTGCTCATGTCCTTCGCTCACAAAAGCATTTATAAGGTTGATTCTGGGTGCCAAATCAGGGTTCAAACATTTACTGAGCTGAAGAAGTGCGAAGTTGGGTGGCGACCCCTCCACAGAGACAGTGTGGTAGCCGTGTTGCGCGGCGTAGAAGGTCCACGTCCCGAGGTTTGCACCAACATCAAGGAACACCTTGTCCACACAGGGGGGCTGTGCGCAGGTGCTTTCCTTTTGTTGCATTAAATCGTATGCTTTGAAAGCCTTCGCTGTTTCTTGCTGCTCCCAAAGCCCTGATGACAGAAGCATGCTGCTCACAATGTCGCTGCCTCGCATCACAGCAAGCGAAGTGCCAGACAGCATCTTGGCGATGGTGAAATCGAGGTTGAGGCTTTCAAGTGCCGCTATCTCGGCACTGCACCTTTCCTGCTCTGCTTCTGTCAGGCTCCTCTCCTGCTTTCGGAGGGATCTTCTTAAAGGTCTTGTAACACGGGGGTTCTTCCTTATTTTTGTTGTGTTTGTCACTAGGACATAACAGACAACCGCAGATACGAGTAACGCTATGATCTTCTTTGCGTGCATAGTTGACAAGGCCCTGGGGACCTGGAGGCTTGGTGGTTGATTTTATTTGATGATAACTAAAATAAGAGTGCTTCCGTGTTGATCACAGTTGAGGTAAGGACAATATGAAAAAAAAAAAAAAAAAAAAAAAAAAAAAGAGCAAGAATGAAGCAAGGAACCACTTGCAAGGCTCCACCAAAGGGGTACTGAGTTATTATAATAAAAAAAAAAGGGCAAAAACCCAAGCACAGAATGTGCTCGAAGGTGTTGGAAAGGTTAGAAGAAAGAAGGTACGACATGTCAACCGTCCCCGAGCCAAAGAGAGGCTTCTAGGGGCACATTGGTTCTGATAAGAGAGGGGGGGAAAAGAGGAAAAACCCACTAGCGCTGCCAAATAAAAATAACTAGTTTCTTACTCTCGACAATAGTTAAACAGCAAAAAAAAAGAAAAATAAATAAATAAATAAAAGCTAAATGAGACGTTGATGGCGCCCTGCACAAGCCCTGTCAACTTGACTCTTCTCCTGTTTCTTAAATGCGGTGTCTCTGCTTAGCAGGGGCGCCTGGTACCAAGATGTGTTTGCTCACCAAAAGGAAGGAAGAAAAAGAAGGGGGGAGGGGGGAGAAGTAAAGTTTAAGAATTAAAGAGCGAGCCCAAGCACGCGAAAGTGCTCGAAGGCGAAGGATAGTGGTTATTGGATATTTCTCTCTTGTCAGAAACCAAGCCTCTTGAGAATGGCAAACTCGGCGGCAGCAGAACCCTCACCGAAGATGAGTTCCTCGATGATGGCTGCAAAGGAGTTCTCTGTGAGGGACAGCCCTGCGACCTCGCACAAGGCCTTGAGGACAGATGCTGTGGGAGGGCGGCAATCAGCCAGCGACTTCGTCACACGCGCCAGCTGTTCGGAGGAGAGGGCCTGTCCAGATTCGGCAAACTGCTGGAGAGCGGGGCTGTCCTTCAGCACTAACTCCTGCAACACGGCACCCAAGGGGTTCTCAACTAGACAGGGGGGAAGGCGCAGTGGCGCTGCCAACCTGCTGGGCACAGCCGTTTCCCTCTTCTTCGCTGCCTGGGAAAGCATCTTCTTCGCTTCCTCGTCCACAACAACGACCCCATTGTCTGCCTTCCCGTAGAGCACCACCACTGGCCCGTCCATGAAGACAAGCCTGCTTTCATTGTGCAGGATAATGCCCCTGTACCGAGAGCGGAACTGTATCTTCCCTGTGCCCTTGGTTTGACTGTCCAGCATCTCCACATCTGTAATGCGCACTGTGTCACGCGAAGTGTCGGTGTATAGCTGCAGCTCCATCCCACGCTTTATAAGCTTCCCTGTACCCTGCACTACGGCTGTGTGGTGCTGCACGCACTCGCTTTTCATGTAATCGTGAACCGCAATACAGCCACCTGTCGGGAGCCTGTCATGACAGGCTGCGAAGCACACGCCCACCACGTCGCCTGCCTCGGCCCTCGTAATGGGAACTTTTCCGGGGTGGGTTTGGATGGACTTCACACGTGACTCGATAGGCCCACTGGAGGTGCCTAGGAACGTGATGACGTCGTCTTTCTCGAGAACGCCTTGCATTACCTTCCCCACAACTACGTAGCCTACCCCTTTAACCTTGTAGCGGTGCGAGATAGTCATTTTCATTGCCTTATTCTTCTCAAGATCTGGAATCACTACGTTCTTCTGCAACATCTCATTCAGACACGGCCCTTCGTACCAAGGTGTCAGGTCGGACTTCTCGTGCACATTCGCGCCTTTCTTGTCCACAGGTACAAACACCATCTGCATTGCCTTAGGGAGGCCGGCTTTGACTGCTGTCACTGCCTTGTCATATGCCTCCTGTGCATACCCTACCTTGTCCATCTTGGAGATGGCTACGATGATGTGTTTCTTCCCCGCCACCAGCCACATGTTGCCGTGTGTGCGCCCCCTCCCCTCGAACTGCTTGTCTTTCAAGAATTCCGCAGCGAAGTTGTCAGCAGAGACCACCATGATCCCTGCACTGCCGTGGGACGCGTGTGCAAAGTAGTTCTTCGACCTCCCCCTGTCCCCTGGGACATCCACCAGTGTCACGTGCCTCTCGCCACCGTCGGGCATGTCGTAGTAGGCCCCGTCCACTGTCCTCTCTGGGCCGTCGCCTTCCGGAGTCCGTTTCTTCTGCTCTTGCCCCACAAGGTTCTCCACAAGGGTTGACTTCCCTGCGAAAGTTGCACCCATCATTGTCGCCGTGAGGTGCGGTTTCCCGTAAGTCTGTAGAGAGTGCTCTACTGATTTTGCTGCCATTGTGTCTCCTAAGAGGTACGAATAAGTCTTGTGTTCCAGCTTCAACCCTGTCTCAAGGTCCTTCCCACTCTTTGTCGTCCCTCGCAGAGCGTTGCACATAGGCTGCACGAGTTTAAAGTGTGCCCAGTGCACTAGTAGCCATGTGATGTTCCGCTGCAGCGTCTTCATGTCCCACCCGGTTCCGTGGAAGTTCTTGGCCAGCTCCCCATAGTACACCCACTCGTGCTCACGCGGGAGGTTCGGTACCTCCGTCGACTCACTGACGATCTGCCACGCTGTGCTCAACGGCTGCCCCGTCCCTGTCGACGCCAGCAAGCACAACACGAAACCATAGAGACCTCGCGTGATTTGCGAAATCGTGTCATCGAAGGCCACCTCAGATCCAGCAGAACGGCGCTCCGTGATCTGTCTAATCTGTGCCAGGATCACTGTCGCGAGGAAGAATCCCAAGTCCTTGTTCGTAGGGGAAATGGCGGGGCTGATGTCCCTGCACATTGAAGCGTCGGAAATCGTCGAACGCAGCAGGATCCTGAGCACGGCGACGGGGCGCCAGTCCGCGTGGGCGTACCACTTTGCAATGTATGGGTCCTTCATCTCTATGAACCTGTCAAGCAGGAACAGAGCGAGAGATGATTTTGTGTCTTCAGCGAACTTGTTGGGCAGAGCAAGGGTCTGTGACTTGCAGCCTGCCTTCTGCGACAGGGGGTGTGCCTTTGCCTCCTTCGTCATTTCGAGAAGTGCACCCACTGTGTTCGCGTCGAACAAGGGCTTGTCCCAGCTCAGAGGGTTTCTCTGCATCAACTCTTCCCACTTGTCGGAAGCAAAGTCCGAGAAGGTTGTCGTCGCTACCGCAGCAAGCAGCTCCCTCATCGCGTCTCTGTTCACACTGCACACGACCGCTCCCGCCTCCCCACAGTGCTGCTCTGTGAGGTCGGTGAAGTCCTTCAGAGACATATTCAAAGCGACTCCTACATTCGCAGCTACTTTCTGCGCCTTTGCGAGCTTCTGGATATTGAACCCAATCGTCCCCGCCTTTGACGACGACACCATGCACCCCAGCTCCTCTACTAGCCACTGCAGGGCCGCTTTAGTCTTGTTGCATTTTGCCTTGTGCTCCTTGTATGACGCAGAGAGCTTCATGTTCCCTGCAAGCATATCATCCAGGCTCCCTTTCTCCTCCTCTGTCATCTGCCATGCAGGGACCATCTTCTCCCTCAGCACTGTGGTGAGCGTCTTCCCAAGCTTCTTCAACTCGCTGTCGTCGAGCAACATGCGCAGCTGTGCCAGCACTTCCTTCATGTCTGTCTTCGCTTCCGTGAAATCGTCAATCGTGAGCTCTGTGAACAGCTTTGTGAGCGCTGCCACCTCGTACAGCGCTCCCTGGAAAGTAACCTTTGCTGTACGTCTGTCCACTAGCACACCGACTGACCTCACACATTCATCGGCCTCTGTCGTAGACTTCACCCACTCGCGGAGGTCCTCCATCTGCGCCGTCACTTCCTCGAAAGGTATCACGGGTGACTCCACCAACCATCTCAGCCCTACCCCGTCCAGAGAAAAGTAACGGTATAGCCCCGTGGAAGGGTCCTTCAGCCCTGCCACAATGAATGACTGAGGACCTGCCAGTGACATGGCTGCGTTCATGTTCAGCCCCAGAAGGTACTCTCGCATTTTGTTCTTTTCGGCGAAGACAGCAGCCGGTGGGTCTACGCTGGGAACAACGATGTACAATCCATTAAGGCGCATGTCGGGGTTCACTTCTCTTGCAGCATCGATCATCCTGTCAGAAACCACAACCACCAGCATTTCGGTCGTCCTGTAGAACTCCGCAAGGTCTACTCCCTTCTTCATAGGAGCGCACACCTTGCCCGCAGTGAGTAGCAGCCCACCCACCAGGCCTCCAGGTACAACACATGGTAGCAGCACCGATTCCTTATCCTGCTTCACCTCCCCCTCCGCTGTGTGGTAGTCTGGGTGGTAGTTGTGCGCCGCGTCACAGAAGGCCATCGACCCCCCGAAGGGAATGTACACATCGGGGACGATGTTGATGAACGAGGGGTCTACGTCTTCGGTGTGTAGAATCACGACTTTCCTCTTATTTCCCTCCACCAGCACTTGGACATCTTTCGGTGCGGGAGTCTCACACACATCAACAGAAGGTTTGTCAGTAGACGAAAGCGTTTTCTTGAAGAGGTTTGCAGCCTTTGCAAGGAACCCAGGCTTTGCAGGCTCGGTTTTTGAACCACTTTCACGGGCGCGTTCCAAAGAAGCCATGCTGTCGGAGTTGAAAGACGGTGCAGCACCTGAACCGACGCAGGGGTTCGCGAGCACCTCCCAGTGGATCATGTTGTCTCTCCCTTGCCTACCGACAATAGGCGCGCAGAGTGTGTGGTCTCCAATGGTCACTTCGTCAAGCGGGACACGAATCACAAAGCACTCCTTGGTGGTATGGTCCCACACCACCACGACTGGGCGGTGCTCCTCGAACCTGCGGAGGGGTGTGCTGCGGTAGCCAGTGAGGAAGGGGACAACAACATCGTCAGCAGTGCAGCTACGAAGCTTCACAGTGTGGAGGAGCTCGTGGCCATTTACGATGTCACCCGAATGGGTGAGGTTCCCCGCCACTGTTTTGTTGTAGTAGACAAGGGCGGAGGAATTCAGACGGAGGCACAGGTCAAAGTAGGTGGGGGTGAGCTTCGAGAAAGCAGACACGATGACAGAATCGCTGGTGACAGTCGTAGTAAACTTCGACCCCGTGTCCTGCAGTTGGATAGAGTACTGCTTACTGTCGGGGACCCCTTGTGACTCGAGCTTTGCCTCCATCGTTGTCATGTAAGTGTCCACATTCTCGAAGATGTCACCCTGCCTTACGTCGTCTACCACCTCTGAGTGCTTCAGGCAGCTGATGTCGAGCATTTCGGGTTTGTTAGTTCGTTCCATTATCACGATGATCCTTCCGCCAGTGCCCTGCCACAACACCCCTACCTGCTTGTATCCACCGCATTCCAGAACCTGCTTCCCTACCTCCTCGCACCTCTCTATGCTATCCAGTAACGGGCTGAACACAACTTTGTCGAGCGTCCTGAGCTTCTGGATGACCCCCTTTTTGGTATCTCCCATGTTGTTTTAGTGTACGCTGTAGAAATGTGATTTTAAAAATAGAGTGCGGCAACGAATGCTCGAGTGCGCAGAAACACAGCAAAATGCACAGAACACCAACGTGTAAAAGAACGATTCTGTGCAAAAAGAATATCTTGGACCGACGAACCAAATTGGTTTCACAGAAAATTAAAATTGAACAGAAAAACTAGAATAAAAAGGAACTGCACCATTATACAAAAGGGGGGAGTGGGGAGGGGGATACAAAATAAAAGCAGGAATTACTCGCGTTGGGGAGGTTTTTTGACATGCTTTTGCACAGCGGGGGAAGCAATCTTGGAAGTGTCAAGAAGCTGTTTAAGTTGAAGGGAGGGAGGGAGTCGAGTGGGGGAGTCTCTGGGTGTCGTGGTCCGCTCGCGCTGGCTGCTTCTATTACTGATAACAGTGGAAAGCAAAGGAGAACTGCTGCCGCCACCCATGCCACGGCCCCGCCCACGGCCAGTTGGCAGGGGTGAATCGGATGCCCGCCTGCGACCAGATGGCAGAGGGGAGTCGGATACCCGCCCACGGCCTGCAGTTGGCAGAGGTGAATCGAAGCCCCAATCGGATCCCCGTCCACGGCCTGCAGAAGGGCGCAGGGGCGAGTCGGAAGCACGGCTTATTGGAGAAGCCCTCCCCCGACCTGCGCCGAGCTTTATCGGGCTGCCTATTGTCTTCTGAGGCAGCTGAGGGGACGCTGGTGGGCGGCCTCGGGGCGACCGTTTTGCCAGAACTGACTCCAGTACTTCTTTGCCTCTATTCGTCACTGGTCCAGTAGGCGGAGTGGAAGGCATCGCAGGTGGCGGCAGTTTCAAGTTCAACGTCGACAACAGCTCCGACATTGTCTGCGACTTGTTTGTAGCTTCCTTTTTGTCCATATACTTTTCCTTTTCTTCTTTCTTCTCGTCATCTTCCAAGCTGCCATGTGCGCTCTCCTCCTCAGGGTTCTCAGGAGACTGCAAGGGTGTACTGTCAGCACTGTCCAACGCCCCGTCAAGCACATCATCAGTTGGAAGGTCCCTTACGAGGAGTGGCGTGGCATCAGTGCTTGCTGTGCTCGCCGAGGCAACCTCAGAGTACTCTTTTTCCTTCTCTTCTTCCTCTTTTTTGCGTGCTTCTTCTTTTGCTTTTTCCCGTGCCGCTTCTTCTTCCTGCTGTCTCTTCTTCTCTTCTGCTTCTCGTTTTTGTCTTTCTCTTTCTTCTCGTTCTTCCTGTTTCTTTTTTTGCTCTGTAACCTCTTTTTCCAATGTCTCGAGCTCCCTCTTCTGCTTCAGCGCTCGTTCTTCTTCTTCTTCCTGCTGTTGTACACGCTTTTCAATCTCTCTGTCCAAATTTTCAATCTCGCTTTTCTGCTTCAGCACCTGTTGTTCCATAGCAGCCCGTGCCTTGTGTTCCTCTTCCTCCCCCCTCCGCCGGATGCTCTCCAGCATCTTCTGTTCTTCTTGTTCCATCTGCTTCTTTTTCCTCTTCCACTGTTCTTCGTCCTCTTGTTCTTGTTTCCGCAGTTTTTCCTGTCGACGCTGCTCGGCCAGCTGCTCCTCTTGTCTAACCTTCTCCCTCCATTTCTCGAGCATCTTCTCTGTATCTTGCTCTAACAACACAGCAGGTGGAGGAGGAGGAGCAGCCGGCGATGGGGACATCTTTATGCATGACGAGTGCATGCTCTCGTCATCAGTGTCGCAGATATGAGGGAACTCGGGCGTCTTCAGCTCTGCTGGAATGGCAACAGGCGAGTCTTTCTTTGGCGTGGTCAGCGCGAACCAAGCGGACTCAAGATCTGTTTCTCTTCCCGGTGAATTGGAGAGCGACTCCCGATCCTTCAACCTCTTTACTGCAGCAGCGTGGCGCGCAACTTGCAGCTTGGGTTCCGGCTCTGCAGGAGAGGACGGATTCTTGTTGGTTTCTTCAGGAAAGATGACAGGCCTGACGGTTTTCTTCACTGGAGGGGTACACCGGACGACATCGAACTCTGCAGGAGGGGGCTCTTCGGAGTAGCTCTGTGCGTTGAGCACGGCTGTTTGTATTGCCCGAACCGTCTCGTGGGATGCACGGGGCTCTTGGATGACCTCCCGCACGCGAGTGGACTTCTGTGCTGTATGCGGTGTCTTCTCAGATGTTCGAGGAGTTTCGTGAGCCGCACGGTGTTGCAACTCTACAGGTACTGGCATAGAAGCTTCAGTCCCACTTTTCTTCCGCCTTTTCTTCGATATGACAGGCGTTCTGCCCATTGTTTTTGTGGTAGTAGTGGTTACTACTTTCACAGGCGTCTCAGTGGCCACCCCTACTGACTGGACAAGCTTCTTCTTTGGTATCTTCTGCTTCAAGGTAGCGATCTCCTTCTGCAGCTTCTCCTGCGCCGTTCCCAAAGCAGCGTTCCTGTTCTTCAAGACCTCATTCTCCTTCTTCAGTTCTGTTATCGCAGCAGCTTCCACCCGCTGCCGCGTGTCACGTACCAACGACAACTCGTTTTTCAATTCCTCGGTAAGTTCCCGTTGCTTTGTTTCAGATTCTGTGAGACAAGCCAGATGCTTCTCGTTCTCTGTAGTGACCCTCGTGGTAGTTTCGAGGGTTTTGTCGAGCTTCTCCCGCAACTGATCCAACTCCTCGGTCTTTCCTCGTTCCTCCCTCAGCTTGTTAAGCTCGTCCCGTAGCCTGCTGTTCTCCTGCACGATAAGGTCTTCCGCAGGGACCGGGGTGCGAACGTGAGCAGAGGCTGGAACATGAACAGGATCAGGAACAGGAGTGGTGACAGGTTTTTGTATTTCAGGCACTTCGGGATTATGTACCACTACGGGCATCGGAGCTGCTTGTAGTTGAGGTCTCACCCAGGTGTGGCTACTTAACGTGTTGTCCACGTGTGACGTTAGCCTTGCAAGCCTCTTCTGCAACCCAGCCAGTTGGGCATGTGCGTCCTCATGCGCTGCTGAGGTAGCTGATGTGCTCGGGCTCGACGGCGTCCGCAACCTTCCCGCAGCTGCACCGCTCGGTGCCACCCACCCCTGCTTCGCTGCCCGCAGCACTGCCCCGAACTGCTGCCCCACAACACTATCCCGCTCCAGCTGCGCACTGTATTCATGATATTCCATTAGCTTGGACATTATAGTGGCTCGCTTCTTCCGGGCATATGTGTATTATTATGTAGCACTGTCTTTTTTATTGTGAGCACCCCGTGTCGAACCGCCCCAGGACCCACCTCCACGTGGTCCCAGCCGGAAGACCAACACATGAATGGTAACGAAGTGACCCAAATCGACGACAACGACAACAGCAGCAGGTGGATCATGTATCTACTACCACCCCGCATATGCTAGGCCAAGTGCTCTAAGCCATCGGCTGGCAAGCACAACCGATGACGGTCCCTGTAGAAACACATCACCGCACAGAAAACCCGAACTCGCACAGTATCCGCATGACGACACAGCGGTCCTGGGAATAGCCGCTCACCAGTTGTCGCAATGGGTAAAAGGGATGTTTTACTTAACCAAAGAAAATATGGGGGGGAAAAGCAAAGGATGCATGACAATGCATGTTGAGTAGTCTCATGACCTAATAAACGACCCCCTTCCTGACCCGACGCCTGTGTGGAGTGCGGTGTGCAGAGCGACAGAGAACCTCCTCTCCATCTCTTCTATCTCTTGTTCCTCGAGTTCTTCCTCGACGAGCGTGTCAAAGTGGCCTTTGCTGCTTGCAAAGATGTACGCCATCCCAGCGAGGGTGAGGCTGCAGGAAACGAGGTACCCTGCAGTGATTCCAACAAGCGAGAAGAAAAGTGCAGCGAGAAAGGCACCGGTAAGGTACGAAGCGTACTGGGGGAGAAGGATGCGAAGCTTCCACGTGTCTGGGGGTGGGGATGTGGTGAGGGTGTTGGTGAAAAAGCCGTGCAGGTAGTGTCCAATGGAGATCCCGATGTCGGTGAGCATCCCCGTGACATGGGTGGTCCGTATCACAGCACCGCTGAAGGATGTGCACAGCGCGTTCTGCACCCCGCTGCAGAACGACATCACGCAGCCCCCCGCTGTGCCGTGGCCCGCGGACACCGACCAAAGCCCGATACTCAGCAAGCAGCCTCCTCCCACCAAGAACACACCATACCGTGGCTTTAATACGAACCGCTCTGATCCGTAGCCACCAAAAGCACTCCATATGATGGAGCCAGACAGGAACGACAGAAGCATTGCGACGGCTTGCATCACAGCTTGGTACTGGCCGGAGACAATGTGGATGCCGGTGTAGGTAGTGGCGCCAGTGGCATGGGTAGCCGTTTTGCCGATACTGAGCACTGCAATGGCGTTGGTGTAACCTGAGGCGGCCGTCAGCAGGCACGCCCCTGCGACGAGATACCGGAAGTCGTGACGGTCTTGCACAGGAACAGCCGCCTGCTCAGCTTCGCTGTCCTCGTCAGCCGAGACGCTGTCCTCAACATCCTCATCGCCGAACTTGAAGTTCACTTCCAGGTTCGTCCTGCTTGCGGGGGGATCCTCATCGTTGTTATCGTTTCGATCAATCAGTTTTCCAACATCCATACCCCCTGTGCTCAAGCATCGCCGGGTCCCTGTCCCATGTGCGTGTGCAGCCTTTAAACTGAAACTTAAGTTCTGCCTTCGTAGCCTGCACCTTGGTGAAGGTGTGTTCGTCCCGCAGGTGTTGCTGTCTGTCATGACGGGGTGCTGAAAAGTCACCTGAGACGCATCTGCATTTTTCATTTTTTTTCTTTTTCTTCCCTCCCTCCCACGGTCCACCGTGGTCTTCGAGATTTATGAATAATAGAAAGACGGGACACCATGAGGGGGGGGGGGGGGGGGGGGGGGAATAGTGGTTAGTACTCCCTCCCATCTCCCATCTCTCGTTCAGTCTTCTTCAGTGTTGTACCGTTCTCTCAACGCTCTGTATTTGTGCAAGTAGATCAGGGCCTCTAGTTCCTTCACCCAGTACCGTCCCCATGCAAGGCTCCTCTTCCAATCGTTGCTACCTACTTCGATGTTCTTATTTTCCATGAATTTTAAACGAATCTTCTCGCGGACTCTGTTCGATGGAAGGGTTGGGTGGTACTCCGAGAGGTGCAGCAATTCCTTGTACAACTTGCGCACACGGACATGCATTATGTGGTGTCCTCGCCCTTCTGGTTGGTGTGAAGAAAAAGATACGGGGGGGGGGGGGGGGGGGGTATTATACTGTACGCAGGAGGTGTGCCCTCTCCGTTCCTATTTCTCTCTTTTCTTATTTCTTTTATTTTTCTTCTTCTTTTCTATCTACTGATGCGGAAGTGTTTCTTCTTTTTTTTTCTCTTCATTTTTGTGAGAAGGGGGTCCACTGACAAAATAGCAAAACAACTGGCTACATATTGAAACGTTTTTTTTTCTTTCTTTTTTTTTTCTTGTTCCCCTCCTTTTTATTTCCCTCCTTTCTTTCTTTGTTCACCTTTCTCCTGAGGGGGTCCTCGAGAAAGGAGGGGGGGAAAATCAATGTCTCTGAAACGTTTTTTTATTTCTCTCTTCCCCTCTCTCCTCCATCGTTTTCCGTGCATACAAAGACTTCAATATGGTCAATTATTTTGTAAAAAAAAAAAAACTCGAAAAAGGTACCAAGAAAGGTGTAAATCGATCAAACAACTCAAAAGAATAAGCACGGGCGTGAGTGAAGGAATTTTTTTGGGCTTTTTTCCTTTGTTGCCTTGGGGCTTGATAATAAAATAATTGACCATATCAAAAAAAAGAAACTCAGATTCAATTCTGGCTACCCAACGCTATACGCCTACATGACGGTGTCCAACTCCTTCCTGACCTTCTCGTAGACTGCAAAGATGGCAGCGTTGGCAGGGAAAGCACGGATCTTCATTTTTTTATTATATATATATATATATATATTTTTTTTTTTCCCCCCTTCCCCGAACATACCATAGTAATACCCCATCCATTATAAAGCCCCCGCACGCCTTGCGTGGCGTAGATCTCCTTAAAGGTTGCCGAGAAGGATGTAGCATCAGCCCCCCTCATGCGTGACCCAACCACATCGGCAGGGAAGAAAGCAGACCAGTAGGCACAGCCTCCCAGAGCACCAGCAAGGGCGATGTAAGAAGAAGGGAGGTCGTCCTTGGTGCACGACCGGTAGTTACAGAACAGCTTGCAGAAGGACTCGTAACAGCCGTACCACGCGGCATTGCCGGGGAGCTCCCTGAGAAGCATGGAAGTGTGGCCCTTGTAGAGGTTCGCAATGCCACCTTCCTTGATGGTTCCAATTGCACATTGAACAAAGTTCGAGTACTTTGTCTTCGTCAGCCCGATCTCCTGCAGCTGCATCAGACACTTCACCCGTTCTACAGGAGACAGCACATGAGACACGGCAACACCACTAGCAGACCCACAAAGGGCAAGCTGCGTCAGGGACAGCTGGTCCTTCTCGCCCATGTTATAATAGGACTTTACGTTTCTCTGTGCCATGCCGTACGCCCAGAATAGGGTGGCGTTCTCCGCCATTGCACCAGCAATGGGGCTCCCGACGCCCCTGTAGATGCCCTTCAGACCCTCTTCGCTAAATGTGCTCTTCAAGCAGTCAAGCGCGCCCTTGTACCTTCCCGTTGTGTCGGTGTGGAGTCGCACCTTCACCGTGTCGAACGGGTACTCGATCAACTTCGAACACATCCCACTGATGGTGCCCGCCGTCACATCCTTCACTGCATCGGTCATTTATTATGATAGTGTGGACCTTTGTATTTTTTTTTTTTTTTTTTTTTCTTTCTTTCTTTTGGATGCGGTCAACTATTCGCTAATTGTCGCAGGGATTTCTGAAAATCTTCATATCCAGTCTCTTGGGGAAAAAAAAGTTGTTTTCGCCCAAAAAAAACTAGCAGCATAAAATGGTCGTCCAATGCTTACTACCGTTTTGTTTCCGGAGGCATTGTTTCTGACAAGAAACTTATTTTTTTTGCTGGAACAAGTAAACAAATTTTTGAAAAGAATTGTTATTGCAAAAAAGAGTAGAGGCAGCTTGTCCGTTTATCCCTACTGTAGGTGAAAACGGCTTGCACAAACAAAAATATGGCTTGCGCAGACATCGACCCGTCGGAGTTGTCGGTTATGCTATACCCGGAGGGGGCCCCCACGGCGCCGGCGGACCCGGACTGTGCTGCCGGCTGCGACCGGGAGCACAAAACGGGGTTCCATTGCCCCAGATGTGGTTGCCTGGGCAACGAAGCCTGCCTCAGGCAGGTCCACAAAAGGGATGGAACCCACCTTCTAAAGGACCTGGGCTCCAGGGGTTGGCTCTGCCCCCGGTGTCTATGGGCGGTCCAGAAGGAGGGCGAACCTCTGGTGCTGCTGGGCTCCCCCGCTAGGGAGGAGAAACAGGCCCCCGTCCTGACGGAGGGGCTGATGGGCGCCTTCAGGGCATTCTTGAGCAGCCCGGGGGGGCTCAAGAGTCTGGGCCTCGCAGACCAGGAGGGATCCACCGACCCCGCAGGTCGAGGAGAAGGCCAAGCAGGTCTAGGAGGGGGCCAAGCAGGCCTGGGAGGAGGCCACGCAGGCCTGGGAGGGGGCCAAGCAGGCCTAGGAGGAGGCCACGCAGGCCTGGAAGGGGGCCAAGCAGGACTGGTGCCAGACGAACTTCCGTATTCGGTGGACACCAGAAGAGTGACGTCCTGGGTCGGACACGTCACGCACGCCCATCTCAGACGTCAGCTCCTTGGAAACATCCGGACTCGCTACGGACCGATCCCGGAGGACGCCCGGGACACTGCGCGTGGACACGAACACGATGTTCGTAGGTTGTTCCGGTACCTGACGCATATCTTCCCGCTCTACGGTAGGGGAGGCCCTGTTTCCGCTGGCGCACGATCTCATGGTCCAGCTGGAGTGTTGCCGTATCAGGGCCAAGGCTCCGGATCGCCAATCCGGCATGGAAAGGGCCTTGGTGTACGAGGAAAGGCTGGAAGGATTGGAATGGACGAAGGTTGATGGCAATGTCATCAGCGCCGCGGCTCGGCTGGCGGCGGCGGTAAAGTCGGAACCTCTTAGGTCAGAACCCTCAAAGAGACCGAATTACTTCAACGGTGGGGGTCCAAAAAAGGCGAGGCATTGACAGCTGACTCATCCACCATCCCTAACTCGTACCAATCAGAACAGTACTTCTCTAGCTCCCGTCAACGGTTCCCTCCCCCCGCTCGCTCCTCTTTTTCATTTATCAAAAACGTTTCTCACTCCCTCTGCGACTCCGAAGGGTCGGCCGCGGTTAAACGACTATTCGATCGCGAAGGAGGAAGTGGGACCCCTACTACTGCAAACGCAAGAGTTCATGGGGACTTGCTACAAATCTCAAGACTCGGTGGTCTCGGTCCTTCGCAGGGGTCGGCAATTCGCGGAGCAGGTACGCAGATGGCATCCGACGATATCGGAGGAGGAGGCCTTCCTGCTATGGATAGAAAGGAAACGCAGTGCGGGGCAGATTTCCGCTTCCTCCGCACTACAGTACATGACTTACTGGCGGATGGGTCAGGTCGGCCCGACGGCAGCCTATCGTCGTTCCCTCCAAGGGAGACTGGAGGTTTTCAACCATCGCCTAGAAAGCCAGAGGATTCTGGTGTCACGGGAGCAGGTGCTCAGTGTGATCTCGTCCCCGCAGGACATGTTGACGGCTGCCCTGTCCTTGCAATGGAGCACGGCCGGTCGGTTCGTGGACGTAGAACGTCTTCTAATAGGGCACGTGTTCCCCCGCCCCGGGGAGACCTTGATCATGCTGGTTGGCGGGAAGACCGACCGACAAGGGAAGGGTCAGGGGGTCGTGGTCCCGTCGGACGGAAACCTATTTGGGTCTGCGAAGCGGTGGATCGAAGGAAGGATGCGGTCGGCTACACCGGACCGAAGGGTCTTCCCAACGATATCCCGCGTAGCGTACAACCGTTTCCTGATGAAGAGCTTAAACGTCACGGCTCACGACATAAGACATGCGGCGTTGACTCACGTGGCGCGACGTCTGGGGGAAGGAACGGCCCAGAGCATGGCTCGACACGCAGAGGCGTCTACAACGAGGTTATATATACCTCCCGAGACGTGGCAGGCGTCGGCGGAGACACGGGCGGGAGGCGCCAGCCTGCAGTGAGGTCTCAGCCGGCGGTGCCGCGTTGGCCGGTCAGTTTGACGGACGTGTTCAGAACCTATGATTATGTGGAGTCGTGGCTGGAGCTGGGTTCGAGTGTGGCTGCCGAAGGCGGCGTACATCGGTGAGGTCGACAGAATACCCACCTCCACGATCGACACGGATGGCTTGTTGCTCAGGTTCCCTAGGCTGGAGGGTTCTCTACGATGGTGGACGGACGTCCATTTCCTTAGAAGCGTGGTGAAGCAGTCCTTTAGGAAGTCTCCGGGTCCCCCTAACGAAAAGCTACGACCCCACGCACGTTCCCTCTGGATGATGGGTTTGACCGAGCCGTCAACGAGGTCCTCCGCCCCGTGGTATCACTCCGCGTTCACTGTCCCGAAGAAGGATCCCTCGAGGCTGCGCTTTATCCTTGCCTGCACGGACTTCAACAACGCTACTTTGGACGTGCCTCTGCCCAGCTGCAACCTGCCCGCATACCGGGACATCATCGCCGATCTAATGAGCTGCGAGTACTGCGCAGAGTACGATTTCCGCTCCTTTTTCTTCCAGTTCGGTTTACCGGAGGCGGTTAGGCCGTTCTTTTCCTTCCGAATCCGAGGCGCGGGGGACGACATGCCTTCCTACTTCAGGCTGACGAGGCTACCCATGGGGTATCGGGCGGCTCCGCAGGGTGCTCAACGGGTATGCTTAGCTTTGGGTGCTGCAGCGACGGAGGACGTTCCTGCTCGTCATCACGCATGGATAGACAACAACTTGTTTGGAGCTGCTACGCTTGCCGCCCTGCAACAGGTCTGTGCCAGATTCGAGTCGCTGTGCACGGAGTTTCGCGTGGTGATTGGCGACCGGGTGGAGCCGTGCTCCAAGATGGAGACGCTCGGTTTGGAGATCGATCTCGGGGAGAAGCGATGGCGAATGAGTACAAGATGGGTGCAGAAGGTGGCCGGGCCCGCTTCTACACTCTTGCGCGCTCGGGAGGCACCGGTTAGACTGTGGTGGAGGCTCGCCGGCGTCCTGCTTTGGAGACGGCATGCTACGCTGAGGCCCTTCGTGGGGGTGGTACCGATTCTTCGCTGGATGTCCCGCACTTCAAGGGGTCAGAGCATGCGCCGGAAGAGTTTTTGGGAGACGGAGGTTACCTTGGACGAGGACACACGGACTTGCCTGGCTGGTGAGACGGAACAGTTGGCCCAAAATTTGTGGTGTGTCTGGGACCGTCGCTCGAGACAGCCGGTGGAGGCCTTCTCGGACGCGAGCATGCTGGGATGGGGTGTCACCGTGGGCGAGGACCGCTACGCATGCGGCGTGTTTCCGCGGGATTGGAAGGACATTCCGATCTTCGAGAAAGAGCTGGTGGCGGTGTTACGCCTCGTGGAGCTCGTGTCGGGGGCAGGCGGCGGTCTGGCCATTGTGGGCGGCTGCGACAACAAGGCCGTTATCGGGGCTGTGGCAAGGGGATACGCGCTGGACGAAGGGACGATGGGTTGGATCGCGAGGTTGCAATCCGTACTGCAGGAACGGGATTGTACTCTCCAGCTGAGATACGTCCCATCGAAGGACAACCCCGCCGACGCCTACACTAGGCTGGCTTGGCAGCGCAGGTGGGTGAACAGCTAGTTCACCAAGAAAACGTAGAGGCCGGTGCCCCATGGTATTCCTGGGCGCTTAACCCTCCTCTATATGGGGGGTCCGGCTTGCACAAACAATCAGCCGACTCTTTTTTGCTGGAACAAGTAAACAAATTTTTGAAAAGAATTGTTATTGCAAAAAAGAGTAGAGGCAGCTTGTCCGTTTATCCCTACTGTAGGTGAAAACGGCTTGCACAAACAATCAGCCGACTCTTTTTTTTTTTAGCGGATGGGTGGGTGTGCAAACTAAGCTTACCCTTATCGTGGCGAAACTTCATCAGATTGCCTTAGCCACAGATTCCTGATGAAGAAAAGAGAAAAAAACAGGGGGGGTAATAATCAAATCACAAATAGCTAGCCACGCGTGGTTGATCCCTGTATTGCTGGGAAAACAATATTTTAAAAAAAAGAAAAAGAAATATCTCTGTTGACGAGCTGGTCTTATCGCCCTCGAGAGGTAGGGGGTTGTTTTATACAGCCGCCATTTAGTGCTGTACTTAGTTGTGTGTCTTTGGGCGGAGGGGGGGGGGTTCTTCTTCTTTGTTTCGTTCTTCTGTAATTTCTTCAACTCCCACTTTTTTCCAAGGACAGGAGTACAAGGTAAGGCAAGAGAGGTGTGAAGATAATGCCTGGGTCCACAAACATTGATCCCAAATCCACATCCGAAGGTGTGAAAAGGTTGAGGGATGGGCCAGTAGGGCCAACAGGAGATAGATAGAAATGGTGGTTCTCACGCACCTCACACTCTGTGTGCGTTCTCCCATTGCCTCGTGCTTCCGTAACGAAGCATGAATGCTCTTTTTACGTATCGGTTCCCATCGGGACTCGTTCTGTACATGCCAGTATTAACCGTCGGCAGCTCTTCTAGGAACGCCAGCTCATCCCCCTCGATCTCCAAATCGGATGGGACACGCTTCTTCTCCTTCAGCTTTTCCACTTCTTCTGCCCACTCTCTTGCAGTCTTGCAAACATGCCCACTGCCCACAGCGTATTTTTCCTTTTTCCTTAATGTCTGCATTGCTTTCCTTATATCTACTGGGGGTTTGGTAACGTCTTCAGGTACCTCGATTCGGAGCGGGACAAGAACAGGCCTGGTGGGGGGTACAATGGGTTCTTCTTCTTCTTTCTCATATTTCGGCTGCCTCGACTGTTTTAATTCGCTTCCAGTTCTCTCCTCATCCTCAAGAACCCATGGATCATAATCTTTCTGCTCGGCTGTCTTCGACTCTGTTCTGTATTCTTGTTCTACGACCTTTTCCTCTGAACTCCATGAGTTGGTGTCCCACCCGTCAGTTTCGGCACTCATGCGGTGATGGTGTGCGCACAGAAGCGTATTGCGAAAGATTTGCACTGCGGGGGACGTGAACCCACATTTCTTACAAGACGACACAGTGTACACATCGCGGGAGTGCTCCTTATACGAGGCGGGGTGCGACAAACAATCAAACCCTACCGTGACTAGCCTTATTCGCTGCTTTTTAGACAACAAGGAGTGGTCAGTGCAATGCGTTATAAGAGATGCTGTGGTTAGTATCGACGCTGCTTGTGTACTGTAGAAGACCCCCGAGGGTGAACCTGTGACGTGGGTGTAGTATGCGTAAAGGAGTTCAAATTCTTCAGGAGTAAAGGACGCCCAATGGTTCGCTCTTTTCCAGAGGAGAAGGTTACATAGTAAGTTTGTAGTACCCTTGAGGGATTGCGGTGTAGATTTCAGTCCATCCACAGCCATGCGGAGGTTTGATGTCGAAGGGGTGGCATAATTCAAGTTGTTGTGTCTTGTATCCCTAGACCGAGATTCTATTCCATCCTTCGTGTAGTATTTCTTCACGCAGATAGTGTTACCTTGGGCATCATCGAAGTCTATCCACCAAAACTCGATTTCGTCGCCTGCTTCCGCCTTCATGTCTGTTTTCACTTCCGTGATATTTTCCCACCCCTCCCACACCACCCCGTTCCCGTCTGTCCACAGCACCTTCCACAGGCCATCACCCTCGTACTTCAAAAACGGGATGATGTATTGCTTCGTTTTTTCACCATGATCCGTGCCCTTTATGTGTTGAACTTCTACTTTCGGGTACCAACGCATTTGCTCTTGCTTTTCTTCCCCTTCCTTCTTCCCTATTTTGCGGTGTTCCTTGCGATCAATCTGAAAGTAATATATAAAAAAGAAAAGAAACGCTAAAAAAAAGGGGGGGGAGGTGCAGGGGGGAAAGAAAAATATAACGGAGTTTGGAGGGTGAGAAATGGACGAGGTCTCTTGGGGGAGGGATTCCACACTTTATTTGACCCGATGTTTAAAGGAAAAAGAAGAAAAGAAAAAAAGAAATAAAAACCGGTACCAGTACCTCAATTCTTCTTCTCTTCTCGTAGTGTGTTCTTTTTTTCCCGCACGCGTGCTTCAAGGTAAACAATTGCACAATAGGAAAGGACGCCAAAAGAAAGAAGAAGAAAAAGAAGAAAAGGGAGGGAGGGAACGGGAAAAATACGAGAAGGTCGTGGATACATTTGAGCGAAACACGAAGAGAAAAATAAAAAACGAAAAAGGTGTGTCAGCTCATGATTCTACTTGCGGCTCCTGCGCTCGTAGAACTGTGCCACAAGCTTGGGACTGATCTTGTCAAGCGACAGCTGTGATTGTTATTATTATTACCCATCTCCACTTGAATTGTTACTCTCCTGGGTGGAGTATGAAATGCGTGCACCCCAAGCGTGAAAAGGTGACACAAAACACAGCGAGTTGCAAGCCTTTTCCTGTTGGCCCAGGCAAGGGCCAGTCCAACTCAGTGGTCATCCCGCAAAAAGACTGTGAGAGGCAAAATCCCGTATCCTCGGTAGTATAGAGGTCAGTATATCCGCCTGTCACGCGGATGACCCGGGTTCAATTCCCGGCCGGGGAATTTTTTCACATCAACAATAAACAGTCAATAAATGTTAATATCGGGGAGTAAAAAATTCCCCGGCCGGGAATTGAACCCGGGTCATCCGCGTGACAGGCGGATATACTGACCTCTATACTACCGAGGATACGAGATTTTGCAGCTCACGGGATCTTTTTGCTGGACGCATAATCAGGTGGAGGTTTTTGTTACATACCTTGGGGAAAATTCTGAGCAACTCCCAGCAAAGGTCAAGTGAGTCGAAGATGTTCCTGTCCTCGTTGTAGTCCTGTTGTCAAAGTTTGAGATGGATTGTTCTCACACACCTGTCGGAGGAATTGTTCCTCGAACTTGCCAAGGAACTCAAGGAACCTTTTGTCCTCCTCGTTAAGAGCCTCCTCACCGACAACAGCCTTCATGGCCTGCGCGTCCTTCGCCATGGCGTAGGCGGCGTACATCTGGTTGCAGACACCACTGTGGTCTTCCCTGGTCATCATCTCACCCGTCTCGTCGTCTTTGCCAATGGCGTTCTTCATCAAACGGGACAGACTCGGCAGGATGTTAACGGGGGGGTAGATACCCTTATTGTTCAGCTGCCTGTCGACGTAGATCTGCCCTTCGGTGATGTATCCCGTCAAGTCAGGGATAGGATGGGTAATGTCGTCGTTAGGCATGGTCAAGATAGGGAACTGAGTGATACTCCCAGACCTACCGTTCACACGCCCAGCGCGCTCGTAGATGCAGGCAAGATCGGTGTACATGTAACCGGGGTAACCACGACGCCCGGGAACTTCCTCACGGGCAGCAGACACCTCACGAAGGGCGTCGGCGTACGAAGACATGTCAGTCAGGATGACCAAGACGTGGAGACCGCAGTCATAGGCGAGGTACTCAGCAGTGGTGAGGGCCAACCTAGGGGTGATGATACGCTCGATGGTGGGGTCGTTTGCAAGGTTCAAGAACACAACTGCCTTCGACAAGGCACCATTGTGCTCGAACTCCTCCTTGAAGAAACGCGCAGTTTCCTGGTTGACACCCATGGCAGCGAAAACAACGCAAAACTCCTCGGTGGACTGCTCCTGGCCAGGCTGCTTCACAAGACCGGCCTGACGCACAATCTGGGCGGCAATCTCGTTGTGGGGAAGACCCGCACCGGAGAAGAGAGGAATCTTCTGTCCTCTGGCGATGGACATCATGACGTCGATGGACGAGATACCAGTCTGAATCATCTGCTTGGGGTACTCCCTGGACTGGGGGTTGATAGGGATACCAGAGATGTCACGGTACTGCTCGGCGATCACGTCACCACCGTTGTCAATGGGCTTCCCGGACCCGTTGAAAATACGACCAAGCATGTCCTCAGCAACACCGAACTCCAGAATCTTCCCTGTGAACTCACAGTGACTCTTCTTGGCGTCAATCCCAGATGTGCCTTCGAACACCTGCACAACGGCCCTCGTTCCGTCGATCTCAAGTACCTGTCCCCTCCTCTTCTCACCGTCTGCGAGCTCAATGTTCACGATCTCAGCGAACTTCGGGTTCTTCACATCCTCCAAGATGACCAGGGGACCGTTCACGGCCTTGATTGTCTTGTAGTCCAGACGCGGCTTCAGGGAGTACTTCTTGGTCAGCTCGCTCAAGTGAGTCTGGAGGAGCTCCTCCTTGCCCTTAATGGGGGTTTCTTCTTCGTGGCTCATTTTCTTATCTTTTTTAATTCACCTTGAGTACTTGCTTATGAAGAACAAGAATGCCAAATACACTTTTAAAAGCAAGTGCTACAATTGGGCACGTCATTATTTCGGTGTCGGTGAGGCGGACTCCTTGCCTCGTTTGTCTCTCTTGCTTCTCTTCGATGACTGCTTCTGTGTGTGTGTGTTTTTTTTTTTTATTTCACTCTTCGTCATTTTCTTCACTCACTAGGGGCCTCATTATTTAACGCGAAATGGCCATTATTTAACTGGTTAAATAATGAGATTTTGCAGTTAAATAATGGCCCTTCAGAGTGAAAAAATGGGTCTTGTCGTAGAAAAAAATGCACCCAACCCCTTGAAAAATTTTTTTTGGGGTGGGGGTATTTTGACTATTTTTGGCCATCTGAGGCCATTCCAGCCCTTAAAAGTGGGAATAAGTGCTTTACTTCCCCTTTAAATGCCACGGCGAAACAGCTACCCTGTATTACCTTAGGAAAATCCCCAAAAAGCTGACCTGCGTGAAAAAAAACAGCAGTGAAAGCAGTGAAGAGTGAGTGACTCAAATGACGAAGAGTGAAATAAAACGACTTACTTGCCGCCAAATGAGCCATTATTTAACTCTCGTTACCGTTTTTTTGCACTCGGGCCCTGCGGGCCCTCGTGCAAAAAATTCGGGAACTCGAGTTAAATAATGACTCATTATTTGTTGGCAATAAATGCTATTTTTTCCCTTTTGTTGTGATGAAGTTTTCTCTCATACAGGTTCATTGTCGCCTTCTTTCAGCATGTATTGGCACTTTAAAGATGCAGTTGTTGCAAGATCGTAGAGCTGGGAAAGGCCTGCCTTGAGTGCTTCGAGCTCAAGTGTGCACTGTTGCTCTTGTTTTTGTTTTGATTCGCGTTTCTTTTCCGAGTTAATAGCTGCCTCGATCTCGGGAATGGTGGAGCCATGTGTGAGATCCGCCAACAGGGCGTCGTATTTTGCTGTGTATTCTTCCGGGATGCAGTAGAAAGACACCTCTTCACGTAAACTCTTACATTTTGATGCCATTTCAGATATTTGTGCGCTACTTCTTTTTCTCGACTGCAGGATACCACAGTCCGCATCTATCCTTGCTGCCACCATAGGTACCATCTCCAAGTCTGCTTCTAGCACTTCAACCTCTTCCAGTATTCTCCCCACCGCTTCTGTGGCTCGTTCACTGTCCTTTTCAGCTAACGCTGCCAGGAGACCGTAGTGTTCCCCTGTCAAATCGGTCAAATCAATCTCATTTGCACCCATATCTTATTTAGGATTGTAAAAAAAGAAAAAAGATCGCAGTCGGCAGGACTTGAACCTGCGCGGGCAGAGCCCAATGGATTTCTAGTCCACCTCCGTAACCACTTGGATACGACTGCTGACAATTTCAGTAGAGGAAATATTCCATGGTGTCTTGGTGGTTGATGGACTCTCAGTTGTAATAATAAGGAAAAACTACTGCATGGGGGGGGGGGGGGTTTAATAAGACGAACTAGAAAGTGGCCAAACTAAAATTTCGTGCCGCCAACTTTACAGAAAACAAAAATTCAGTTGGTATGGTTTCCTGCTTAGTACTCAGCAACTATATTATGCCCACTGAATCGCGAGGGTCCCGTCATGCAAGGCTTTCAGCAGATCTCTACGGGCCATGCATGAAAGTTTTAGCTACAGACGTTTTCAAATAATAATGAAATAAATAATAATGAATCTTTTAAGCAAGAGGTGCACTTCTTCAACTTCCACAAATCTTGTTGCTGGTGTGCTTAACAGGAAGACCTGTTAGAAAAGAGCTCATTTGCGAAGGAAATGGAGAAAAAAAGTGGGAAAAAGATGGAAAAAACTCACGAAGCAGCACAGAAGTGTACCGGTGTGGAAACAATACAAGGACAAAAAAATGCGTAAACCGGGAATCGAACCCGGGCCGACTCCGTGGCAGGGAGCCATTCTACCACTAGACCATTTACGCTACATTTTCTTGGCACGTGTTTAATATTCAAGTTGTTTCTTTCAGTGGAACTGGGGAAGCAAGAGGAGAAAAGGGGGAAATTTATTGAACAATTTTAAACATTGACAACCACAAAGATGTTGTCCACGAAAAACTCGGCCGACTCGGTTGGCTTTATCACGTACATGGCAGGTTGGAAGATCTCATTTCCCCATTTCGGGTCAGAAAATCTGTAGGTGTCGGTGCACCTCGTCCAGTTCGGGTTGTTTGCAACAATGCAGGTAGTCTCTGGAGTAGAATCTGCGGAAATAAGAAGATTGTTTTTGTAAAGAGTCAACGAGAAGGAAACAGTGACGGGGCCACCTGTCCCGCTGTGCTGCACGTCGATCCCATAGGAAAGTGACAGTGAAGTTCTGTTCCACACAATCGGCCGGATCGAATTAAGGTTAATCGGTCCTAGTGAGTACCCTAAGGTTCCTGTGAAGTAGAATGCTGTGTTTTGATTCTCGAAGGATCCGAACGACTCTGGCAGGACGATCGCTTGGACAGCACTCTGGCTGGCACCAAACACTTTCCAATAGTCCTTGTTCCCTGTCCCACCGTCACCGTTTCTAATAATGTTTGAAACTGCGTTGACGTACCCAGACTTCCAGAGATTGGGAGGCAGCTCGAAACCGAACGCACGCAGGTTGTATCCAATTGCCTGTTTGTTCTCGGGCAGTGGGTGGATGTTGGTCCACTCCCTACAACCGTACCTTACCCACAACCCGCTGAAATCCCTGTCATCACCAGAGCACACAGGGTTGAATGCTTTGTCGGGTTCGCACGTCTCGTTCGTTGCCGTGTTGATGATCTTCCCTTTGATGCACCACGCCTCCCATTTCGTGTGTCCGTATTCTTTCGTGAAATACTGTCTTTCCATCACGACTCCGGTGTAGTGCGCGGTTGCAATGGTGTCAAGCGTGCGGTTGTTCTTGTACTTGTAAAGCTCGCGGAAGTTCAAAGTCTCCACGTTGGAGGAGTCCATGCAGGCGTCAAGATTTTCATTTTTCAGATTGAGGATGTCCATGAGGTTGTCGTCCTGTCTGGGCAGTGCGGGCTGGTACTTCAGCGGGTCTGAAAGTGAGCTCGAAAACAGGAGCCATCCATCGTCGTTGCAGGAGCACTGGCCGTTCTGTTCCCACCTTGCGCAAAATCTTTGGGGTCCGTTCGGATCTTGAGTCCCAATGAATGATGAGAATGCTCCCTCGATCTCCATGAAGTTCCCACCGTCTAAGTACCAGTACCCGGATTTGTTGTAGGTCATTTCGTGGAAGCCTCCGTACTCCATGGTCGACACGATGCGGTCGTCACCTTTGTAGTCGTGGCTGAGGTACGAGTGCATCGCCTGCACGTTTCCCAAATCGGTCCTCAAGTAGAACACTGGGTCCCCTGCTGCGATGTTCTCAGACTTGGTGCATAGGGGCGAGGCGGGGTCGAGCACACCTTTGGGTTCGGTGCACTTGTTTTCGATGACAAAGTCGAGGACCTCCTCCCTTGTCATCGCCTTGCACGATGCTGCCAGTGCCAGCAACACCACCGCTCTTGGGGCGGTCATTTTCATTTTTCTTTGTTTCTTTCTTTGTTTTTTTCTTTTTTTTTTTCTTTGTGTGTTTGTGTGTGTGTGCTTTTGTGGGTGGGGGATGCTTGTTTTTATGGCTTATAATAATAATAATAAATAGAAGAATGACTTTGGTTGCTTATAAACCGCCTGGCGTACAAGCAACTATAATAAAAATTTGAAGGGAGCCAACCTGCAGCAGGAGTGTTTCTTCTATCCCGTGAAGGTTTTCATGCCCCGACGAAAAGTCATTAAGGTTTAAAGGAAAAAAATTGAATTCAAGTGAAAAAAATTATATATAATTTTATTTCACTCTTCGTCATTTTCTTCACTCACTAGGGGCCTCATTATTTAACGCGAAATGGCCATTATTTAACTAGTTAAATAATGAGATTTTGCAGTTAAATAATGGCCCTTCAGAGTGGAAAAATGAGTCTCGCCGTGGAAAAAAATGCACCCAACCCCTTGAAAAATTTTTTTGGGGTGGGCGTATTTTGACTATTTTTGGCCATCTGAGGCCATTCCAGCCCTTAAAAGTGGGAATAAGTGCCTTACTTCCCCTTTAAATGCCACGGCGAAATAGCAACCCCATATTACCTTAGGAAACTCCCCAAAAAGGCTGACCTGCGTGAAAAAAAACAGCAGTGAAAGCAGTGAAGAGTGAGTGACTCAAATGACGAAGAGTGAAATAAAACGACTTACTTGCCGCCAAATGAGCCATTATTTAACTCTCGTTACCCGTTTTTTTGCACTCGGGCCCTGCGGGCCAATAGTTATAAATAAATGTGGGTGTGGTAGAAATAGAGGGAAACAGGTCGAGGGAAAAAGAAGAAGATTAAGAAGTATAGGAGAAAAAAAAAGAGGATTTTCTTGGCTCCTGGTTCCAAATTATTTTCAGTTCCAGGAGGCCAATTTCACTCGTTTTCCCTTCCTTTTCTTCCGCTCACCAGAAAAGAAACAGAAATTTCTGTTTTTTTCTAAACAACAGGTTGAACAAAGATGTCATCAACATAGAATTCACCAGAAGCGGTAGTCTTCTGTATGTACAAGGCAAGTCCGTAGGTGTCGCCCTTTTGCCAAGACGGGAGAGAAAAGGTGTATGAGTGGCTGCACCTCTGCCAGTTGGGGCTGACACCCACCACACATTGAATGTTCCCTGTTCCGAGGGTCGTCGGCAATCCATTTTTATAGACGTCCACTGCGTAATTGAGGATTACGCCTGTGGTGGAGTCCGACGACGCAAGCTTCACATCGAAACCGAAAGTGATTTTGAGCGATGGCTGTTGCCATAATAATGGACGCATGGATGCAAGAGACGTGGGCCCGAAGGTGTACGCCCCACCAACATCCGTGAACTTGAACACTGTGTTGTGGTCCGTCAAGGACGCTTCACCTGTCGAGTTGTAAACGTGCGGCATGTCCACAACTTGCACAGAGTTCGAGTTGGGATTGTTCTGCACACTCCAGTACTGCATGGTGCCGATCCCTCCATCGCCGTTGATGACAACATTCCCCATTGCGCTGATCAAAAAGTCAGGCGCGTCCCACAGATGGGGCGGTAGCTCGAAGTTGATGGAACGGAGGTTGTACCCAATGCCTTGCTTCTCTTCAGGAAGGGACCTGATGTTCGTCCATTCCCTGCAGTCGTACCTCTTCCATTCACCTTCCGTGTCGGGGCCCGAACACCAAGAGGTTAAAGCTTTCGCCTCGCATCCCGAGTTCGGTGACTCGTCCTTGCACCACGCCTCCCACTTCGTGTGCCCGTACTCCTTTGTATAAAATTGCCTCTCTATCGCAGCCTTCGTAGTTCCTACTTTGTGCGAGGACACAATGGTGTCGAGAGGCTTTTTGTAACCGAGGTATTGAACCGGCCCGAGATAGGAGGTGGTTACGGTCTGTGTCTTCCCGGTGCCGCATGGCGTAGGGTTACTGTCGGACACGATGTTCTGCCAGTTGATATCCGCCACCGGCGGCGCCTCCTTCACGATGTTGTTCGGGAACAGGAGCCAAGCATCGTCCGTGCAGGAGCATTGGGAACCTGTTGGGGTCTCTACCGGGCTCCCGCAAAACCTCTGCGGGTAGTTGGGGTCCTGAGTCCCGACGTAGGATGAGTGCGTGCCCTCGATCTCCATGAAGTTCCCACCGTCTCTGTACCAGTACTCTTTGCCGGATATCATTCTATTGTAGGTCATTTCGTGGAAGGACTGGTAGGTCTCGGTAGTCGTGCCCACATTCCCGAACTCCATGGTCGACACGATGCGGTCGTCACCTTTGTAGTTCTGGCTGAGAAACGAGTGCATCGCCTGCGCGTTAAGGCGGTCGGTCCTCAAGTAGAACACTGGGTCCCCTGCTGCGATGTTCTCAGACTTGGTGCATAGGGGCGAGGCGGGGTCGAGCACACCTTTGGGTTCGGTGCACTTGTTTTCGATGACAAAGTCGAGGACCTCCTCCCTTGTCATCGCCTTGCACGATGCTGCCAGTGCCAGCAACACCACCGCTCTTGGGGCGGTCATTTTCATTTTTCTTTGTTTCTTTCTTTGTTTTTTTCTTTTTTTTTTTCTTTGTGTGTTTGTGTGTGTGTGCTTTTGTGGGTGGGGGATGCTTGTTTTTATGGCTTATAATAATAATAATAAATAGAAGAATGACTTTGGTTGCTTATAAACCGCCTGGCGTACAAGCAACTATAATAAAAATTTGAAGGGAGCCAACCTGCAGCAGGAGTGTTTCTTCTATCCCGTGAAGGTTTTCATGCCCCGACGAAAAGTCATTAAGGTTTAAAGGAAAAAAATTGAATTCAAGTGAAAAAAATTATATATAATTTTATTTCACTCTTCGTCATTTTCTTCACTCACTAGGGGCCTCATTATTTAACGCGAAATGGCCATTATTTAACTAGTTAAATAATGAGATTTTGCAGTTAAATAATGGCCCTTCAGAGTGGAAAAATGAGTCTCGCCGTGGAAAAAAATGCACCCAACCCCTTGAAAAATTTTTTTGGGGTGGGCGTATTTTGACTATTTTTGGCCATCTGAGGCCATTCCAGCCCTTAAAAGTGGGAATAAGTGCCTTACTTCCCCTTTAAATGCCACGGCGAAATAGCAACCCCATATTACCTTAGGAAACTCCCCAAAAAGGCTGACCTGCGTGAAAAAAAACAGCAGTGAAAGCAGTGAAGAGTGAGTGACTCAAATGACGAAGAGTGAAATAAAACGACTTACTTGCCGCCAAATGAGCCATTATTTAACTCTCGTTACCCGTTTTTTTGCACTCGGGCCCTGCGGGCCAATAGTTATAAATAAATGTGGGTGTGGTAGAAATAGAGGGAAACAGGTCGAGGGAAAAAGAAGAAGATTAAGAAGTATAGGAGAAAAAAAAAGAGGATTTTCTTGGCTCCTGGTTCCAAATTATTTTCAGTTCCAGGAGGCCAATTTCACTCGTTTTCCCTTCCTTTTCTTCCGCTCACCAGAAAAGAAACAGAAATTTCTGTTTTTTTCTAAACAACAGGTTGAACAAAGATGTCATCAACATAGAATTCACCAGAAGCGGTAGTCTTCTGTATGTACAAGGCAAGTCCGTAGGTGTCGCCCTTTTGCCAAGACGGGAGAGAAAAGGTGTATGAGTGGCTGCACCTCTGCCAGTTGGGGCTGACACCCACCACACATTGAATGTTCCCTGTTCCGAGGGTCGTCGGCAATCCATTTTTATAGACGTCCACTGCGTAATTGAGGATTACGCCTGTGGTGGAGTCCGACGACGCAAGCTTCACATCGAAACCGAAAGTGATTTTGAGCGATGGCTGTTGCCATAATAATGGACGCATGGATGCAAGAGACGTGGGCCCGAAGGTGTACGCCCCACCAACATCCGTGAACTTGAACACTGTGTTGTGGTCCGTCAAGGACGCTTCACCTGTCGAGTTGTAAACGTGCGGCATGTCCACAACTTGCACAGAGTTCGAGTTGGGATTGTTCTGCACACTCCAGTACTGCATGGTGCCGATCCCTCCATCGCCGTTGATGACAACATTCCCCATTGCGCTGATCAAAAAGTCAGGCGCGTCCCACAGATGGGGCGGTAGCTCGAAGTTGATGGAACGGAGGTTGTACCCAATGCCTTGCTTCTCTTCAGGAAGGGACCTGATGTTCGTCCATTCCCTGCAGTCGTACCTCTTCCATTCACCTTCCGTGTCGGGGCCCGAACACCAAGAGGTTAAAGCTTTCGCCTCGCATCCCGAGTTCGGTGACTCGTCCTTGCACCACGCCTCCCACTTCGTGTGCCCGTACTCCTTTGTATAAAATTGCCTCTCTATCGCAGCCTTCGTAGTTCCTACTTTGTGCGAGGACACAATGGTGTCGAGAGGCTTTTTGTAACCGAGGTATTGAACCGGCCCGAGATAGGAGGTGGTTACGGTCTGTGTCTTCCCGGTGCCGCATGGCGTAGGGTTACTGTCGGACACGATGTTCTGCCAGTTGATATCCGCCACCGGCGGCGCCTCCTTCACGATGTTGTTCGGGAACAGGAGCCAAGCATCGTCCGTGCAGGAGCATTGGGAACCTGTTGGGGTCTCTACCGGGCTCCCGCAAAACCTCTGCGGGTAGTTGGGGTCCTGAGTCCCGACGTAGGATGAGTGCGTGCCCTCGATCTCCATGAAGTTCCCACCGTCTCTGTACCAGTACTCTTTGCCGGATATCATTCTATTGTAGGTCATTTCGTGGAAGGACTGGTAGGTCTCGGTAGTCGTGCCCACATTCCCGAACTCCATGGTCGACACGATGCGGTCGTCACCTTTGTAGTTCTGGCTGAGAAACGAGTGCATCGCCTGCGCGTTAAGGCGGTCGGTCCTCAAGTAGAACACTGGGTCCCCTGCTGCGATGTTCTCAGACTTGGTGCATAGGGGCGAGGCGGGGTCGAGCACACCTTTGGGTTCGGTGCACTTGTTTTCGATGACAAAGTCGAGGACCTCCTCCCTTGTCATCGCCTTGCACGATGCTGCCAGTGCCAGCAACACCACCGCTCTTGGGGCGGTCATTTTCATTTTTCTTTGTTTCTTTCTTTGTTTTTTTCTTTTTTTTTTTCTTTGTGTGTTTGTGTGTGTGTGCTTTTGTGGGTGGGGGATGCTTGTTTTTATGGCTTATAATAATAATAATAAATAGAAGAATGACTTTGGTTGCTTATAAACCGCCTGGCGTACAAGCAACTATAATAAAAATTTGAAGGGAGCCAACCTGCAGCAGGAGTGTTTCTTCTATCCCGTGAAGGTTTTCATGCCCCGACGAAAAGTCATTAAGGTTTAAAGGAAAAAAATTGAATTCAAGTGAAAAAAATTATATATAATTTTATTTCACTCTTCGTCATTTTCTTCACTCACTAGGGGCCTCATTATTTAACGCGAAATGGCCATTATTTAACTAGTTAAATAATGAGATTTTGCAGTTAAATAATGGCCCTTCAGAGTGGAAAAATGAGTCTCGCCGTGGAAAAAAATGCACCCAACCCCTTGAAAAATTTTTTTGGGGTGGGCGTATTTTGACTATTTTTGGCCATCTGAGGCCATTCCAGCCCTTAAAAGTGGGAATAAGTGCCTTACTTCCCCTTTAAATGCCACGGCGAAATAGCAACCCCATATTACCTTAGGAAACTCCCCAAAAAGGCTGACCTGCGTGAAAAAAAACAGCAGTGAAAGCAGTGAAGAGTGAGTGACTCAAATGACGAAGAGTGAAATAAAACGACTTACTTGCCGCCAAATGAGCCATTATTTAACTCTCGTTACCCGTTTTTTTGCACTCGGGCCCTGCGGGCCAATAGTTATAAATAAATGTGGGTGTGGTAGAAATAGAGGGAAACAGGTCGAGGGAAAAAGAAGAAGATTAAGAAGTATAGGAGAAAAAAAAAGAGGATTTTCTTGGCTCCTGGTTCCAAATTATTTTCAGTTCCAGGAGGCCAATTTCACTCGTTTTCCCTTCCTTTTCTTCCGCTCACCAGAAAAGAAACAGAAATTTCTGTTTTTTTCTAAACAACAGGTTGAACAAAGATGTCATCAACATAGAATTCACCAGAAGCGGTAGTCTTCTGTATGTACAAGGCAAGTCCGTAGGTGTCGCCCTTTTGCCAAGACGGGAGAGAAAAGGTGTATGAGTGGCTGCACCTCTGCCAGTTGGGGCTGACACCCACCACACATTGAATGTTCCCTGTTCCGAGGGTCGTCGGCAATCCATTTTTATAGACGTCCACTGCGTAATTGAGGATTACGCCTGTGGTGGAGTCCGACGACGCAAGCTTCACATCGAAACCGAAAGTGATTTTGAGCGATGGCTGTTGCCATAATAATGGACGCATGGATGCAAGAGACGTGGGCCCGAAGGTGTACGCCCCACCAACATCCGTGAACTTGAACACTGTGTTGTGGTCCGTCAAGGACGCTTCACCTGTCGAGTTGTAAACGTGCGGCATGTCCACAACTTGCACAGAGTTCGAGTTGGGATTGTTCTGCACACTCCAGTACTGCATGGTGCCGATCCCTCCATCGCCGTTGATGACAACATTCCCCATTGCGCTGATCAAAAAGTCAGGCGCGTCCCACAGATGGGGCGGTAGCTCGAAGTTGATGGAACGGAGGTTGTACCCAATGCCTTGCTTCTCTTCAGGAAGGGACCTGATGTTCGTCCATTCCCTGCAGTCGTACCTCTTCCATTCACCTTCCGTGTCGGGGCCCGAACACCAAGAGGTTAAAGCTTTCGCCTCGCATCCCGAGTTCGGTGACTCGTCCTTGCACCACGCCTCCCACTTCGTGTGCCCGTACTCCTTTGTATAAAATTGCCTCTCTATCGCAGCCTTCGTAGTTCCTACTTTGTGCGAGGACACAATGGTGTCGAGAGGCTTTTTGTAACCGAGGTATTGAACCGGCCCGAGATAGGAGGTGGTTACGGTCTGTGTCTTCCCGGTGCCGCATGGCGTAGGGTTACTGTCGGACACGATGTTCTGCCAGTTGATATCCGCCACCGGCGGCGCCTCCTTCACGATGTTGTTCGGGAACAGGAGCCAAGCATCGTCCGTGCAGGAGCATTGGGAACCTGTTGGGGTCTCTACCGGGCTCCCGCAAAACCTCTGCGGGTAGTTGGGGTCCTGAGTCCCGACGTAGGATGAGTGCGTGCCCTCGATCTCCATGAAGTTCCCACCGTCTCTGTACCAGTACTCTTTGCCGGATATCATTCTATTGTAGGTCATTTCGTGGAAGGACTGGTAGGTCTCGGTAGTCGTGCCCACATTCCCGAACTCCATGGTCGACACGATGCGGTCGTCACCTTTGTAGTTCTGGCTGAGAAACGAGTGCATCGCCTGCGCGTTAAGGCGGTCGGTCCTCAAGTAGAACACTGGGTCCCCTGCTGCGATGTTCTCAGACTTGGTGCATAGGGGCGAGGCGGGGTCGAGCACACCTTTGGGTTCGGTGCACTTGTTTTCGATGACAAAGTCGAGGACCTCCTCCCTTGTCATCGCCTTGCACGATGCTGCCAGTGCCAGCAACACCACCGCTCTTGGGGCGGTCATTTTCATTTTTCTTTGTTTCTTTCTTTGTTTTTTTCTTTTTTTTTTTCTTTGTGTGTTTGTGTGTGTGTGCTTTTGTGGGTGGGGGATGCTTGTTTTTATGGCTTATAATAATAATAATAAATAGAAGAATGACTTTGGTTGCTTATAAACCGCCTGGCGTACAAGCAACTATAATAAAAATTTGAAGGGAGCCAACCTGCAGCAGGAGTGTTTCTTCTATCCCGTGAAGGTTTTCATGCCCCGACGAAAAGTCATTAAGGTTTAAAGGAAAAAAATTGAATTCAAGTGAAAAAAATTATATATAATTTTATTTCACTCTTCGTCATTTTCTTCACTCACTAGGGGCCTCATTATTTAACGCGAAATGGCCATTATTTAACTAGTTAAATAATGAGATTTTGCAGTTAAATAATGGCCCTTCAGAGTGGAAAAATGAGTCTCGCCGTGGAAAAAAATGCACCCAACCCCTTGAAAAATTTTTTTGGGGTGGGCGTATTTTGACTATTTTTGGCCATCTGAGGCCATTCCAGCCCTTAAAAGTGGGAATAAGTGCCTTACTTCCCCTTTAAATGCCACGGCGAAATAGCAACCCCATATTACCTTAGGAAACTCCCCAAAAAGGCTGACCTGCGTGAAAAAAAACAGCAGTGAAAGCAGTGAAGAGTGAGTGACTCAAATGACGAAGAGTGAAATAAAACGACTTACTTGCCGCCAAATGAGCCATTATTTAACTCTCGTTACCCGTTTTTTTGCACTCGGGCCCTGCGGGCCAATAGTTATAAATAAATGTGGGTGTGGTAGAAATAGAGGGAAACAGGTCGAGGGAAAAAGAAGAAGATTAAGAAGTATAGGAGAAAAAAAAAGAGGATTTTCTTGGCTCCTGGTTCCAAATTATTTTCAGTTCCAGGAGGCCAATTTCACTCGTTTTCCCTTCCTTTTCTTCCGCTCACCAGAAAAGAAACAGAAATTTCTGTTTTTTTCTAAACAACAGGTTGAACAAAGATGTCATCAACATAGAATTCACCAGAAGCGGTAGTCTTCTGTATGTACAAGGCAAGTCCGTAGGTGTCGCCCTTTTGCCAAGACGGGAGAGAAAAGGTGTATGAGTGGCTGCACCTCTGCCAGTTGGGGCTGACACCCACCACACATTGAATGTTCCCTGTTCCGAGGGTCGTCGGCAATCCATTTTTATAGACGTCCACTGCGTAATTGAGGATTACGCCTGTGGTGGAGTCCGACGACGCAAGCTTCACATCGAAACCGAAAGTGATTTTGAGCGATGGCTGTTGCCATAATAATGGACGCATGGATGCAAGAGACGTGGGCCCGAAGGTGTACGCCCCACCAACATCCGTGAACTTGAACACTGTGTTGTGGTCCGTCAAGGACGCTTCACCTGTCGAGTTGTAAACGTGCGGCATGTCCACAACTTGCACAGAGTTCGAGTTGGGATTGTTCTGCACACTCCAGTACTGCATGGTGCCGATCCCTCCATCGCCGTTGATGACAACATTCCCCATTGCGCTGATCAAAAAGTCAGGCGCGTCCCACAGATGGGGCGGTAGCTCGAAGTTGATGGAACGGAGGTTGTACCCAATGCCTTGCTTCTCTTCAGGAAGGGACCTGATGTTCGTCCATTCCCTGCAGTCGTACCTCTTCCATTCACCTTCCGTGTCGGGGCCCGAACACCAAGAGGTTAAAGCTTTCGCCTCGCATCCCGAGTTCGGTGACTCGTCCTTGCACCACGCCTCCCACTTCGTGTGCCCGTACTCCTTTGTATAAAATTGCCTCTCTATCGCAGCCTTCGTAGTTCCTACTTTGTGCGAGGACACAATGGTGTCGAGAGGCTTTTTGTAACCGAGGTATTGAACCGGCCCGAGATAGGAGGTGGTTACGGTCTGTGTCTTCCCGGTGCCGCATGGCGTAGGGTTACTGTCGGACACGATGTTCTGCCAGTTGATATCCGCCACCGGCGGCGCCTCCTTCACGATGTTGTTCGGGAACAGGAGCCAAGCATCGTCCGTGCAGGAGCATTGGGAACCTGTTGGGGTCTCTACCGGGCTCCCGCAAAACCTCTGCGGGTAGTTGGGGTCCTGAGTCCCGACGTAGGATGAGTGCGTGCCCTCGATCTCCATGAAGTTCCCACCGTCTCTGTACCAGTACTCTTTGCCGGATATCATTCTATTGTAGGTCATTTCGTGGAAGGACTGGTAGGTCTCGGTAGTCGTGCCCACATTCCCGAACTCCATGGTCGACACGATGCGGTCGTCACCTTTGTAGTTCTGGCTGAGAAACGAGTGCATCGCCTGCGCGTTAAGGCGGTCGGTCCTCAAGTAGAACACTGGGTCCCCTGCTGCGATGTTCTCAGACTTGGTGCATAGGGGCGAGGCGGGGTCGAGCACACCTTTGGGTTCGGTGCACTTGTTTTCGATGACAAAGTCGAGGACCTCCTCCCTTGTCATCGCCTTGCACGATGCTGCCAGTGCCAGCAACACCACCGCTCTTGGGGCGGTCATTTTCATTTTTCTTTGTTTCTTTCTTTGTTTTTTTCTTTTTTTTTTTCTTTGTGTGTTTGTGTGTGTGTGCTTTTGTGGGTGGGGGATGCTTGTTTTTATGGCTTATAATAATAATAATAAATAGAAGAATGACTTTGGTTGCTTATAAACCGCCTGGCGTACAAGCAACTATAATAAAAATTTGAAGGGAGCCAACCTGCAGCAGGAGTGTTTCTTCTATCCCGTGAAGGTTTTCATGCCCCGACGAAAAGTCATTAAGGTTTAAAGGAAAAAAATTGAATTCAAGTGAAAAAAATTATATATAATTTTATTTCACTCTTCGTCATTTTCTTCACTCACTAGGGGCCTCATTATTTAACGCGAAATGGCCATTATTTAACTAGTTAAATAATGAGATTTTGCAGTTAAATAATGGCCCTTCAGAGTGGAAAAATGAGTCTCGCCGTGGAAAAAAATGCACCCAACCCCTTGAAAAATTTTTTTGGGGTGGGCGTATTTTGACTATTTTTGGCCATCTGAGGCCATTCCAGCCCTTAAAAGTGGGAATAAGTGCCTTACTTCCCCTTTAAATGCCACGGCGAAATAGCAACCCCATATTACCTTAGGAAACTCCCCAAAAAGGCTGACCTGCGTGAAAAAAAACAGCAGTGAAAGCAGTGAAGAGTGAGTGACTCAAATGACGAAGAGTGAAATAAAACGACTTACTTGCCGCCAAATGAGCCATTATTTAACTCTCGTTACCCGTTTTTTTGCACTCGGGCCCTGCGGGCCAATAGTTATAAATAAATGTGGGTGTGGTAGAAATAGAGGGAAACAGGTCGAGGGAAAAAGAAGAAGATTAAGAAGTATAGGAGAAAAAAAAAGAGGATTTTCTTGGCTCCTGGTTCCAAATTATTTTCAGTTCCAGGAGGCCAATTTCACTCGTTTTCCCTTCCTTTTCTTCCGCTCACCAGAAAAGAAACAGAAATTTCTGTTTTTTTCTAAACAACAGGTTGAACAAAGATGTCATCAACATAGAATTCACCAGAAGCGGTAGTCTTCTGTATGTACAAGGCAAGTCCGTAGGTGTCGCCCTTTTGCCAAGACGGGAGAGAAAAGGTGTATGAGTGGCTGCACCTCTGCCAGTTGGGGCTGACACCCACCACACATTGAATGTTCCCTGTTCCGAGGGTCGTCGGCAATCCATTTTTATAGACGTCCACTGCGTAATTGAGGATTACGCCTGTGGTGGAGTCCGACGACGCAAGCTTCACATCGAAACCGAAAGTGATTTTGAGCGATGGCTGTTGCCATAATAATGGACGCATGGATGCAAGAGACGTGGGCCCGAAGGTGTACGCCCCACCAACATCCGTGAACTTGAACACTGTGTTGTGGTCCGTCAAGGACGCTTCACCTGTCGAGTTGTAAACGTGCGGCATGTCCACAACTTGCACAGAGTTCGAGTTGGGATTGTTCTGCACACTCCAGTACTGCATGGTGCCGATCCCTCCATCGCCGTTGATGACAACATTCCCCATTGCGCTGATCAAAAAGTCAGGCGCGTCCCACAGATGGGGCGGTAGCTCGAAGTTGATGGAACGGAGGTTGTACCCAATGCCTTGCTTCTCTTCAGGAAGGGACCTGATGTTCGTCCATTCCCTGCAGTCGTACCTCTTCCATTCACCTTCCGTGTCGGGGCCCGAACACCAAGAGGTTAAAGCTTTCGCCTCGCATCCCGAGTTCGGTGACTCGTCCTTGCACCACGCCTCCCACTTCGTGTGCCCGTACTCCTTTGTATAAAATTGCCTCTCTATCGCAGCCTTCGTAGTTCCTACTTTGTGCGAGGACACAATGGTGTCGAGAGGCTTTTTGTAACCGAGGTATTGAACCGGCCCGAGATAGGAGGTGGTTACGGTCTGTGTCTTCCCGGTGCCGCATGGCGTAGGGTTACTGTCGGACACGATGTTCTGCCAGTTGATATCCGCCACCGGCGGCGCCTCCTTCACGATGTTGTTCGGGAACAGGAGCCAAGCATCGTCCGTGCAGGAGCATTGGGAACCTGTTGGGGTCTCTACCGGGCTCCCGCAAAACCTCTGCGGGTAGTTGGGGTCCTGAGTCCCGACGTAGGATGAGTGCGTGCCCTCGATCTCCATGAAGTTCCCACCGTCTCTGTACCAGTACTCTTTGCCGGATATCATTCTATTGTAGGTCATTTCGTGGAAGGACTGGTAGGTCTCGGTAGTCGTGCCCACATTCCCGAACTCCATGGTCGACACGATGCGGTCGTCACCTTTGTAGTTCTGGCTGAGAAACGAGTGCATCGCCTGCGCGTTAAGGCGGTCGGTCCTCAAGTAGAACACTGGGTCCCCTGCTGCGATGTTCTCAGACTTGGTGCATAGGGGCGAGGCGGGGTCGAGCACACCTTTGGGTTCGGTGCACTTGTTTTCGATGACAAAGTCGAGGACCTCCTCCCTTGTCATCGCCTTGCACGATGCTGCCAGTGCCAGCAACACCACCGCTCTTGGGGCGGTCATTTTCATTTTTCTTTGTTTCTTTCTTTGTTTTTTTCTTTTTTTTTTTCTTTGTGTGTTTGTGTGTGTGTGCTTTTGTGGGTGGGGGATGCTTGTTTTTATGGCTTATAATAATAATAATAAATAGAAGAATGACTTTGGTTGCTTATAAACCGCCTGGCGTACAAGCAACTATAATAAAAATTTGAAGGGAGCCAACCTGCAGCAGGAGTGTTTCTTCTATCCCGTGAAGGTTTTCATGCCCCGACGAAAAGTCATTAAGGTTTAAAGGAAAAAAATTGAATTCAAGTGAAAAAAATTATATATAATTTTATTTCACTCTTCGTCATTTTCTTCACTCACTAGGGGCCTCATTATTTAACGCGAAATGGCCATTATTTAACTAGTTAAATAATGAGATTTTGCAGTTAAATAATGGCCCTTCAGAGTGGAAAAATGAGTCTCGCCGTGGAAAAAAATGCACCCAACCCCTTGAAAAATTTTTTTGGGGTGGGCGTATTTTGACTATTTTTGGCCATCTGAGGCCATTCCAGCCCTTAAAAGTGGGAATAAGTGCCTTACTTCCCCTTTAAATGCTACGGCGAAATAGCAACCCCATATTACCTTAGGAAACTCCCCAAAAAGGCTGACCTGCGTGAAAAAAAACAGCAGTGAAAGCAGTGAAGAGTGAGTGACTCAAATGACGAAGAGTGAAATAAAACGACTTACTTGCCGCCAAATGAGCCATTATTTAACTCTCGTTACCCGTTTTTTTGCACTCGGGCCCTGCGGGCCAATAGTTATAAATAAATGTGGGTGTGGTAGAAATAGAGGGAAACAGGTCGAGGGAAAAAGAAGAAGATTAAGAAGTATAGGAGAAAAAAAAAGAGGATTTTCTTGGCTCCTGGTTCCAAATTATTTTCAGTTCCAGGAGGCCAATTTCACTCGTTTTCCCTTCCTTTTCTTCCGCTCACCAGAAAAGAAACAGAAATTTCTGTTTTTTTCTAAACAACAGGTTGAACAAAGATGTCATCAACATAGAATTCACCAGAAGCGGTAGTCTTCTGTATGTACAAGGCAAGTCCGTAGGTGTCGCCCTTTTGCCAAGACGGGAGAGAAAAGGTGTATGAGTGGCTGCACCTCTGCCAGTTGGGGCTGACACCCACCACACATTGAATGTTCCCTGTTCCGAGGGTCGTCGGCAATCCATTTTTATAGACGTCCACTGCGTAATTGAGGATTACGCCTGTGGTGGAGTCCGACGACGCAAGCTTCACATCGAAACCGAAAGTGATTTTGAGCGATGGCTGTTGCCATAATAATGGACGCATGGATGCAAGAGACGTGGGCCCGAAGGTGTACGCCCCACCAACATCCGTGAACTTGAACACTGTGTTGTGGTCCGTCAAGGACGCTTCACCTGTCGAGTTGTAAACGTGCGGCATGTCCACAACTTGCACAGAGTTCGAGTTGGGATTGTTCTGCACACTCCAGTACTGCATGGTGCCGATCCCTCCATCGCCGTTGATGACAACATTCCCCATTGCGCTGATCAAAAAGTCAGGCGCGTCCCACAGATGGGGCGGTAGCTCGAAGTTGATGGAACGGAGGTTGTACCCAATGCCTTGCTTCTCTTCAGGAAGGGACCTGATGTTCGTCCATTCCCTGCAGTCGTACCTCTTCCATTCACCTTCCGTGTCGGGGCCCGAACACCAAGAGGTTAAAGCTTTCGCCTCGCATCCCGAGTTCGGTGACTCGTCCTTGCACCACGCCTCCCACTTCGTGTGCCCGTACTCCTTTGTATAAAATTGCCTCTCTATCGCAGCCTTCGTAGTTCCTACTTTGTGCGAGGACACAATGGTGTCGAGAGGCTTTTTGTAACCGAGGTATTGAACCGGCCCGAGATAGGAGGTGGTTACGGTCTGTGTCTTCCCGGTGCCGCATGGCGTAGGGTTACTGTCGGACACGATGTTCTGCCAGTTGATATCCGCCACCGGCGGCGCCTCCTTCACGATGTTGTTCGGGAACAGGAGCCAAGCATCGTCCGTGCAGGAGCATTGGGAACCTGTTGGGGTCTCTACCGGGCTCCCGCAAAACCTCTGCGGGTAGTTGGGGTCCTGAGTCCCGACGTAGGATGAGTGCGTGCCCTCGATCTCCATGAAGTTCCCACCGTCTCTGTACCAGTACTCTTTGCCGGATATCATTCTATTGTAGGTCATTTCGTGGAAGGACTGGTAGGTCTCGGTAGTCGTGCCCACATTCCCGAACTCCATGGTCGACACGATGCGGTCGTCACCTTTGTAGTTCTGGCTGAGAAACGAGTGCATCGCCTGCGCGTTAAGGCGGTCGGTCCTCAAGTAGAACACTGGGTCCCCTGCTGCGATGTTCTCAGACTTGGTGCATAGGGGCGAGGCGGGGTCGAGCACACCTTTGGGTTCGGTGCACTTGTTTTCGATGACAAAGTCGAGGACCTCCTCCCTTGTCATCGCCTTGCACGATGCTGCCAGTGCCAGCAACACCACCGCTCTTGGGGCGGTCATTTTCATTTTTCTTTTTTGTTGTTGTTGTTGTTGTTGTATATGTGCTTTTGTGTGAGGATTTTGCTTATTTGGTACAACAAAAAAAAAAAGAAAAGTAAAAAAAGCGGCACGCAGCGTGTGGTTGACGAAATGCGCGCTGCCAGGGGAGGGGAAGGGAAGGAACGAGGAGGTGGGGGTAGGGGAGGGGGGGGGGGGTAAGCATAGGTGTGAAGCCATTCTTCAGACCAGCGCCATAGAGAAATAAAAGGAAAAAGATGAGGAGAAAAAAAAAAGGGGGAGGGGAAAGAAGAAAAAAAAAAGGCGATGCTTAAGGCAAATCCCACATGAGGACCGCCCCTAGGGCGTCAGTCTCTCTTGGTCCTCTCGTTCTGGAGCCTCACTTTCGTTGCAGATATCAGTTTCTTATGTGACCTTCAGCGTGAGTATGGCCATAGGGATATCACTCTCAAGTTCTACGACTAGAAAGGCTACCTTTTACCTCGCACAATGCATGTCATACATGTTCGTCTTCTCGATTAGTTTCTTGAACTTCTGTACTTTTGTTCATGTCACTCCCAGAGATCTTCGTGGGAATAAAAAAAAGGGGGGGTAGAAAGAAAAGAAAAAAAGGAGAAAAAAAAAAGGGGAGGAAGCGAGAGTGGGGGCAACAGAAGGAGGTTTCTTCTTCCTTCCTTTTTTTTTGGGGGGGTTTTCGTCCCTTCTTAGCTCCTGGTTCTTATTTCTTCCCGTTCTCCTTTTTTTCTTTTCTTTTCTTTTTTTTTTTTTTTTTTTTTTTTTTTGAGGAAAAAGTAGGAATACGGTTTCACAAGAGACTGTGAACTGAATGTTGACTTTTACCCCTTTAAAAAAAAAAATTAAAAAAATCGATTCACTTGAGGACGCAAAGAGAAAAAAAAAAAAAAAAAAAAAAAAAAAAAAAAAAAGGATGGGGATAGGGAAGGGAAGGGGATATTTGTTGTTTGACAGGTAGATCGATGCAAAGACCCCTTCAGGGTACTCCTTCACACCGTCATACTCTTTCATTACATTAATAGTCCGTTTTTTTTTCAGAGATAAAAAAAAAAAAAAAAAAAAAAAAAGCACTACAAAATGAAGAAGAGGGGTTTTTCCTTATCTGCGTCCACGGCACATGGTGCACAAAACATGACATCTTAAGACAAGCGGTGGGGTTCCTCCCTTCTCTTCGAGACCCAGTATATCAGCTTGAATAAAATAACGGGGAAAAGGGGGCAGGAAACACATAGGGGAGTGGTCACAACAACCATGGAGGAAAAAGAAAAAGAAGAAAAAACAAAACGTGCAATGGACATACAAAACTTAACCCCCCCCCTTTTTTTTCTTCCTTTTATTTATTTGGTTTTAATTACAATATTTTTCTCCTTATTACAGGGAGATTAAAAAAAAATAATAATAATAATAATAATAAAAATACTGTATGACTTTGGGGGTCCCTACCCGCAACTACAGAAAAAGGGAAAAAAAAAAAAAAAAAAAAAAAAAAAAAAAAAAAAAAAAAAAAAACAATACATGAGTTAAAAGGAGGTCTTTGAGAGACGCCCCCCTTGTTCTCATCCACTACCTGCATCCCCCTTTAACAGCGGTTTTTCCTTCTTCGGTGGTTTTCCCAGCTTTGAAAAAAAAAAAAAAAAAAAAAAAAAAAAAAAAAAAAAAGAGGTTGAAGCACCTCTAGAAACGAGTTTTTTGAATGCCGTCCTACAAGCCCTTGACGAGAAAAGGTCGATGATGTGAACGGGATCTGTGTGTCCTTGTGTTGCTCAGGACACACCTTGGGGAGAAGTCAAAAACAGGTGTTCTAAAGAGGCTTTAGAAAAAAAAAAAAAAAAAAAAAAAAAAAAAATTGTTCGGTTTTTATTTATTTTTTTTTTCTCCTTGACAGCGCGCCACAAGGTTCTTTCTCGATAGAAAGAGCATTTACTGGAGTGCTGTGTGGCAGAAGGATTTGCAACCACCTGCAACACCGCTAACAAGGGGGAGGGGTGAAGGATGAGGTCTCGCTTCCTCCGTTTTTTTTTTTGTTCTGGAATAAAAAAAAAAAAAAAAAAAAAAAAAAAAAAAAAAAAAAAAAAAGGAGAAACTATTCTTTTAGGTATGCGGAGAAAAAAAAAAAAAAAAAAAAAAAAAAAAAAAAAAAAAAAGAAAAACAACACACGGAAAAGAAAAGTTCAAAGTTTGCCTCTTGGAGAGGGGCGGGATTTAGAATCAGAGAAGGAGAGGGAGGGGGATTTAGAATCGCAAAAAGGCACCTGGGGATGGGCAAGGTTTTTGGATGGTTTTTTTTTCTTCTTTTTCGTTCGTCCTCTGGGGTTCATCCTCGAAGGGGAAAAAAAAATCTTGTATTTCTTTCTGTACCACCCCTCACGTAATGCATGATCCATCCTCTTCCGGCCTTCATTTTTTTCCCCCCCTCCCCCTTTCAGCTAAACAGGAACAACGTACGGCGGGGGGGGGCCTAAATATTTTGTTCTTTCCACAACCCCTTCTTTATTTTCTTTCTCTCTTTTTTTTTTCTTTCTGTGAGCCTTTTCTTTTTTTTTCCCCCCTTTTTTTTTTCCTTCTTCATTTTTTTTTTGAAAATTGATCAGAAAAGTTATTATTTTTTGTTTGGTTGTAGAAAAAAAAGGGGGTGTCCTAAACCTTCCTGCGTGCATGTATCGAAAAAAAGTTTTTTTTTCCTTTTTTTTTCTTTACATTTACGAATGCAAAGCCGTTCATCGCACCCAAGACCGATACTGGTGGTGGTGTGGAATGGTGTTGTGAAGCATTAGTTTTCAACAAAAAAAAAACAGATATCTTTTTTTTTTTTTAAATCGAAATTGACTATGCGCAGAATTGTGTAAAAAAGATCCCCCCAAAAAAAAGAATGGGAAGGGGAGGGTTTCTGATCTCCACCAAATAACAACCCCCCCCCCCCCCCCCCCGATAAATAAAACAACACCAGAGAGAACAACAGATTTGGTTTTGTTGCTGTTGATAAAGAACCGTGTGGCCGTGCTGTACCTCTTACATTTTTCTTTTTATTAAACGAAAAAAAGGAAAGAAAAAAAATTCTTTTGTTTGCGCACCTAGTTGGGTGACTTTTGAATTATTATTATTATTATTATTATTTTTTTTTTGGTTGCTCAGTGCGAGAAGATAGACTATTTTTAGTTAATTTCTATAAAAAAAAAAAAACTAAAAACAATGCTTCTTCTTTACTACTGATATTTTTTTTTCCCCTTTTTTTTGTTTGAGTTTTTTTTTTTTTTTTTTTTTTCCCATTGAAAGAAGAGAAAAAAAAAAAGAATAACGATCAAGGAAATGGGATGGGAGTGCATATTTTTTTCTCTAACACCCCCCCCCCCCCCCAGGGCTAGCTATGTTGGCAAGAACGTGTTCCCAAGTATTTTTTGAAAAAAAAAAAAAGAAACAGATACGGAATGGAAGCACGTTTCCTTATTTTTGGGGGCTTTTTCTTAAAGAAGGGAACACGATTTCTTCTGAATAATAAGGAAACCAGCTACGGTAACACGTTTCCTTGCCAACATACCCCCCCTCCCCTGCAGTAGTGTAACCGTTCTTTGGCGAAGAAGATGTCGAGAGAAGTAGTAAAAAAAGTCAGGAAAAGAGGCATTTTAAGGTTAAAAAAAAAAAAAAAAAAAACATCACTTGAGCTTGCTGCTTCTGTGTGCGATAATCTTCTAAAGAAGAAAATCACTATGAGGGGGGGGGGGGGGGGGGAGTGCTGGTAACGGCCTATCAAAGAAAAAAAATGTAAAAACAAGGTGGCGGCAGAGGGGGCCGAACGCAACTGAACCGGAGAAGTAACAGATAAGCCTGGAAATTAGGGGAGGGAGGGGGGGACCTTTTTCCGCTGCCCAAAAAGAAAAATAACTTGACGGTTTTTTTTTTTTTTTTTTTTTTTGTTGGCTGGCGAGAAACAAAAGGGCTTTTTTTTTTTTAAAGAAATGGAAAGATACCGAATCGCAAAAAAAAAAAAAAAAAAAAAAAAAAAAAAAAAAAAAAAAAAAAAAAAGAGACATTTAAGGGTACCTGCGGTATGTGGCAGGACGCCTAAAAAAAAAAAAAAAAAAAAGAGGGGAAAAAAAAAACCCCCCCTAAAAGGACCCCTTTTTTTTTGTTGCCAGTAAAATTGAAGTTAGCATATCGACAACATGTGTAAGATCTCCTTGCCAAAAATAAAAAAATAAAAAAAATAAAAAAGATAAATTTCAGTGTGCGGGTGGGTGCTCATCATTCACTTAACAAAAACTCCACTCCTTCTTCCCCATCTTATCATCAGAATTTATGTATATGGCAAAAATCCTCCACTTTTTTTTAATATAAGAATCTAAGTCTTGTGGCCTTTCAGTTTTAATGGTTTATCATACATCAAGGCAGGAAGAAGAAAAAAAAAAGAAAAGGAACAATAAAAAAAAAGATTTTTTTTTAATACTTCCTTTGTTCTTCCCGCACAAAAAAAGAAAAAAAAAAAAAGAGAAAACAAAAAAAAAAAAAAAAAAAAAAAAAAAAAAAGAAGGCCAAACTCGTGTTTCTGGACACGGTCGAAGGACAGCAACGAGAAAAAAGAATAATAAGAAAATATCCCTCTTCATCCTTCATCTTCCTCTCCCCCCTGCTTTGCCATAAAAATACAGAAAGCTCTAAAGGGGGAAGGGAGGGACACTTAAGAGGGTCAGGAGATAGGTAGGTAGAAAGCTCGCATTCTGACACAAAAAAGAAACTTCAATTCCTACTTTTAGGAATCATTGTTGTTTGCCATCTAAGCAGAAGGCCTCCTGGTAACCCAGGGGCCCCCTTGACCCGTTTAGTGTGGTATTGGCAGATGGTAGTTATTATTAAGAGCCTTTTTTTTTTTTTTTTTTTTTTTTCTTCGCATTTTTTTTTGTAGTTATTATTAGACAAAAAAAAATAGAGGAACAGCAACGGAAAAAAAAAAAAAAAGAAAAGAAGAGAAGTCACATTGGAAAAAGGGGGCAGAGCCATTTTTTTTTCTCCCCGAAACCTGCTTGCCGGACCTAAAAGCAAGTTTTTTTCTTATTGACATTAATTAGTGTTGCCTTTCCTGCTGCAGCCAACCAAAAGAGTAGACGGTGGCTGCACACCACAAGCAAAAACCCATAACCTAGTTTCTTGTTTGATTTGCTGGTATATTACCTATGTTTCCCTCCCTTTTGTGTACCTTCAGTGGGGAAAGCTAAGACCTCAACAAAGGAACCAACCAAAAAAAAAAAAAAAAAAAAAGCCTTAAAACTCTCACAACATATAAGGGGGATGAAAGAAAGGAGAACAAAGGGACGAAAGACCGAAAAGGAGAAGTGAAAAAAAAAAGAGGAAATAAAAGGGTTTCTCGGGAGAAAGGCCACTCTTGTAGAATTTTACAGAGAGCCTTTCTGCACGCGGTATATTTTTTTTATTTTTTAAATCCCATTTCCCCCCCCCCCCCCCCCACTGACTGAGGTACTTTATATGCTACTATATATCTTCCCTTCTTCTTCCCCTCACAATGATGGGGGAATTGTAACCCAACCACCGAGAGAGGAAAAAAAAAAAATAAAAATAAAAATTAAAAAAAAAAAGACCACCACCACATATATTTTTTATTCTTTTTTTTTTTTGTCTCTAAGAAAAAAGAAAGAAAAAAAGGGCACAGGAGTCAGACCGGTACGGTAAAAAAAAAAAAAAAAAAAAATTCCACTGGGCGGCTTACATACTTGCATACAGGGGAAAGGGGAACTACGCGGGAATCACGTAAACGAGAAAAAAGTCAAAAGGCGCTGTTTAGTTGTTTACTTTCCCAAAGTTGGGGGGGGGGGGGGGGATTTCTTTTTTATGGTTTATTTTCGCACTTTTTTTTCATTTATTCCCCCTCCCCCTACATTGGTATTGCTGAAAAACCAGTCACGGAGAAGGGAAAATAAAAGAGAAATAAACTTGCTCGGCAGCGTTTAAGGTAGCTTTGTAAAGCGCAATGCCAACCTTGCCATTACTATCATCAAGGGGTACTCCGGTGCTCGCGAAATCAGAAGGGGTGGGGGAATGAGGGTGTTATAATTAGTACTTCCTTAATCCACAAGGGGTACTAATTAAGGGGGGGGAAATAAAAAAATGAGGGGTGGCAGCGAAGATCACGAAAAAAGGGTATAAGAGAAGGGACTCCTTCTTTTTTTTTTTTTCTCTTCCTTTTCTTTACTCCCCTCCTCTCCTCTTTTACCTTCGTTCTATTTTGAAATTATTTCTTTTTTTTTTTTTAAAAAGCCTTTCTTTTTCTGTTATTTTTTTTTTCTCTCTTTTTTTTGCTGGAGAGGGGGGGGAAGCTGTGAAATAAAAATGAAAGATGAACGAATTTTTTTTTTTTTTTGCCAGAAAAAAAAAGTTCTCAAAAATCACTGCTGTGCAAAAAAAAAAAAAAAAAAAAAAAAAAAAAAAAAAAAAAAAAAAAAAAAAAAAAAAAAAAAAAAATGTCGAGGTGCCCAGGGGGTGCGTTGATTTTAGATTTATTTTGGAAAGAGTTTTTACTATTTTGTGAAAAAAGCACCTGATTCATCCGATTTGTTGCTTGGCTGTATTGTTAGCCTAGGGGGGGGGGGGGGGGGGTGTGAATAGACTGCGGGCGAGGTGAGGGAGGTGCATTTCTTTTTTTAAAAAGAAAAATCCCCCCCATTCCTATTCTTTCTTTTTATTCTGTTTTTTTTAAAACGTTGAGGTATTCTTTAAAAAAAAAATGGGGTGAGGGGGGGTTTTTTTTTTTAGACTGCAATGTCAAAAAAAAGGAGGGGGGGGGAGGGATAAAGATGAAAAGAGAGAAACAAAAACTCTAAAAAGTTCTATACTTTTTATTTATTTTTTTTTTCTTCGGAAAAAAAAGGGAGGGGAAAAAACAAAAAAAAGGGGGGCATTGACTGTTTGTTAGGTGGTCTTTTTAAAAGAGTTGTTCAAATACGAGGTAAGTGACTCCAAGTGAGGAATTTTCGTTCTTCTCAGGTGGCGGAGTGAACAAAAAAAAGGGCGGGTGGGTGGGGTATGAGATAGGTATTTGATAAGTTTAAAAAAAAAAAAAAAAACGCTCTTGTGGTGACAGTTTTTCCAAGTTTCTTTTTATTCTTTTTTTTTTTAAATTTTCCCCACTTCTTGTTTATGAATTAATAGACAGTTGTCATATATGTCCTGATGATTTTTTTTTTTTTTTTTTTTTTTTTTTTTCGCAAAATAAAAAGAAAAGAAAGTGCGAATTAATGGTAGTTAAAAAAAAAAAAACTGGGAGGGGGTGAACACCGCTCCTCTCCTTTCTTTGTCATGGCCAAAGAGACTTTTTCTTCTTTTTATTTCTGTTTTTTTTTTTTGATTGTCATTGGCATTTTTTTTTATATATTTCCTTCTGATTACATTTTTTTTCTTAAAAAAAAGTTTTACAAGTTACAGCTGTAGGGAGTTGGGGAGGGGAGGGAGGGAAACAAATCGGTAGGTGGGGGCAAGCTAAGAAACATCCTCAAGAAACTTTATTTACTTATTTTTTTTTCTCTCTCTCTTTTTTTTTTTTCCTGCATTCTAAAAGAAATCACCTCTGCCACCTGCTAGGATGGAAGGGAACAACTTTACTTATATTAACTTTATATATTCTTTTTTTTTTTCCCCCTCGCTTATTTTACCCTGCAAGCTAACGTTTTTCTCCTTTAAAAAAAAAAAAAAAATCGGGTGTGTCAGTGGGCTTTAGCAACTTTGCATTTGTTTGGGGTCTTTTTTTTTTTTTTTTTTTCATTTTTTTTTCCATGACATATATTATATGACATGGGGGTCCAGGGTTAATATGGTATAAATCTCGCAATGAAAAAAAGAAGAAAAAAAAAGAAAAAAAAAAGAAGAAGCAGGTATTATTAAATAATTAAGTTTTAGAATTTAAAAAAAAAAAAATATTGCACGTCATGTATACCCTTCCTCTTCCATTGTGAAGGGTGGATTTCCAAGGCGGCAGGTTTCTTTTTCTCTCTCCCCTTTTTTTTTTTAAAGTGGGCAAGCGGGGTTCTCTATTTAAAAAAAAACATACGGGGGTTTTTTTTTTCTTCCATAAACAAAAAGTGGTTGGGGGGGATGCACATTTCGCTTTGAAGTCATGTCTGCAATGGTTGATTATATTTGTAAGGTGGAAGGGGGGAAAGGGGCAAGGCAAAGGCCTCAATGGGAGGGAAATGGAAGTGCTGGAAAGAAAAAGAGGGGGCGGGTTCAATTAGTTACTACCGATCACCCAAGGGGGAGGAAAAAAAAAAAAAAAAAAAAAAAAAAAAAAAAAAAAAGTGAAAGTAAATTTTCTTTCTTTCTTCAGTGACAAAAGAAAAATAGGGAGGAAGGGGAAGATGGGGAGGTTTTTTTGTTTGTTTCTTTCTTTTTTTTTTTTTTTTTTCGAATTTATTTATTAAGTTCCCCATCCACTCTCTGTTAAATAAAAAACTTTTTATTTTCTTTCTCATTTCTCCCCCACATTTCATTCTCCAAATCGATTTGTGGGTGTTTGCTTCAATTTTCTTTTTTTTTTTTTGGTTTCCCTCTTTTTTTCCCATTTCATTTCTATTCATTCCGGTAAAAAAAAAAAACTTTTTTTTTTTCCCCTTCTTCCTTCCCCTCCTTTTTTTTTTTCTCTTTTTCTTTTTTTTTTTTTCTGGAACACACCCTTCTGCTATTCTTTCCGGAATAGTAGACAACAAAAAAAGAAGAAAAAAAAAAAGAAAAAAGAAAAGAAAGGGAAAAAGGAATCGGCTGAGAGGGGGAACTTTTTTTTTCTTTTCTTTTTCTTTTTTCCCTTTTTCTTTAAACACCCCTCGGATAGTTCTGCGCCCGGAACGCCTCAAAATTTTGGAGGTAATTATTGTACTCGGACTCAGCGATAAACAGATCCCAGTTCAGCAACTGAAGCGCACATTTTTCCAGCGAATTCAGAGCAGAAGTGGACATCCCTCCAACCCCCGCGTAGTACGCGTTGCTATAACACTGGTCCTCTGTTAGCTTCACCGAAATCAAGAACGTGGCAAGAAGCAGCTTATGTATATTCCGCTCAGTAATAGGTAAGTGTGCCTTGGTGGCAATTCGATCGATCAACACCACCATTGTGACAAAGGTGTTGCTGCTGCACATGCCGTACTTGCACAGGCGGATCAAGTAGTCTTGAAGAGAGACACCAGGCCCGCTGGGAGGGCACTCAAAAACATGCCCCACCGGGTGGTGGCACACCCCCCCATGCACCCCCCGGTGGCTGCCCGACTGCGCGATCCCCGATACTATCTCCGCGATGATGGGAAGCGTCTCATGGTACGAAAGAGAATTCTGCACCTCTGACCACGTCTTGCGGTTAGGAATGTGCATTTCCTTTTTTTTTTTTTTTTTTTCTTTTTTTTTTTCCCTGTCGGAGTGAGGGGGGGGGTTGATTCACAGAAACATGTAAAAAAGAAGAAAAAAAAAAAAAGAAACAAAAAAAGTGTTCAAGGCAACTCTTTTATCCCTGTGAACCCTTCGCTCTCTGCTGTGTCCATCCTGTACCCGCCGTCAGGTCCGCGCTGTAGAACCACAACAGCGCAGTTGGACGGGTTCTTCATCTTCTCAAACGACCGGACGCCAAGCCAGAACCACGACATAAGAAACGCCCGTAAAGCCAGGCCGTGGGTCACCACGACCACAGTGAGGTCTTGCGCTGGGCGGTGCGAAGCAGCGACACCTGGCAGCGTTGTGTCCGTGAAGGTCGCGACACGCTGGTGCACGCTTGTCCCCGACTCCCCTTCGGAGAACTGCCAAAAGAACCTTCCGTACAGCTGCCTGACGCTGAACAGGTGCGACATGGTGCGGGGGTTCTGGTAGTTCCCAAACTGCTGCTCTGTGATGTTCGGGTCCTGACGGATGTTGATGGCACCCTTGTACCCTGCCTGCTTCATCCCATGCACCAGCTCGAGGCACGTGTCGACTGTTCTCTTAAACGGCGATGTGTACACCACACACGGGCCGTTCCCTACTAGTTTTCTGATTTTCACACCTACGTTTTTCGCAGCGCCCCGTCCTCTCTTTGTGAGGCCTATTTTCCAGTCTTCTGTGTTGCTGTAGACCTCGTTGTTGGCGTTAGCCAGACTCTGCGCGTGCCGTACAAGGATGACCCTCTTGATCCCTTCCATCCTCCTGGCTCGGTTTTCGAAGTTCCCGCTCCACATGGTTATCTTCCGCTCGCCTGTGGTGCCGCCTTGCCCCTTGCCGCCCGACCTTCGGACCCCCCTTGCTATTCGCTCCACTGCAGTCTGCGTCCACACCCTTTGCATCCCGCGCCAACTTTCAACAGCTGCCATGTTTCTTCTTCCTGGAGGGGAAGGGAGGGGAGGGGGTGATGAAGGACAAGGGGAGACAACAATAGCAAGAAAAAAAAAAGGGACAATGATGTTGTTATATTTTTTTTTTCTTCTTCTTCTTTTCTGTCGTTCCACAAAACTAGTCGCTCCCCACTCTCTCCGACCAGTTCTTGCTCGTCCGTATTCTCTCCTCAAGGGACCTTCCCATCATTTGCTTGTTCACCTCGCGCATGTAGGACGCCCCGCCCGTTTTGTTCTCCTCCTCCTCCCGCCTGTCCCGCCTGCCGGCTGTGTCGATTCTGTTCCTCTTCTCACGTTCCCAGCTGCGGGCATCCGACTCCATGTCACGCAAGCGCTGCCTCTTCTCCCCCTCCGTCAGCTCGGGGCGTCTTCTGTTGTACTTGTTGTACGAGTTGGCCGCCCTGCGCTCCTCGTCCTCCTCCCTGCGGATCCTCTTCACACGCCTCGTTGTTGTTGAGTCTGTGGAGTCCCTCCGTCGGCGCTTCCTGTTGCCTGTTGACGAGGAGGAGGACCTGTGACGGCGGTGCTTTTCCTTCTTTTCTTTCTTCTCTTTCTTTTCTTTTTTCTTTTCTTTCTTGTCCTTTTTGTTCTTTTTTTCCTCCTTCTCTTGCATCTTCTTCCGTTTCTGGTTCAAGGCAAGCGCCCACATCGGATCGTTCAGTTTCTCTTGCAGTGCTTGCATTCTTGCCGCCTGCATGGCCATCATGGGGTCCTCGCGGATCTTGTTCTCCAAGTCCACAGCAAGCAGCCGTTTGTTTGCTTTTTCCTCAACAGGTTTTTCAAGTGCTTGCGGTGTAGTTGTTGGTTTGTCAGCACTCACCATCTCCAGTCCGACCCCTGCCTGCTTCCTTACCCCTCCGTATTCGTACATCCAGTCCACGCGTTCCTTTTTCTTCTCACCGCCTGCCTGCTCTTGCAGTTCTTGGTAGTATTTGATCTCTCTTTCCTTCTCCCTCTCTTTTTCCCTTATGTCCTGCTTTTTCTTCTCTAATTCTTCCTTTTCTTGTGCTTTTGCCACCTTATCACGCATTATGAAGCCACCGGTGTGCCAGTGCTTGTGCCGCATGATGTTCGTTTGCTTTTTGGCGTACATCTTAGCAGCTTGTTGTTTTGTTTTGTTTTTGAAGGATGAGGTGGGGTGGTGTGTCCTGTGGTATTTGAATGGGGGGTGGGATGGGATGGGGTGAATCTTTGGAATCCTCAAAGATAAAAAAGAAAACAAAAGTAAGGAAATCGAGGGCTGGCCGTAAGCTAGCACACCGCATGAGAGCTAGAAAGGAATAAGATGCAGTGATTATTTAATATAGGGGGGGGGGTAGGGGGGTGCGACCCCGGCAGTCCATATTGATCCTGCTGGTGAAGGTCTAAGGAAGATATCAGAAAGAAAGGGAAGACAACAAATGAGAAAAAAAAAAAAGGCCCGTGAGAAAAAAAAAGAGTCAGCTGATTGTTTGTGCAAGCCGGTTTCGCCTACAGGACAAGCTGCCCCTACTCTTTTTTTTCTCTTTTTTTCTTTTTTTTTTTTACAATAACAATTCTTTCAAAAAGTTTGCTTGCTAAAAGATATGTAGGTAGTCTGCGTTGTAAGAAAAAAAATTCTTAATGACTATCCATGTCTTTTTGTTCGCACGAGCAAAAAGGTTTCTAAAATGCTGCGAAAGTTTTTTGCTCGGCACAAGTTGCATATACTTATAAAAAAAGTCTTGCATGTGACAGGTGACAGGATCGCTTTAAAAAAAAAAAAAAAAAAAAAAAAAAAAAAAAAACCGCGCTGAGTGACGACCCAGACACAAAAGGCATGTGGCAGAAAGCTAAAGGGACTCCTAATGGCACATTGTACAAAAGTCATCATCACACACAAGCCACAAACCGGTTCTTGCTCGTCCGTATTCTCTCCTCAAGGGACCTTCCCATCATTTGCTTGTTCACCTCGCGCATGTAGGACGCCCCGCCCGTTTTGTTCTCCTCCTCCTCCCGCCTGTCCCGCCTGCCGGCTGTGTCGATTCTGTTCCTCTTCTCACGTTCCCAGCTGCGGGCATCCGACTCCATGTCACGCAAGCGCTGCCTCTTCTCCCCCTCCGTCAGCTCGGGGCGTCTTCTGTTGTACTTGTTGTACGAGTTGGCCGCCCTGCGCTCCTCGTCCTCCTCCCTGCGGATCCTCTTCACACGCCTCGTTGTTGTTGAGTCTGTGGAGTCCCTCCGTCGGCGGTGCTTCATCTCCTTCTTCTCTTTCTTCTTGCTACTCTCGTGTTTCTTCTTCCGTTTCTGGTTCAAGGCAAGCGCCCACATCGGATCGTTCAGTTTCTCTTGCAGTGCTTGCATTCTTGCCGCCTGCATGGCCATCATGGGGTCCTCGCGGATCTTGTTCTCCAAGTCCACAGCAAGCAGCCGTTTGTTTGCTTTTTCCTCAACAGGTTTTTCAAGTGCTTGCGGTGTAGTTGTTGGTTTGTCAGCACTCACCATCTCCAGTCCGACCCCTGCCTGCTTCCTTACCCCTCCGTATTCGTACATCCAGTCCACGCGTTCCTTTTTCTTCTCACCGCCTGCCTGCTCTTGCAGTTCTTGGTAGTATTTGATCTCTCTTTCCTTTTTTCGTTCCTGTTCCCTTTGTTCTTCTTTTGCCCGTTCTAGTTCGGCCTTTTCTTGTGCCTTCGCAATGATCTCCCGCATCAGAATATGGGTAGGGGCCCATGTCTTGTTTTTCATAATATTTGTCGATTTCTTGAGAAACATCTTATTGGTGTGGAATGTGTTTTTTTTTCTCTCTTTTTTACAATCCTGTGAATTGAAGGTCGGCTACAGGGAAGGGAGAAAGTAAAAAAAAAATAAAAAAGCAAACAAACAGAAGCTGTGGAGAAAATAAAGGGGGGGGGTGTGGTGTAATGTTAGGAACGAAGGAAAAGAAACAAAATTGAAAATACTGCCGCAAAATTTTCTTTTTTTTTTAACACACTCCAAACTTTTTTATTTTTTATTTATTTTTATTGCTCTCCCTTCTTTTGAAAAAGGGGAGGGGCGCAATAAATAAATAGTGGGGGGGGGAGAGTAGAAAGAAAAATTGTACTAATTAAACAAATAAAAAATTGAAAAGGGCGTGCAAAAAAGGTACGAAAAAAAAAAATTACAATAAAAAGAAAAGCTCTATCTATAGGTGAAAAAAAAAATAAAAAGAAGAGATGAGATAAAGGAGGTTCCTGTTTTGGAACGTCCCCCTTGTCTCTACTTATCTACCTATATAAAAAGAAAAATTCTTCATTACGAAGAAACTGACTGCGGTCTAGGGGGGCCACTCCCACCACCCCCATGTTGAACCCTGTTCCCCTCTAAAAGGTAGCCTCGTCCGTAGCTGCCTTCCGAGAGGTTTGGCTCGCTAGCAGGCCGCAAAGGGAGATTTCTCCTTTTCAGCATAATCCTGTTAAAGACCGCTGAGGCCTGTCTCTGGGTCGGCGGGGCAGGGTCAGTGGGTGACACAGTAGGCCTGCTGCCTCCTTGGATGACATCTTGCTTCCAGTTGATGAGTTCGTCAACTTGCTGCAGGGTAGGGGGTGCCTGCGCAGTAGTGGACTGCCTTGCTGGGACGTAGGTAATGGAGTCTCTCGATACAGCTAGGTTAGAGCATCTGCGCTTCTCCCAAATGAGGGACTGTTTGGCCCGCCAGTTTTCCATCCTTGTCATATCCCATTCAAGCCTGTTCTCCTTGTCCCGTTCAGCAGGGACTGCAGCAGCAGGTGCCGAGCACCTTCTTTTCTGCATGGTGGTAGCGGTATTCCCGTTTCCGCTCGTGCTCTCCGTCAACGGTTTCGCCTGCGGCTGGCTTTGTTGCCCCAATGCGGACGACACACGCCTAGCCACCACAGGCTCCTTGGATGGCCCCCCTGATGTGGAGGGCTTCTGGTCTTTGTTCGCCCGTTGCTCTTCACTGTGGAGGATAAATTTTCTTCTTCTTTTCTTCTTCTTTTTTTTTTCTTTTTTCTCAGAAATAATACCAAACAGCAGCCATGTCAACACCAAAGATCTCATCCGAGGTGAAGTACTCGCTGAACTTTCGTAGATACTCGATATCCTTTTTTTATTTTTTTTTTTTATAAATCTGTGTTTACCTTGTCAACAACGTTCCCCAGCTGCGCGTTGAACGCAAGGGAGAGGTGGGTGGAGTCCGTCCGCACCTTGCCGGATGTCTTCTGCTTCAGGTCCCGCAGGGGGTTGGGGAGCCTTGCGATCCACCGGTACCGGTGTTTAAACACGAGGTGCAGTGCTGTGTAGAGTTCCTGGTGGAGGGAGAAGAACTTCCTCTGCACGGCAGCGAGGCACAGCTCCGCCTTGTCCTTCGCGAGTGCCGTGTCCTGCTCGGTAATGGTGTGGTCTTGGCGGAGTTTAGTGAGCCGCTTCTTCAGCATGGCAATCTCGTTTTCCAAGGATTGTATCCTGGGGTCGGGAGGAAGCTCGATGTCAACCTGGCACCCTGCACTGACAGATGGGGCATGCTCGGCAAGCCATTTGTCTTTGAAAGTTTTTTCTTCTCTCATCAGGTTCTTCGCAAAGGTGTTCACCTTTCTAAGTGTCTCTGCCACGAAGACCTTCGACCTTGTGAGCAGCGCGCTGGTCTCCTTGAAGAACTCCTCCTTAGGACGGTATGCCGCACGCTTGTTGGTGAACAAGCCCCACAGGTGGTTGGCGGAACGGTCAGACGCTTCCTTGAGCTCCTTCAAGAGCGGCGAGACCTCCTTTCGCAGGGAGGCGAGGTTTTCACCGAAAACAGATTTCTGCAGCTTGCATTCCAAATAAGCGTCGTCGGGGGTGGTGAGCACTGTTTTGTACAAAGGGAGGTCCCACGCAGCTTCCGACCGAGATTCCCTTCCTGTGGCTGACCCACTGGATGCTATGTGCATTGAGTTTGACCGTTGTTTTTGGTGCCACGTGTTGCGCTCAGCACGCACAGCTTCGTCACGCTGTCGGAGGAGTTGGAGCATGTCTCCTATCGTGCTGCCTTGTGGGTCTTCCATTTGCATCTGTGATGCCTCTAGGGTCTCGACCTGCCGTTGCAGCTTAAGGTTCGCTTCTTTGAGTTTTCTTTTTCTTTTTAACAGTGTCATGGTGAGGTCCTTTTGTTTGTGGAACTTCTCGGAGCCTTGTCGTTGCTTTTCTAGCTGGCTTTGAGGTTGTCCTTGGCCTTGCCTTACCTGGTACTGTAGTTCTAAGATTTGCGAGTATTGAGCTTGGCATGTTCGTTGGAGCTCTAACATTTGCTTGGTGACGGTTTTGACCTTACCCCTCTCGGTGTCTAGCTCGGTGTGGAGCTCTGTTATTGTTGTCTCCTTCTCTTTGTACCGTAGCCCGCTGAAATACAGTTCATCGCTGGCCTCTCTCAGCCGGGTTTCTACCGCCGTTAGTTGTGTTCTTAGCAAATGGCGTTCCACTAACAGCTCATTCTCGAAACCATTTTCTTCCACAGGGTCACTGCCTGCTGTGCTGCTCCCGTCTGTGGACTCTTCCTTTGTGCCGAAGACAAAGGTGTCTATCATGTTCCCCCCTCTTTTTTTTTTTTTTTTTTTTTTGTAGGGAAGAAAAAAAAAAAGAAAGGAAAAATGATAAGAGAGGAATAGATAGTTGTGAGGGGTTGGGAAAATTCGTGAATGTGGGCTTATGGAGTGTCTTTAGCTAAGGCCCACCAAAAAAAAAAAAAAAAAAAAAAAAAAAAAAAGGGAGAAGAGGAGGAATAGGTTGGGAAGAAGATTTTTTTTTTTTTTAAAAACGAGAAGGGCTGTCTATCTCCTCTATTTTTTTTCTTCTTCTTCCTTTGTCCCTTTCCTCCTCTCGACCGTGTAAATCTGGAAAAACAAAAAAACAAAAAAAAATTTCCCCCCTTGGTGGATCAGGAACCGAGATCGACTCCGTAGATTACCAAAGAAAAAAAAAAAAAAAAATGGGGATTTGATTGCAACACTAGGTGGCGTTAAGCGTGCAATGAAGCACGAACTACCTACTTCCTACTTGATTACAGGGGGCTCTCCTCGGCCGAGCAGTAGCTTGTTCTGCGTTCCGCATCGTGTCCTTAATGCGTGCGGTGCTCAACCCTAGCCGGGGCGTCATGGGTAACCAAGATTCTGCGCTCGTGCAGTTTGCTGCCTGTTCGTCACCCTGAGCATCTGCGTTACGTTCTTCCACTCGGGCGCTACCGGTGATGACCGACGAGGAGGTCAACAGCGAACAACACATCTGATGTACTTCTTATATTTCCATGTTATCCCCACCACCCAAAAAAGCATTTTTTTTTTTTTTTTTTTTCCCTCGCGAAATTAAAGTTAAGTGCTTACCGTGTGTTGAAACAGACTCAAGGTTCTCACTTTTTTTTTTTTTTTTTTAAGGGTCTCCCCATACAAAAAAAAAAAAAAGTTAGCAGAGATCTTTCTTTTCACGGGGGGGAAATATCGAGCGGACGCCTTCCCTCGGTCTGCCTCGCTTCTCTATTCAAGCAAATCCCAGAGTAGCGGGCCAGCGGCTCGAACTGCAGGGCAATCCCTTGAAGATTGAGAATACGGGACGAGCATATAAGGGAGGCAAGAGAATAATAATAAAAAAGAAAGGAGCAGGAAAACAAGACGGCAAAAAAACAAATTAGGAGGGGGGGTACGGGAAAAAAAAAGAGGGGGGGGGAAAAAAAACAACGAGAACGGGAAGAAAGGGAACAGAGCTGAAGGGAGGATTAGACAGGCCCGTATACCAAAGTGCACTCATTCCCAAGCCTAATTTTTTTTTTTTTGTTTGTGGGAATGAGGGTCGTTCAGAAAAGCATATTTCAACGGATATGCTAGTGGGTAATTGGCATGACAGACTCTCCATGGGGAGGTGGACGACACGCGAGTGCACTTGTGTTTCAAACCACATCCACGGGCACATCCACGGGGGAGGAAAAAAAAATAAATACAGCTAGAAAAGCAGAGCAGAGAAAAAGAGAAAAAAAAAGGAAGAGGGGGGGGAAAAAAAATTTTTTTCCCCCCCACTCCACTATTTCTTTCACTCTTGGAATCCCCTAATAAAAATTACGGGAGGGGGGTGTGGGTGTTGTGTACTCTGGCCTACGTGGTAGAAAAAAAAAAAAAAAATAGAGATGGAAAAAAAAAAAGGGGAAAAAAAAAAAAAAAAAAAACACCCCCGTGAAATTTCTTTTTTATTTCTTTTTCCTCGGGGTGCCAAGAATGGCTCATTTTTTTATTTTCTCTTTTTTTTTTTTTATCCCCCCCCTTTTTTTTCTCCCTCGCCCAATCAAATAACATTTCGGGTGGGCGCCCATTTGGCCACACCAACGAGGGAAGGGGTACTGTCTTGAAAAGCCCTTTTTTTCCCCGGTCTCTGAGGAAGAAAGACCCCAAGCTGATATCGCACTTATTTGAAGCCAGAAAATAAACCGGAAAAAAAGGGGGTTTTTCATCCCCAAGACAGCCTACCACCAGGGTTAACAAGACTATGAGTGATAACTGAAATTTGTTTGATTAATAATTAATATTTTTTTTTGTTGTAAGAAAAACTCGGCCAAGTTATATTTGTTGAAAAAAGGAAGAGGGAAAAAAAAAGAAAAAAGGGACAAAGAAAAAAAAAAGAATAGGAAAAAAAAAAAAAAAAGAATCGAAAAAAGAGTTTTCACGATTTTCCCGTTTCTTCTTCTTCTTTTTTTTTGTTATCTCTTTTTTCTTTTTTTTTTGTCCCTCTATCTTTACAGCCTGCCTTATATTTAGAGAATGTTTTTTTTTTTTTTTTTTTTTTTTGTATTTGCTTTGTTTGAATTAAATAAAAATAAAAATAAAAATAAAAAATAAAATAGTGCCTAAAAATTTCATTATTATCAGGCTTCTAACGGCATCTCTCTTTTTTTTTTTTTTTTTTTTTCTTCTTCTCCTTCATCTTTTTCTTCGTTCTCTCCGAGGGGTGAGAATTAATATAAATAATAGAACCTTGTATCTTTCCTTAAAAAAAAAAAAAAAAAAAAAAAAAAAAAAAAAAAAAAAAAGCATCTACCTCAACTAGTGTCCGAACCAGATACATGCCAGGTATGCAATTCCAGGCCTTTTCCTCTTATTGGGGTGAGTTGGGTACCTAGGTAGGGGACGATGCGGGCAGTAACAGTGGCGCAAAGCAGCCAAAAGAAAATTTTCTTTTTCTTTTCTCTAGCAACCCATAATGGCACCTTCAATGTCAGTTCCAAGAGCCAAATATAAAGGGAAAAGAAAAACAAGAAGAAGCGAATAGCTTCTTTTCTTTTTTTTTCTTCTTTCTTTCTCCATTTGTCAAGACAAACATAACACAATACTCGAAAGGTGGGGAATAAAAAAAAAAAAAAAAAAAAAAAAAAGAACTGGAGTGGGACGATTGCGGGTTTTTTTTAGACCCAAGGCGAAATATTAAAAAAAAAAAAAAGAAAAGAAATCACCATCTCAGGGGAGGAAGGGGGACTGATCTCTTTTTTTTTTCCTTCTCCCCTTTTCTTTCCTAATCAGCTCTGTCTCCTTCCCCTAGGTTCTTTCTTCTTTTTTTTTCCCCCTCCCCTCCATTTTCAACTTCGAGGATTTTTGTATTGCACATGAACTAAAAGAAATGAGAAAAAAAAAAGAGAAAAAAAAAAGAAAAATTGACTACTATGTTAGGAGAGGGTAAGCACCTCCTGCTTCTTGCCACTATCGCTTGCTGAGAAAAATTCTTCACACGAAAAGAAATAAAAACTGTGGGGTTAGGTACTAACTTGTAACGTTGGTTTACTGGACCCATCATCGCTTGATCCCCCCCCCCCCCCCCCTTCTTCCGTACCCAGCTGTGATAACGACGGTAGTCATAGGAGGGCAAAATATGCACAGTTTCTCAAGAGAATGAAGAGGAAAAAAAAAGGGGGGGGGCAACCCCCCGACCTGTTGCGGTCAAGGGCTGCAGCGTTAATCAGTGCAATGAGAAGATTTACCAAAAAACCCATTCCTTGCCACTTTCTGTTGACTGGTTGATGTTTCGATGGAGCACTGCCCCAAGCAGAACACAAAACCAACAGCAGCAAAAAAAAAAGGGGAGGAGAAAAAAAAATCTTTTCGTGCTCTGTTGCCTGTTAGGATACCACCACCTTCATTTCGGAAGTGATATATAGGTGGGGAGGAGGGGGGAACTTGATAAGATTACAGAGTGTGCAGGGGGTGCCCACTGTGTTGAAAGACAAAAAAAGGGGGGGGGGAAAGCTGAAGAAAAGAAGCTTTTTTTCTCTTTTTTTTTTTTTTTTGGATGACCATGAATTAACATGAATAGTAAGATAGGGTTAAAAATAAAAAAGAAAAAAAAGTCATCTCAAGAATTCTCACAAAACGAAAAAAATAGAAATGAATAAAAAAAAAGAGAGAAAAGAGCACCTTAAGTTGTCTCCTCTTTCTACTCATGGTGCTTTGATGAAGGGGGGGAGGAAAACCACCACAACTTTTTTTTCCCTTTTTTTTTTTTTTTTTTTTCCTTCACTCTACCATAAGATAGGAGGCGAATCACGCCTGGGAGCGGGAGGGGGGAAGGAAAGGAAATTTAACCAAACAGACTAGGACAAGTGAACCGTCCGTTTGTGGTGGTGGGAAGAAAAGACGGGAAAAAAAAAAAAAAAGAATAAAAGTCGCAACTTTTTATCATGTAATGAAGAAATGCCTCTTCTAGAACTTGAAAAAAGAAAAGAAAAAGAAACAAATATGAACTCGGGCAGGCCCTAGAGCCCTCCCCGCTTTCATGCGGAGTAGGCAGTGAGCCAAGTGCCTGTGGAATAGAAAAGTGTTTTTTTTTTTTTTTTTTTTTTTTTTTATTTTTTTTTTTTTATTTTTTTTTTATTTTAATATTATTTTTCCCTTTTGGGCAGTAAAGCCGCATAATAGGAGGAATAATGAAAGGAAAAAAAAAAGTTGCTGAGAACATTATTATTTTTTTTTAAACCATCTATCAACGAGCGTCTATATATAGACGATTTGAAAAAAAATCTTTTACGCAAAGGGCTTTCAATGCAATACGGCCCGGCCCTTTCTTGCCGGCGGGGTCCTGCGCGGAAAATATGAAAAATATAAACTAAATGCTGCCCTAACTTAACAAGAAAATGAAAAAATAAAAAAAAACGCCAGCCCAAATTTACCCTTAAAAATGTGGACCCTGTTTTGACATCAAAGGCTCAACGCCATACCATATATTCTCCCAACTGCTCGTCCCAAACTTTATTCGGGTCATAACTTCGAACAATGTGGCAAATGCGGCTAAAAAAGGTGTCTCCCTGGATCTCGATGCTGCTTCTCTGCGTACCTTCCTAGGTGTCCTTTTGTCGATGGACTTGGATATCAAGCCAGATTATTCTGATTACTGGCGCACTGGCTCCACGTTTCTCAACTACACCCCTGGGTACGCCACCGTCATGTCAAGAGACCGCTTTTTGACTATTCTGGGAAATCTGTGTTTCCACAGCGAAACAAACAAGCGTGCTGACTTCTACCTATCGCGAAGGCCTCCCGGAGATCATGGATGCCCCAAAGAAGCGAGGCCGCAAGCCCAAGGACGCGCGTCCCGTGGGGACACAGTTCCACCAGCACGCGAGCATCCTTTGCACCACAACGTGGCATGACATCAAGCCTGTGCGCTTTCTATCGACGTTGGATGTTCCAGTGAAGTCAAATTTGACCGTCCGCCAAAAGAGAATGAAAGCCGGAAAGGACATCTTGTTCCCCACCAAGTGCATATTTACAACACCGCAATGGGCGGAACCGACCTGGGTGACGCTGTGACAAAACGCCATAAACGCACCCTTATGACTTAAAAGTGGCCCCTAAAAGTATTTTCGTACTTGTTAGGTAATCTCTGGCGAATGCTTGGCTTGTTTGGAAAGAAGCCTTGCCCCCCAACACCCTGAGTACGAACGACAGTGTATTGACGCCTTTCAAAGAGGCAGTCATCGAAGGGCTACTAGGGAGGCAGTCTAAACAACAGATAAAGTCAACTACAGAGCAGGCTGCCCCAATACCATGCCCCGAAACACAGAACGAGTGCTCTGAGACCCCAATGCGCCGTGACAGTACCTTCTGGGACCATTTCCCCGAAAAAGTAGTGCAACGTGCGGTGCAAGCATTTCAAGTCGAAAAGACCCCTATTTCAGTGTTCAGCCTGCTTGGTACAACTTTGCGTGACTCCGTGCTTCAAAGACTGCCACCTTGCCGGGGATACCCCCAGAAACCCCTCCCGGGGTCAAAAAAGAAGTCCCCCAGCCCTGGGGCACGTACGAACCGCGTCAAGAAGGCCTTAAATAGCTTTTTATAGAATTTTACAGTCGATTTTTTTTGACTTGTTTTTTGTACCCCCTCTCGAGCACTTCAGGAACGATATTTTTGACAATGTTGTGGGGGTGGGCCCTGCTGTGGGCACCCTCTCTCTAGAATTGGGACATCTGGAGGCATTTCCGGGGGCATATAGCCCCGGCGTTGCGCTAGAATAGCTTTTTTTGAAGTTTTGAAAATTTACCCCCTGGTGGGCAAAAATGGTCCGTTGGTAGATGGTTAATTTGGATTTTTTTCTTTCCCCCCCCCCCGTCCAGGAGAGGGCAAGTCTGAGAAAGGAATATTAAAAAAAAAAACTCCTTTGTTTTGTTTCTATATCTAGGAGAAGAACGAAGGCTGAAGGGCGTCCCCCTCAACCTCCCCCCTCCTCCCAAGGGTAAAATAAAAATACCCACCCCCCCTTTTGTTTTAACACTCACTGTAGCCTCATACGTTTAGGGTTCTTTTTGACCGCTTTGTCCCATGATCTTTATAAAAAAGAAACAGGGCGGTTGCAGTGAAAGTAAGTTGACAGGAATTGCTAAGGGGACTGCCACCGGGGGGGATTTCCCCTTCTTTATTTTTCTCCAGTTTTTTTTCCTTCATCCAAAGTGTAGATAGTACAAAAAAAAAAAAAGAAGAGGGGGTTAGAGCAGTCCTGTTTGCTTGCTAGTCCTTTTTTTTTTCCCTACGAAAAATTTTTTTTTCTTTTGACAGCTTAAAAAAAAAAGGGGGTATATATCTATCCCTTTCCCCCCTTTTTTTTTCCATTTCTGTAAAGAGTAGAGCGATTTTTTTTTTTTTTTTTTTTTTTTTTTTGCTGGTCTCGCAAAACACGTCCTTTTTACCACTGGATGTAAGGCCATGTTTCTTGTGGGGGGAGAGAGAAGGGTATATATATATATTGTTGACACTGCCAAGTGATGCGCTCAACAACAATAGTTTTTCGCATTTGGAGAAAAAAAAAAAAAGAAAAAAAAAAAAAAAGTGTCATAATTTTTTTTTTTTTTTTTTTTGGTTGATCTCTTCCCCTCCCCCCCAATAATTAAGATTTTTTTTGTGGTTATATTTGGTATATTATCCAGGTTCAGTCCTTAAAGGGCACAGCGAAACGGTGCCAAAAAAATGCCCTTTTTTTCTTCTCTTTTTCCCTCCCCCTCCGAGCATCCCGAAGAATGGGAAAAACAAAAGGCACCCGCCCTAAAAGGAAGATAGACTAGAAGAGCATTAAAAAAATAAAAAATAAGCTAGTAGTTGTAAGAACATGTTCATGCTAGAAAATGAAAAAAGATGGGGGGGTGGAAGTACCTGTTACAAAAGAAATAAAGGCATTGTCAAGCCCAAAAAAAAAAAAGCACTTTCACTCCCAAGAAAAAGAAAAAGAAAACGAAGAAAAATTCCTTTTTTTGCGTCGTTTTTTTTTTTTTTTTTTTTTTGCTTTTCTTTGCAAGAAATTAATGCGTTTGAAAAAATACATTCCAGCAGTTTTTTTTTCCCTTTTTTTTTCCCTATAGACCACAGTCATCAAAAATCAATAGGCCTGTTATCAAGGAGAAGCAGGCACCATCAGCCTATTTTTTTTTTTTTTTTTTTTTTTTTTTTGAGGCCGATCCATAACAGATTCGTGCATATCAAGGAAGCTAGGCTATAGCTTTTGGGGGTTGGCTTCTAATGACTTGCGATGTACAGACTTCTGTATTTTCTCTTTTTTTTTTTCTGAAGATCCCTCCTCTCCCTTGTTTTTTTTTTTCTTTTTAAAAAATCTTTTAAACTTGCGTTCTCAGCAAAAAAATAGAATAAAATAAAAAATAAAATAAAAAATAGAGCATTAGAAAGGAAGGCACAGGGGAAAAAAAAGGGGGGAGACTGGGGAAAAAAAAAGAAAAGAAAAGAAAGGAATACGTTGAAATGAGAAGAAAAAGAAGAAAAGTAAACCCTCGAAACTTTGTAAGCCACGTCTTCTTTGTGAAGCACAGAACTATTTTGTATTTTTTTCTCTCTTTTTTTTTCGCACAGCTGGGCGTGAAAGGGAGAGTGAGAACAGCCTTTTTAATGTAAAGAATAAAATGAAAATGAAAATGAAATGAAATAAGGAACTGCAACTACAGACTGCTATCTTCTCGTTTTTTTTTTTCTCCCACTCCTCCACAACCTCGAAAAATGCAAAATTTTCAGAAGAGAAAAAAAAAAGGGCAAAAAAAAAAAAAAAAAAAAAAAAAAAAAAAAAAAAAACTTGATTTTTACGTCAAGTCAATGTATGTTGGTCCCCGTTGCAGGTGGGGTGTAAAGAAAATTTTCCCCCTTCTTTTCACCGAAAGCCCGTAGTACCTTTTTTTTTAAGAGGTCGGTCCATGCCTGGGTGACAGTGCAGCCCACGAGCACTGACTTTCCCTGTATCGTTTTTATAAAGGAAGGACCCCGGCCAAAGGGAAAAAAGAAGCAGAAGAAAAATACAGCATAACACCATCATGGGAAAGCTGGGGTCTAAGAATGAGAAATAAGAATTTTTTTTTTCTTTGTAACCATTAACGGAACAGGGGGGGAAGAGAAGACCCCCCAAAAAAAAAATTGTAATCGAGTAGAGCGCAGATGGACGACGGTAGTTGGAGGAGAGGAAATATCAGACAAAAAAAAAATACTGACCATCACCCCTGTTTGCGGTTTCTTCGAGAAATAAAAAAAAAAAAAAAAAAATGTCCACACCACACCCCAAATCCGTTAACGGTTTAAAGAAAACCACAACAAAAAAAAAAAAAAAAAAAATTCCTCTCCCCCCCTATTCTTCAACACGACCAACGTACGGCCTGTACGTGCCCATCAGCTTGTCCGCCCAGAAGCAGCACATCCCCATGTTATTCTTCGGGTACCTGTGGTGCATCTCATGATCACCAGAATCGAAGCCGATGTAAGGGATCCTAATGTCGAACTCGCTGTGGTTGATACAGTTCACAACAACCGTGATCAAGAAAGCGGTCACACATGACAAGTGCGAAGCACCAACAAGCGCCTGGCACAAATAAAAAGACGGAAAGATCACCTTAGACGAGAGAACAAGCTCCAAAGGGTGGTAGTTCCTCACATCAATAAAGTTCTTCTCGGGGATGATGAACCTGTGGTGGTGTCTGTGGATCGCCGTGTACACCAAACGGTTGCAATGAAGAACCCAGTGCAGAAACGCGTACGAAGTGTCGATAACAATCACCAACAACGCAGTAGATACAACTGTGTTTAACAAGTTCCACTCGCTGTACCCCACAACACTTTCATTCACGAAAATATACCTTGAAAGGTGTGACAAGTACACCATGTCAGGAACTGCATTCACGCGGAGGTAGAAGTAGTCGAACGGCTTCAGCTCCTCCATCTCTTCACGGAGTTCAATCCCGATTTCCGTCTCGCGGTAACCCAAGATCTTGAAGCCAGCCTGCGTCATCGCCCATCTTGTAAATGTGTTGGTTTTGTTCAAAGCGTACTGCTTGAGCTCGAACCACCCCAGCCATGCGAAGATGTTGAAGTTCCACGGGTTGAAGTACCACATGGCAAACTCTGGTGTGAAGATGCACATTGCCACGCACCCGGCCAGGGCTAGTAGCAGAGTGTACATCTGGATCCTTTCCTCTTCGTTTGTGATCTCGGGTACTCCGTATTTAATCCATGCCAGGACCCACTGTTCCAGGTTCGGGCTGGTCTCCTCGCGCTCTTCTTCTTCTTCGTCCTCGCTTTCGTACGCGGGTTGTTGGCACGGGACCTCCTTTGCCTGCGCTTTCTGCGCGATGTTCGCCTCCACGATGGTCGTTGTGGTAGTAATGCACATTTTCCTTTTTTTTTTTTTTTTGTTGAAAACAAATCTGGTAAATGGAAAATCTGAGGGAACGAGGGGAACCCGATGGAAAAAAAAAAAAAAAAAGAAGGGGATGAAACATATTACATCTGTTCTTCACAGAAATCTTTTTTTTTTTTTTAATAAAAATAATAGCAACAAAACACACTTTACTTTTTTTTTTTTCCCTTCTTTCTTTTTTTTAATCACCCCCTCTCCCTCTTACTCCTGCTCTCCAAACTGAGAGAACACCTGCCCCAAGGCAAGCAGCGGTAGGTACAACTCAGAATCGATGACCTCCTTCCAGGGCACTACACTGTCACCTGTGAGTGGCGCCTCCAGCACAAGCAAGCTGATGTCCCGGCAAGTCAACTGAATAGGGACGGAGCCTAATGCCGAACGGTACTGAGGTATAGTAAGGGTGCCGTGGCTAGAGGTGTCAGCTGCCTTGAAGGCTGTTGTAAAGAGGTGTGAGGTCTCCTCTCGGGAGGTACCGTGGATCAGGAAATTGGGGTCGGAAACAGGGAGCGAGGTGAATTCGTGGCCAGTGGTCTGGAAATACACGATTTGGTGCAGCAAGTCCGGGATGAGCAACAGGTCCTTGTGGTTGATGGTGCCTTGTGGTGTTACCTGTATGTCAGGGTTCGAGAGAATGTACAGTGCCTGTGCCTCGGTAAGCCCCAGGCTCTCTAACAAAACAGCCTTGCACAGCTGTACGAATAGCTCCCCTGTGTTTTCTGTGTCCCGCTCCCCGAAGGCGTCCTCCAGTCTCAGGCCTAGTTCTCTTTCGGAGTCGCTGAGGAGCACTTCTTCCCTCACGTTGCCCAGGTCCACCCCGTCCTCTATCAAGGCTTTTTCTTTGAAGTACGCGCTGCTCCAGTCATATATGTCTGTGGGCTGGTTACGAAGGACCTCCCGTGTGTACTCTCTGAGGGTTTCGGGGAAGTTGGGAGGGAGTTTGAATTTCTGTTGGTACTTTGTCGCACGCGTCTCGCTTCGGAATGTGCTCATTGTTTATTATTTCCTCCCCCCTCCCGGTGTGTCTTTTTGCTTTTTTTTCTTCTTTTTATAAATTTCCAACGTAAAGAAAAAAAATGGAATAAAAACCGAAGAAAGCAATAACGTGTAAAAAAAAAAAATGAATATAAGGAAAGAAAAACCCACTATGAAAACGCCACCCTTACCCCCCGTGTAAACTTTTTTTCTTCTTCTTCTCCCCCCCCCCCCCCATTTAGATTTTAATTTTCTTAATATGCAGCTTCCGTATCTTCGGGTGGTGAACACCGTTGTGGTTGTGGCGGTGTTCTTCTATGTTCCCGCTGCTGAGAAAGTTCGGCATTTTCAACACCGGCCAGCTCCACCAGCTCCCCTGCATGGTGTCTTCTTCCCCCTGTCACATACCTGACATATTTCCTGCTTTCGATGGTGGTGGTGCCCGTGCCCCAAAGTTACATGTGAGTATGTCATCTTTTTCTTTTTTTTCTTTTTTCTCTTCAATCAGTGCATCGTGTATTTAATTTCTCTTTTGTGAGTTGCGTGACATAGTGGTTGTAGTTGGTGGGGGGGGATATTTTTTTTCCAAAAGAAATAATACAAAAGATGGGTAAAAGTACAAACAACGGAAGACAAGATTAACAAAAAAAAAAAAAAAAAAAAAAAAAAAAAAAAAAAAAAAAAAAACAAGGAGAGAAAGTACGACAAAGCCGCTTGGAGTTAGGAGTGCTCACTATTCGTTAAGAAGCCCACACCATTCTGCGACTGCTTGCCACAAACTTGTAAGAAATACAACAAAAGAGGGTGGAAGGAAATCTATTGAAGAATCAATTCAAATATTACAACAGTTTCTCATCTTCGTTCTTTTTCCTTCCGTGCGGATATAATGAACCTAGTAGTACAGCGCAGCAGCGTGTGCCCTGGAGGGGGACAGGGTGTCAAGGATGGTCATCCTTCGGGGGCTGGCATCGTGCACGGCCCTTGTCACGGAGGCGTGGTGGTGGATGCTCGAGGCGTGTGCTGCGTCCACGTTTGCAAGGTGTGCTGTGCCGTGGGCAGCAGCCTCGGTGGTGGTGGCATAGGCGGCCCTTGCTTGCGCGGAGGCCAGAGCGGACTCCTCCTGGTGGTGCCTCACACGCTCGATCGAAGCGTGGGCCCCGGCCTGATCACGCACAGACCTCGACACCGCCTCTTGGCTCGTCGCCCTCACGTGGTTCGCCTCCGACAATGCCAGCGACCTCCCTGCCCTCTCAACAGACGCGTGCGCCACAACAGCGTTCGCCCTTGCCGCGTGCTCCTGAGCCGCCCTGTCGGCGAGGTTCATTCGCGAAGCAGCAGCCGAGGTATGCGCCACACCAGCATCGAAACCGGCCGCCTTCGCATCCCTGTCTGCAAGGACAAGCCTCGAGTGGGCACTTGCTGCCACAGCCTCCTCAGAAGCAGCCCTGCGTGCGGCACTGACCGCATCCGCTTGTGCCGCCCCATGTTGCAGGGCTCTTGTCTTGGCCTGTTGTTCACTTGCTGTTGCTTGGGCACGGGCGTGTGCAGCAGCCACCCTGGCAGTGTCGGCCTCTCTCCCAGCAACAGCAAGAGCGGTGCAAGCGGCCCTCTCAGTGGCAGCCGCCTCACGAGCAGCAGCGGATGCAGCAGCTGCAGCTGCGGCAGCCTCGGCCCTCCTCCTCTCAGCAGCAGCAGCAGTCACCTCAGCATCAGATGCTTGAGCTCTGGTGAGGGAAGCGGTAGCAGCAGCCTCTTGAGCAAGAGCAGCAACAGCCCTCTCAGCAGCAGCAGCACTTGAGGCATCTGCGGTCGCCACAGTGGCTCGTGCCTTGGTCACACCAGCGTTGGCAGCATGTGCCGCTCTCTCGTTGTCAAGGGAGCGTGCCCTCACGGCGGCTGCCGCAGCATCAGTGTCTCTCAAAACAGCCTCCCTCGAAGCAACACCGGCAGCAAGACCAGCTGCCGTGAGAGTGCTCTCGGCGGCAGCAAGACCGAGCTGTGCACCCCTGAACTCGACTGACCTCCCACCGACATCAGCGGCAGAGGCCGTCACATCCGCAAGAGCAGCACTGTGAGAAACAGCTGCAGAGTGGCTGTGTGCGTCTGCAATAGCAGCAGCATGCGCCTGTGCGACGGTCCTCTCGGACTGCACAGCAGCACCCACTCTGGCGTTGGAAGCAGAGGCACTGGCAACGGCAGCGCTGGAGGCGTAGACACCAGCACGGGCAGAGGCATCCACAGCAGCATGGCGGGTCACAGCCTCATTGACGGCGTGCTCATGGCCGATGGCGGTGTGCATGGGGTCGTCGATCACAACGGCTGTGGGGTGCAGGTAGGCCATTTTGATGTGAATGTAGTGAGATCTGTGTGGCTGGGCAGACGACCGGCGGCAACTGATCACAAAAAGAAATCTGGGAATGGGGAAAAGAAACAGGGACACATGGGAGGAGAGAGAACACAAACAAGTCGTAGAAACATAAGGGAGGGATGGACGGGATTCTTTTGGAAAAACACTTTTCCAAAGACGTGCGTGGAATTCATTTTCTCTCGGTCTTCTTCTTCGCGTTGGGACCACATTGTCGAGAAATGGATAGGGGGGCTGGATGGGATAGGGGACTGGGATGGGATAGTGAACATGATACAAGAGGTGTTGAAGTACAAACAGTTGCCAATGGCAGGTGATACAGGTGATTTGTTTTTTCTTATTCCCTTTTCGTTTTATTACTTTCTTACATATCCACAATTCACGAACTGCGATCTGATTCTCGAACACCGTTAAGCAGTGAATAATGAACCTAGTAGTACCTGGACCCAGGGCTGCTCACAACAGGAGAGCCAAGGGCCCTCAGCTTGGCATCGATGATGGGGCTCACTGGGGATCTAGGAGAGACAGCAAGCGCAGCAGCGTGTGCCCTGGAGGGGGACAGGGTGTCAAGGATGGTCATCCTTCGGGGGCTGGCATCGTGCACGGCCCTTGTCACGGAGGCGTGGTGGTGGATGCTCGAGGCGTGTGCTGCGTCCACGTTTGCAAGGTGTGCTGTGCCGTGGGCAGCAGCCTCGGTGGTGGTGGCATAGGCGGCCCTTGCTTGCGCGGAGGCCAGAGCGGACTCCTCCTGGTGGTGCCTCACACGCTCGATCGAAGCGTGGGCCCCGGCCTGATCACGCACAGACCTCGACACCGCCTCTTGGCTCGTCGCCCTCACGTGGTTCGCCTCCGACAATGCCAGCGACCTCCCTGCCCTCTCAACAGACGCGTGCGCCACAACAGCGTTCGCCCTTGCCGCGTGCTCCTGAGCCGCCCTGTCGGCGAGGTTCATTCGCGAAGCAGCAGCCGAGGTATGCGCCACACCAGCATCGAAACCGGCCGCCTTCGCATCCCTGTCTGCAAGGACAAGCCTCGAGTGGGCACTTGCTGCCACAGCCTCCTCAGAAGCAGCCCTGCGTGCGGCACTGACCGCATCCGCTTGTGCCGCCCCATGTTGCAGGGCTCTTGTCCTGGCCTGTTGTTCACTCGCAGATGCTTGGGCACGGGCGTGTGCAGCAGCCACCCTGGCAGTGTCGGCCTCTCTCCCAGCAACAGCAAGAGCGGTGCAAGCGGCCCTCTCAGTGGCAGCCGCCTCACGAGCAGCAGCGGATGCAGCAGCTGCAGCTGCGGCAGCCTCGGCCCTCCTCCTCTCAGCAGCAGCAGCAGTCACCTCAGCATCAGATGCTTGTGCCTTGGTGAGGGAAGCGGTAGCAGCAGCCTCTTGAGCAAGAGCAGCAACAGCCCTCTCAGCAGCAGCAGCACTTGAGGCATCTGCAGTCGCCACAGTGGCTCGTGCCTTGGTCACACCAGCGTTGGCAGCATGTGCCGCTCTCTCGTTGTCAAGGGAGCGTGCCCTCACGGCGGCTGCCGCAGCATCAGTGTCTCTCAAAACAGCCTCCCTCGAAGCAACACCGGCAGCAAGACCAGCTGCCGTGAGAGTGCTCTCGGCGGCAGCAAGACCGAGCTGTGCACCCCTGAACTCGACTGACCTCCCACCGACATCAGCGGCAGAGGCCGTCACATCCGCAAGAGCAGCACTGTGAGAAACAGCTGCAGAGTGGCTGTGTGCGTCTGCAATAGCAGCAGCATGCGCCTGTGCGACGGTCCTCTCGGACTGCACAGCAGCACCCACTCTGGCGTTGGAAGCAGAGGCACTGGCAACGGCAGCGCTGGAGGCGTAGACACCAGCACGGGCAGAGGCATCCACAGCAGCATGGCGGGTCACAGCCTCATTGACGGCGTGCTCATGGCCGATGGCGGTGTGCATGGGGTCGTCGATCACAACGGCGGTGGGGTGCAGGAGGCTCATGCGGGGAGAGTAGGCCATTTTGGTGAATGTAGTGAGATGAGAATCTGTGTGTTTGAGTGTGTGACACCGCCAAGACAATTGCGAGAAATAGAAACGAGAATAAACAAAACTCAAAAAAGACACCGGAAACAGAAAGAAGAAGAAAATAATTAAAGTAAACCAACCCCCGCCATAAGACAGGAATCCTGCTCCATTAGCCTGGCTGCAGGAAGTATTGTACAAAATCTTTATATACAAACACAAACCCCCGTCACTAGGTGTGCCCTCGTCACTCGTCACTGGGTGTGGCCGATGATATGGTTGTCTTGAAGAACAGAGTTCCGCTTGCGCGACGCGAGGTACGAGGCACGGACTGCCTGGCTCTGCGTGCTGCTGTCGTTCTTAAAGACCAGTTCCTTGCTGCCGGCGAAGAAGCGTAACAGGGACAGGGAACACTGCTGGTCGAGAGCAGTTCTGTGCAAGATGCCAGGCGGTATGATGAGCAGGTCGTGCTCTGAAAGGTGCATCCTCAAAATGGCAGACTTCTCATCACGAAAGTCATAATAGCACGACCCAGCAGCAACGAAGGCCACAGTCTCCGACATGCAGTAGTGCTCTGCAGACAGCTCGTGGAGATCGGTGCACTCTTCAGACAATTCCTGCCTCTCCATGGAGGTGTACCCTCTGTCCGCTACAAGTTTGTTCAGGCTGGTCAAATCATCACGAGGAAGTTTGATATAAGCCACCCCCAAATTTTCCAGTTTTTTTTGATCCGCCCAACCAGCCTCCTTCCTGTTGGGGTATTGTGGTTTCCCTGAGAGGACAGGTTGAGAGCCCTCCTGTGTGAGGTACCATGCTTTGGACCATACGATTTCTGATTGCAGCTCGTTGAGGTCTGTGGTGTGGAGGCCCCTCATTTTGAGGACTTCAGGGGTTTCCGAGTTTCGTCGTAGAAGGGTGGGGATGGCATCCATGCTGAGACGTTGTTTTGCAGCAGTTTCCCTTTCTTTTCGCTCTTCGGCGCGTGCGAGGCGCTTGGCCTCGATGGCGTCGCGTTGTGCGGTCTCTGGCAAGGTGTTCCAGCTTTTTCCGTACACCCTTGTGTCGATTCTGTTCCCAGCCACCACGGACCTTACTGCGTTTTGCATTTTTCCGGTTTGTGCCGTCCCTGTTGAGGGCTTCCGCCCCATGGTCAGGCCGCACACTTCGTCGTACTGAGAGCTATTCATTACCTGGTGGGGTTTTGGGAACAACAGAAAGAAACAAAAAAATTTAAAAAAAGATAGGGGGGGGGTCTGCGCATTTTACGCTTCGCCGTGCCCAAACTTTTTTTTAAAAAAAATCTTTTTTCTTTCTTTTTTTTTTTGTATCAAACGAGTAAGAGACGATATTTGCATGACTAAGAACAAAAAAAAAAAAAAAAAAAAAAAAAAAAAAGAACACAAAAGGTATACATAACACATAATAACTTGGGGAGAGGGGAAGGTGGCCCAAACCCCTTTCTTCGTGAATTTGGGTGTCCGAAAGCCGCCCGTCGTAGCAAGTTCAAGCTTAGATTTTTGAGTTTTGCCGGCTTGTGTGTGACGTCCGCCGAATTCTTCCTTCAGGTGAAACCTCCTCCTTGTTCGATATAAGATAAGGGACTCTCTGTTGAGGGTGATGCTAATTGGCGCCACGCTTGGGGTGGGCTCTCCACCCCATCAAGGTTTCCCCGGTTTAAAAAAAAAGAAAAAAAAAACGTTTCTGGGGGGAAATTCACTTTGAAGCACACGGAGGGACGGAGAAATAAAAAAAAAACATTTTTTTTTTAGTTTAGTTCTTTCCCCCCTCTTTTTTTTTTTTTTTTCCCTTCCAATCCCCTCCATGCTTTGGCAGAGGACGGGCGCCGTATTGCCACAATCCACAGATAATACGGGGAAGGGGGGAAGAAACCACCACCCCCCCCAAAAAAAAACTAACTGCCTTTACAATAAAGAATCCTTATTATTTCAAAATACGGTGGTAAAACAAAAAAAAGGGGGGGGAGGTGTAGAAAGAGGAAGACCAAAAATGAACACATTTTTTTTTTTTTTTTTTTTTTTGAGGAGAGAGCCCCGACGCTAGCATATTGATAGTTTCCTATTCCGGCAAGTGGAGAATGGGGGAAAGGGAAGGAGAGAGAGAGGGTGGGGAGAGAAAGAATTACCTGCCGTAAGTAACACTAAACATAGTCACGCTAAATGGTTTTGTTCTTTTGTTCCTCCCCCCCCAGGGTCTAGGCATAGCAGTGATACAACTCGAATTTTCGCATCACATTTTCGCAGCTCCTGATAGACGACGGGTACTACAGTGGTGTACAAAGTCTTCACCTAGTTTGTACTATTTGAAAATGCGAGGGATCTGAAAATGCGAAAATGCGAAAACCGATTCGTCTCACAGGGGTAGGGGGGGGGGGGGGGGGGGGGGGTCATATTAGCCTTACAGACGTCGATAAAGTCACTTTTTTTTCCAGCAGACTATTTAAGGCTGATTTGACCCCCCCCCCCCCCCCCCCTCTCTCTCTCTCCCCAATGTTTCTTTCTTTTTTTTTTGTTTTTGTTTCTTTATCCCGCTTCTTGACAGGGCACAGAAAGGGAAAAGAGAAAAAAAAATGAAAAGAAACATAGGGTAGTGCGAAGCAGTAGGGGAGGGGTAAAAGGGACAAGAAAAAAAAATGTTTTTTTTTTCTCTTTTTTTTTTGTTTAGGGTCATTTTCAACAAAAACCTTAAAACAATGATGCAGGATTTTCATCCCCCCCCCCTTTTTTTCCCAATAATGGGAGCAACAACGCTTGTTATTATGCGGCTGTTGCAAAAAAAAAGGGGGGGGAAGAAGAACATTACCGATTTCTTTTTTTTGGTACTACAGCAATTAAGATTAGCCATAGAAAGCTTGCACGAGAGTTATTTTACCTAATAAAGAAATACTCGTTGTTGCGAACTAAGCTTTTTTTTTTCCTTTTTTTTTTAAAGAAGCCCCCCCCGACGTTTCTTTACCCCTGAAGGTCGATGCCTAGAGGGGAAGAGAAAAAAAAGAAGAGGGAAGGAGTAAAACTTGTTCCTTTTTTCCTCTTCTTGCACTTACACCTCCTTTTTTTTTCCTTGTTGAATGGAAAGAGAACCCAATGGAGAGAGAGATGGGATGGCGCGAAATTATCGGGATGGCTACTGACCGCCCCTTATGTACTACTTTTTTTTTTCCTTTTCTTTCGTATTCTTTTTTTGCTTAAAATTAAACTAAAGTTTTAAAGGGGTTCACACGGGGTATCAGGAACAGGGGTGGGAAGAAAAAAAAAGGATCCCCCCCCCGTCCCTCCCTTTTTTTCTTTTTCCCACAGAAGTTCATAGATTCTAACAAATAATAATTTAAAAAAAAAATCTTTTTTTTTTCAACAAATCGCCCAATTTAAACACACACGAGGGGGGGAAGGGGGGAGAGAGCGGGTGTTAAGTTAAACTCTCCCTCTTAAGTTATCCAAAACCTCGACAAATAAAGGGTTTAAAAAAAAAAAAAAAAAAAAAAAAAGTGTCATGCCCCCTCACCCAACTCTCTTCTGTTGGCGTTACAAATATCAGAGGCAATGTCCCACACCCAGTCAGGATCGGAGACAGAGGGAATGGGTCCAAAATCGCTGCTAAAATGCGATTGTCGAGAAGCAGGGCAGTCAAGAGAAGAGGAGAGAGAAGACCTAGCAAGGTAATTCCAATTGCTGCTGCTGCCCCCCGCGCTGCTGACTGTTGCTCTCCGTTGTTGTTGGGGTGCTGTGCTGTCCCGCTTCACAGGAACCTCCATCTGATCAATGTCGGGCCCGGCAATCCCCCCGATTTTCGCAAGGACAACATCCTTCCCCCCAGCTGCTTCTTTTTTGTTGTTGTCGACCCTGTCCCACAGCAACTGGTGCGAGATCAACGTTGACAGTGGGGTTCGGCCTTTGTAACCCTTCGGTCCGGACTGCCCAGGACACCATTTCAACAATGCCATTTGACAGTATAAAAACTGTGACTTTATCTGTTGGATCTTTGTGCAGGTAGCAGCGAGATTGTTCGCCTCATCTGTAGGGTCGCATATAAAAAGCTGGTCCTCCGAGGTCTTCACCTTAACACCTGTTTCCGACCCTGAAATACAGTGCTGGGAGTACGCGAACTCCGCACCGTACTCTTGAAGGAACCAATGCAAGACCTCACCGTTATCACGAGAGGGCAACACAGCCCTGCATGCACGGATAACCATTAGGAGCAAAGCTATTGCCGACAAGCCTCCTGTTTTTACATCGCCGCATCTAACTTGAGACAGAACGTGGCGGAGGGTCGCGTGGACATGGACGGACCCGGGGAACTCTTTGATCCATCCTTGGATGGTGTCTGTGAACTCGCGTGTTGAGGTTTCTTCAGATGTCATGACGATGTTGACCACTATGCGTTCCTCGGTGTGCTCGATTTGCAAAAAACCCGAGTGCGGACCTTGACACATTGTCGTTACGATTTTAAAACCTTGGTTTTTTAGCGATGCAGAGTATTTTGGTAGTAGTGCTGAGATGCCGTGGCAGTTCTCGCATTTCACATCTAGTGCCGACGAGGGTGTGCAGGTGCCGTAGGCGAAGCTTCCGTATATCTGGATTATTGCTGTAGGGAACACACAGTATACCCAGTGCTTCACCGAGTTTACGATGATGTTTCTCAGGTTTTTTTCTTTTGCTGTCATGCTTACGAATTGGGAAAATATGGTAATCTCGTCTGCTAGGCAAACGTCGTACTTTCTGCACCCTTCAGGCAGCCATGGGGTGCAGATTACTACTTCTCCTCCGGCGTCCTTCACACTGTGGCCTTTTCTCTTTGGTTTCACTCCTGTTGGTGGTGGGCCTGGGTCTGTGAAGCTTACTGATTGTCTATCTGCAAACATTTTTTTTTTTTTCCCTCGTTCTCCTCCGTCCTCCCCCCCACCCTCCCCTCCTGAAGGAATGTAAATGGTTTTGAAAAGTTTTTTTTTTTTGGATAAAAGTAAAAAAAAAAAATAGAACTCTTTTATAATAGTAGAGTAATGAGGGAGGAAGTGTTTTTTTTTTTTGTTGTTGCAAAGATATGAAAAAAAAAAGGAGAGGGGGTGGGGAGTGTCGAAAAAAAAGTGGGGGGAAAAGTTTATTTACGCAGAAATCATAGCGCAAACGTTGGTTTTTTTCTTTTTTTTTTTTTTTCCAAAGACGACAAAAGGTGGGGAGCAAAAGAAAAAAAAAAAGAGTGAGTGAAAGGCAGCGGAGTAAAGAGGCATAATGAGTAAAAAGTAGACCAGCTAGGGAACGTAAATGGAACTTAAAATGAGAGGTTGTCAAAAAAAAGAAGAAAAAAACCATAGGGTCTGGAACACCCCTTTTTTTTCTTTCTTAAAACAAACCCCCCCTTTAAAACAAGCACCCCTTTTTTTTTGGTGTTCCTCTGTTGGTTTCCCTTTTACTTAAGCCTCTTTTACCTTCTTACTTACTCGTTTTTTTTTTTAAATTCTTTTGCCCTTTTTAAATTTTGACAATTTTTTTTATAGTTTCTTTTTTTTTGAAGCGGGAAAAAAAAAAGTTTCACAAGTTGAAAAATAAGAACGGGATGGGGGGGGGAGCAAAAAAAAGGAGAAAAGGGGGAGGTTGCTATTTGACCAATACAAAGAAGGGAAAAAAAAAAATGTTGCGGTTTTTTTTTTTTAAATTTTTTTTATAAATAAATCTCGCACCAAACTTAATTGTGACTTTGAAGAAGGAAAAGAAAAAGGGGGAAAAAAAAGGAGGAGAAAAAGGGGGGGAGAGAAACCCCCCCCCCCCCCCCATCTCTTTTCTCTCTTTGCTTCCATTCTTCCTGCAACAAGAGAAAAAAGAAAAAAAAAAAAAAGAAAAAGACAAATAGCGGGAGTCTTGGGATTAAACTTTATAATGAACTCCTCCTGATCAGTAGTCCCGTGTAGGGGGTTTGTGTATGTGTGTGACACGAAGGAGGAAACGGGGCTTTTCTTTTTTTTTTTTTTTTTTTTTTTTTTTTCCAGCGTACCAGAGAAGATAAAGCTACTTCAGCTTTTTATACCTATAAGGCCGCTTTTGTTTTGTTTCAAACAAAGTTTAAGCACCCGTACCATAAGACAAGGAAAAAAAAAAAAAAAAAAAAACCTCCTATGGTCTGGTTTTATTTTCTTTAAAAAAAGAAGAGGAAGGGTAAATAAATAATAATACAGGTACCCCACACCCACCACATCTCTACTCCCTTCTTTGCTTCCATGAGGTATGTTTCCACAGAAGAAAGGACGAGAGACAAGGTGAAAAGGGTGGGGTACTATAAAAAGAAGAAGAAAAAAAAAACAAGTTGGGATAAAGGAAGGGGAAGTGAAAAAAGGAGGGGGGGGGGGGATAAGTTTTGTGTGTTCAAAGCAACAGTACAGGGAAGAAAAAAAAAAGTTTGCGGATTTTTCCCGTACAGTTGGGAGAGGAATGGTAAGTTCAAGATAACGTTGAAAATGGTGGACAATAAAAAAATTCCAAAAAGTTTTTTTTTTTTTAAAAGACTAAAAAAGAGCAGTAGTATAGTCTTTTTTTTTTTTTTATTTTTTTTTTTTTATAAATCAGTTGACAGCACCGCTCTTGTCGCCGCCATCCTCATCCCTGAGCATGGTGCGGTTGCCGTCCTCCATCTCGAAGTCGTCGAACTTCTTGTTCTTGGAACCGTCGTCCAGCTCGCTCTTCTCCTTCTGGCTCTTGACGAGGGCGAAGACGAGGAAGGCGATGAGGGCGACGATGACGATCCACAGGACGAGGATGAGGGCGGCCGGGAGGCATGCTTCGCCGAGCTTCAACCCCTCGCAGCACTCCTCTCCGTTGCCGTTGTTGTCCCTCTCGGAGGTGAGGCCGGTGTCGGCGTCCGCCTCAGCGGTGACCTTGATGGTGTCCTTCCTGTTCCCGTCGCGGTCGTGCGTCTCAAGCGGCTTGAAGCTGGTCCCGTCGAACCAGCACACGGTGTACTCGTTCTCGCTCTTCGACGCCTCGAAGGTCGCCGTCATCCCCACCAGGAGCTCCATCTCCGCCACGGGCTCCACCAGCGACGCGTTGTGCTGCACCGCCTTCGCGCAGCCACCCGCACCGATCTTCTTCACGTCGCTGCTCGTGTCCGTCACCGTGCACTCCTGCAGCGAGGCCTGCTTGCAGTCCTCGACAGGGTCCCCCGTCGTCGCGTTCACCACGCGCACCGTGCGGTCCTTCGTGCTGCTCGCGTTGAAGCAACCGTGGATGATCAGGTTGAACCTGCGGTCCTTGAGCGGCTGGTTCGGGTACGCCGTGTACCAGTAAGGGCCCGTCGCCTCCTTGCACCCTCGGAGGCTGCAGTCCGCACCGGTCCACCCGCCGTCGCACACGCACAGGTTGTCCTCCCCGCACTTCCCGTGGCTCGAGCAAGTCCCCTCCCTGCTGCACATCGTGCACGTCTCCCTGTCCGTCGACTCCTCGAACCCGCACATGTTGCACTCGGGGCCCGACCACCCGGGCACGCACTTGCAGCAGCCCAGGTTGTCCGCTCCGCACTTCCCGTGGTTGGGGTTCACGATGCACGCCCCGTCCTTCTGCCCGGGCGCCGCGTCCTTGTCGCCCGCCTCCACCCACTTGCACTTGTTCAGCTCGGTCCCCGTCTTCCCCTCCGTGCACGAGGCCTGGTCCTTGCGGATGATGCAGGCTCCGGGGTTCTTCGGCACGCACTTCTTCTCCTCCGGCTTCCACTCGCACCCGCCGATCCTGCTGTCCGCGTCGCACGGGCCCTCCTCCGTGTGCACCGCGCACTCGAGCTTCACGCACTTCGCGTCCACCCAGCCGCATCCCGCCTGCTTCGTGCACACCCCCTCCGTCTTCCTCTCGGGGCACTTCTCCGCGCACACCGCCTCCCCGCCGGTCCCCATGTCCTCCCCGGTGAACCAGTCGCAGTTCTCCTCCGGGCTCCCGAAGCAGGTTCTGCTGTCCGTGTGGCGCGCGCACCCCTTCGCCTGCTCGCACGTCGTCCCGTTCCACGCGCACTGCACCCCGCTCTCGTCCTCGTTCCTGTCGCACACCACCTCCGTGGTGTACCTCGAGCACCCGGTCTTGTCCACGCACTCGTCGGCGGCCGTCCACTTGCACAGGATGTCGTCGTTGCAGCTCGCCCGCGCCGAGGCCGGGTCCGCGTTGTGCGAGGCGCACCCCTCCACCTCCACGCACTTCCCGTCCGTGGTGTTCCACTTGCAGGCCCCGCCCACCTCGGGGGCCTCGCACGCCGTCAAGTCCTTGTAGTACGCGCAGTTCTTCTCCACGCACACGGCCTTCGCCGTGTCCCACAGACAGTCCAGGTCGGGCGTGCACGTCTTCTCCTCGATGTGCACCGCGCACCCGGTCTTGTCCTCGCACTGCGAGGTCGCCGTGTTCCACGCGCACTCCCCGTCGGCGTTGCACTCCGGGAGGGAGGTGTACACCACGCAGCCGTGCCTCTCCTTGCACTCGTTGTCGCTCGCGTCCCACTTGCAGTTCCCGTCCGTCACGCACAGGTCCTTCGCATACTTCGCGGGGCACCCCACCTCGGGCTTGCACTCCTCCACCCCGGTCACCCCGGTCGACCACCTGCACCCCTGCACCGCGTTACAGGTGTTCTCCTGCGGGTACGTGCACACCTTCCTCGAGCACGACGCCCCGTCCCAGCCGCACATGTTCGGAATGTCTGCCTCGCACGCCGCCTGGGCGCAGTGCTGCCTGCACGGGCTCGCCGCGCACGACTCCTTCACCATGCTCCACATGCACATGCTGTCCGTCTCGCAGCCCGCGGGCATCGCCCACTCCGAGCAGCTGCTCTTGTGCACAGACTCCCCGTGCTTCGACAGGAAGTACCCGAAGGTGCTGTTCTCGTTGCAGAGGTTCTCGAACACCCCCTCCAGCTCCGCCATCGTCACGTCCACCGTGTGGCTGCTCGACGGGCTCGTCGCAAAGGCCTCCATCTTCGCGCGGTCCGCCTCGTCCTGCGGGCTCGACACGCTGTACTTCCTCACGTGCACCGAGAACACCTGCACCCTCTGCTGCTCCAGGAACCCGGACACGGTCACCATCGACGGCGCCTCCGCGTCGGGGATCTCGCCGTCCGCAACCACGATCAGCACCTTCTTCCTGTCCGCGGGCGAGCTCTCGAACATCTTCGCCGCCATCTCCATCGCCTGCGTGAGGTACGAGGCGTCCGTCGCGTGCGAGGTGAACTCTCCCTCGTGCCAGTGCACGTCGGTGTCGATCTCGGCGAGCACCCCGGACAGCCTCCCCTCCGTCCCGGTCCCCTTGGGCGCCTTCATCGCCTCGCCCTGCGCAGAGAACTGCACCACCCCGACACGGAAGCCCGAGGAGAGGGACGCGTCGCTGGCCACACCGGCGGCCTCGCCCGTCAGGGGCAGCGCCTTCGAAGCGTCCAGCACCATCTCCGTCACCGCGAAGAAGCCGTGCGGGTGGCGCCCGAAGCGCTCGCCCATGCTGAGGGACCCGTCGACCACAACCACAAGGTCCACCGCGGGGCAGTTCGCGTACATCGACGCCTCGCACTTCGTGGTCTTTGCGTCCCACGTGCAGCCGGGCGTCTTCCCGCACAGGCACGGGTCCGTCTCCCCCTTGCACAGCGTCACGCCCTCGTCGCACTTCATCTTCCCGCTGTCCCAGGCGCACCCGTCCTGCGCCCCCTTGTCCGTCGCCTCGCAGTCCCCCTCTGTTCCGTACTTCCTGCACGCCTTCACCCCGCAGTGTGCGGGGGAGTGCGCGGTCTTCCACTCGCAGTCTCCGCTGGCGTCCGTGTTGCACTCCTTCTCGTTCGTGTGGGGAACGCAGCCGTCGATCACGGTGCAAACCCCGCCCTCCCACTTGCAGTCGAACGAGTGCTTCTCGCAGACCGCCTGATCCTTGTACGGCACGCACGGCCTCTCCACGCACTGGTCGATCTCCCCGTCCCACTTGCAGTTCGCCTTCGCGTCGCACGGCGCCTGCGTCTCGTCGTTGCACTCCTTGATCTTGCAGACAGCCGACACGTCGTCCCACTCGCACCCGTGCGGGTCCGCCACGCAGCCGTCCTCCGACGTCGCCGTGCACGGCATCCCGATGCACACGGGCACCGCCATCGTGTCCCAGTAGCACTCCTGCGCCCTGCACTCATTCTCGGTGGTCGCCTTGCACTCGACAACCCTCTCGCACTGGCCAGCGGTCCACGCACACTTCTTCCCCTGCTCGTCGCTGTTCGACACGCAGATGTCCATGTTGCAGTGCTTGTGGCACGAGCTCCACTGGCACACCACGTCGGCGTCGCTCCAGCTGCACAGCCCGTCCTTCCAGCAGGTCGCCGCCTCCCTGTACGAGCCGCACGGCACGTGCCCGGCCCCCGTCGCCCCCTGGTAGGCCAGGATGATCTTCCCGAACTTGCTGTTCGGGTTGCAGAAGTCCTTCAGCACGCTCTCCGAGAAGTCGTCCAGCGGAATGTTCATGTAGTGGTCCTCCCTCGGCTCCGACACGATGGTCGAGAGCACCTGCTCCGCGTCGATGTCCGTCTGCGTGTGGGTCGCGAACCTCCTCAGCACCACACCGAAGGTCTCCACCCCCTGTCCGTCCAGGACCGCCCTTGCGGCCCCGAGCTGCGAGGCGTCGTGGATCTTCCCGTCCGTCAGGATCAACAGAATCTTCGCCCTCCCGCTGGCAGCCGACGACTGGAACATCAGCCCGGCGTACTCCAGCGCCTCCGAGATGTAGGTCTGCTGCATCGCGTAGTTCGTCTCGTGCCAGTCCAGGTCCTCGCTCAGCTCCGCGAGGGCCCCCGAGAAGCGCCCGCCGGTCCCCGTCCCGGGCGGCGTCTTGAGCGCGCTGTTCGGCGCGGAGAACTGGATCAGCCCGACCCTGACCCCGGGGGTCGGGGTCTGCGTCCCGACCGTCCCCGCCGGCTCCTTCGTCAGCGGCAGGGTCTTGAACCAGTCCCTCAGGGACTCCACCATCGCGTAGAAACCGTGCGGGTGGCGCCCGAAGGACTGGCTCATCGACCCGGACCCGTCGAACACCACCGCCACGTCCATCGAGGGGCACCCCCCGAAGTCCTCCGTCTTGCACACCGAGTTCTTTGTGTCCCACGAGCAGATGTCCTGCTCGTTGCACGCGCACTGCTCCGTGAGGTCCGAGCACACCACCTCCTTGCAGAGGTTGTCGGCGCTGCTCCACTTGCACTTCGAGTCGTCGTTGCACAGCCCCTCCGACTTCATCTTCCTGCAGTACTTCTCGCTGCAGATCGTCGGCGACTCCTTCACGTCCCAGTGGCACGCCTCGTCGTGGTCGCAGGTCTTCTCGTCCGGGTGCTGCACGCAAGGCTTCACGGTGCACGTGTTCGCCTCCCACATGCACCTCCTGTCGTCCTTCAGGCACTCGGTCGGGTTCGTCGTCGTGCACGGCTTCTCCACGCACGAGGCCCACGCCTGCGTCCCCGCGATCTCCGCGTCCCACTTGCACGCCTTGTCCAGCTTGCACGAGTCCTCCGTCGTGTAGGTGCACGGGCGCGGGTTGCAGTGGTCCGACCTGCTGTCCCAGACGCAGCCAATGGGGTCGCTCAAACAACCCGACTCCGCCTGGTGCTGGCACTCCTTCTCCACGCACGTCGACTCCGCCGCCTTCCACTCGCAGCCGGGGTCCGTCGAGCAGGTGTCCATCGGGTGGTCGCAGATCCTCTTCTTGTAGCAGATCGCCCCGTCCCACTCGCACAGGTTCGACGTGTCCGCCTTGCACACGTCCTCGTCGCAGTGGCGCACGCACGCCGAATCCGAGCACACCAGCAGCGACGCGCTCCACCTGCACGCCGCGTCCTTGTTGCAGCCGTTCTTCTCGAAGTACATCGGGCAAGGCTGCTTCGGCTTCAGGGCCCCCGCCCCGCCGCCCTCCGCCGAAGAGATCAGGCGCCCGAACTGCTGCGACGGGTCGCACAGGGTGTCCAGAATCGTCTTCAGATCCTCCATCTGCGCGTCCAGGAAATGCTCGTCCCTCACGTCGCTCAGCACGTTCAGCATCGCGTCCCTCGCGTCCCCGGCTGTCGACGGGAACGCCGCCGCGGGGCGCAGCAGCACACCGAACACCTTCACCCCCGCCCCGAACAGCTCGCTCACAGCGGAGTTCACCTCCGCCCTCCCGGCGTCCAAGATGATGCTGTCCGAGACCACGAGCAGCACCTTCTTCCTCTCAGGCCTCGTGAACATCGCCTGCGCCAGCTGCAGCGCCCCCGCGATGTACGCCTCGTTGGTGTCGATCATCTTCGCCTCCTGGTAGTCCAGGTCCGCCGAGAACTCGGAGAGCTTCCCGGTGACGTGGCCACCGCTCCCCACCGAGGGACCGGTCTTCGTGGCGCGGCCCTTCGCAGCGAACTGCACCACCCCCACGCGCACCCCGCTCCCGATCTTCGCAGACCCGACAACCTTTCCGGAGTCTCCGGTCAAGGGCAGGGTCTTCGCCCAGTCCCTCAGGAACTCCATCACCGCCTGGTAGCCGCTCCCGTGGCGCCCGAAGGCGCTCCTCATCGAGGTCGTTCCGTCCACCAGCACCACCACGTCCATCAAGGGGCACCCGCCGAACGAGCCGGACACGCACGCCCCGTTCCCGCTCGCCCCGGAGGTCGTGTCCCAGAAGCAGCCCAGGTCCTTGTTGCAGGGGCACGGGGTCGTGATCTTGGAGCAGTCCTTGTCCGCGCACTTGCTGTTCGTCGCGTCCCAGCTGCAGCGGAGCTGCGGGTCCGTCTCGCACGCCCCTTCCGACTTGTACCTCAGGCACACCTTCACGTCGCACTTCGCCGGCGCCTCGCTCACGTCCCAGTGGCACTCGTAGTCGTGGTCGCAGGTCTGCTCGTCGTCGTGCTGCCTGCACTTCTTGAACTTGCAGACGGTGTCGAACTCGCAGGCGTCGTCCAGCACGCACGTTGCCTGGTCGGCAGCGGTGCACCTCTTCTTCTTGCAGTGGTCCACGGACCACTCGCACAGCTCCGGCGCCGCCGCGCACTCCGGCTCCGTCGCGTACGTGCACGCCTTCTTCGTGCACGTCGAGGCCTTCGAGTCCCACTCGCACACGTTCGGGTCGGTGATGCAGCTGTCCTCCGCCGTGTGGCTCACGCACGGCTTCTCCACGCAGCGGTAGATGTTCACGTCCACCATCGTCCAGACGCACTCGTTCGTCGCCTCGCAGCTGGGCTGCGTGGTCTGGGCCGGGCACACCGGAGGGTTCTTGAAGCAGGTGCCTTCCGCCGTCGACCACTCGCACCTCGCGTCCGACGCGCACGCTCCCTGCTCGCACCCGTGCGACCTGCACGGGTGCACCGTGCACTGGAGCAGGGACTCCGACCACGTGCAGCCGGTGTCCGTCCTGCACTCCCCTGCCACCGAGTAGGTGGCGCACGGTCGGTTCACCCCCACCGCCGACGCCGCCTCCCCCTTCAGCATCGCCTTCCCGAAGGTCTTGGTCTTGTCGCACAGGGCGGTCAGCACCTTCTCGTGCAGGTCGTCGATCTCCAGGTCGAGGAAGTGCTCCGCGTGCGTCACCGACACCAGCGTCTTCAACTGGTCCGCCGCCGCGTTGTCCTCCACCGTCCTCGTCGAGAGGCGGCGCAGGGTCACCCCGAACACCTGCACCGTGGGGTCCAGGGTCGCCATCGCAAGCTTCAGCTTGTCCTCGTCCGATACCTTCCCGCTCGTCAGCATCAGCACCACCTGCTTCCTCGTCGTGGGGCTCTGGCTCGACAGGATGGACTGCGCGTGCTGCACAGCCTTCTCCATGTAGCGGCCGTTCGCGCTGCTCCCCCCCAGCATGTTCGCCGAGTGGAAGGCGAGGTCTCCGAGGAGCTGGTTCTCGTTGCCCGAGAGCAGGCCGGCGGCGGACGGCGTCGACGGGTTCGTCGGGCTCGTCACAAGCATCTGCTGCACGCTCGAGCCGATCTGCACGAAGGCAACCCTCATCCCGTCTGTCTTCGCCGACGCCTTCGGCACGATGTACGAGTCTTGGTTCAAGGGGAGGGACTTCACCCAGTCCTTCATCATCTCCATCAGGGCGTCGAAGCCGTTGGGGTGGCGCCCGAAGCCCCACTCCATCGGGGTCGTCCCGTCAAACAGGACCACGATGTCGAGCGGCGGGCACGCCCCGAAGGCCGCCTCCACGCACGCCTTCCTCGACTCCACCCAGAAGCAGCTCGGGTCGTCCGCGCACTCGCACGGCTTCCCGTCGTTCCGCGTGCACATCGAGGGCACGCAGAGGCTCCCGTCCCACGCGCACGCTGCGTCGAGGGTGCAGTCCCCCTCCGCCGTCCACCTCGAGCAGTAGGTTTCCTTGCAGTAGGCGGGGGAGGAGTTCACCTCCCACTCGCACCCGGCCTCGGTGAGGCACGACCCCTCCTCCAGGTGCTCCACGCACCTCCTCTTCTCGCACTTCGAGGTCTTCCAGTCGCACTTCGGGTCGTTCGTGCACTCGTCCTCCTTCGGGTAGGCGCACATCTTCGGCCCGCACTTCGACGCCGTCTGGTCCCACGTGCACTCCCTTTGGGGGTCCGTGCACTCCGACGGCGTCGTGTACGTGCACTCCTTCACCACGCACTTCTTCTCCGACGTCCAGTCGCACCCCGAGAGGTCCGACACGCACGCCGGCTCCGTGTGGTGCTGGCACGGCCTCGGCTCGCACCTGTTGTTCATCCACACGCACTCGTAGTCTCCCATGCACACCTGCTCCCCCGTGTGCGCACACACCTTCTCCTTCGTGCACGTCGAGTCCCCGCTTGTGTTGAACTGGCAGCGGTACGAGGGGTCCGAGAGGTCCACGCACAGATTCTTCGAGCAGTACTGCAGGCACGGGGTCACCGTGCACGCCACCAGCCCCTCGTCCCACATGCACCCAGAGTCGCGGTTGCACTCCGCGGACCCGCCGTGGAAGGAGCAGGGGAGGTGGGAGTCGGTTGTCTTCAGGTCCACCAACCAGCTTCCCCAGCGCGTGCTCGGGTTGCACCACTTGTCGAAGACCTCCACCTTCAGGTCGTCGATCGCGATGTTCACGAAGTGCGCCGCCTTGGGCTCCGTCACGATGGGCTGGAGCGACGCCTCGGCGTCGTTGTCCAGCGTCACGTGCGAGCTGCTCCTCCTCACCACGATCCCGACCAGGTGCACGTCGGCCGCCTTCATCTTCCCGAGCGGGCCCGCCAGCATGCTCTCGTCCATCACGGGGCTCCCCAGCAACACCAGCGCGATCTTCTTCCGCCCGTCGATGGGGTAGGCGGGGCCAGACAGGAGCCCGGCTGCCATCTCCAACGCGTCGAACAGGAAGGTGTCCTTCGCCATGTGGGTGTGCTCCTGGAACGACAGGTCCTGCCTCAGCTCGGGAACGTAGCCCGAAAGCCTCCCCTTCGCCCCGTCCGTCGACACGAGCGCGGAGTTCGCCCCGGCCAGGTTCTTGTCCCCGCTGAACTGCACGATCGCGACCCTCGCGGAGCCCGCGGGGTACAGCGTCGGGTCCTTCCCGGCTGCCCCCACGTCACCGGGGAGCGGCAGCAGGTACACCCAGTCCTTGATCATCTCGATGAGGGCGAAGTAGCCGTTCGGGTGGCGCCCGAAGGACTGCGTCATCGACGACGACCCGTCCAGCAGCACCACGATGTCCATGGTGGGGCAGGCCCCGTAGTGCACGTCCACGCACGTCCCGTCGTGCCAGAAGCAACCCGGGTCCGTCGTGCACGCGCAGTGCTCGTGCACGTTCTCGCACCTCTTCGTGTCGCACGTCCCGAAGTCCCACGCGCACGCGGGCTCCAGGTCGCAGGTGGTCTCGTTGAACTTCGCGCAGTACTTCTCCTTGCACATCCCGGGCGAGGTCGTCGGGTCCCACTCGCACTGGCTCTCCGTCGCCGACGAGCACGACAGCTCGTCCACGTAGCCCACGCACGGCTTCTCCACGCACGTCTGGCTCGCCGTGTAGTCGCACCACAGCCTGTTCTCCGGCGCCTCGCAGCAGGTCTGGTTCCCCGGCGAGCACGACACGCACCTCTTCGGCTTGCACACGGCGCCGTTCTGCCCGTTCTCGTCCCAGACGCAGATGTCTGCGAGGTCGTCGCACCCGACCTTCGTCGTCTGCCTCATGCACGGCTCGGGCGTGCACTCCTTCTCCACGGAGTCCCACACACACCCTTCCGTGTCCAGCAGGCAAGGCTCCTCGTCCTCGTGCTTGCACGGCTTCTCCACGCACCCCGTCGCGTTCCACATGCACTCCGCGTCCCTCGAGCAGTCCGCCGCCTGCGTGTAGCTGCAGGGGAACTTCTTCGAGCACCCCTGTGTTGCCACCGTGTACTCGCAGTGGTTGTCCACATCCGCCTCGCAGCTCGCCTGGTCGCAGTGGTCGTAGCAGGGGGTCGCCCCGCAGCTCAGCGTCGTGTCCGACCACACGCACCCGGTGTTCCTGTTGCAGGTGATCTTCCCGTCCAGCTGCACGCACGGCACCACCCCGTCGCCCGTTCCGGCCGAGCCTCCGCCCGTCGCCGACACGAACTTGCCCCACTTGCTGTCCGGGTCGCAGAGCCCGTTCAGCACCTCCGTCGGGATCTCGTCCATCGTGAGGCTCATGAAGTGGTCGTCCGCCTTCTCCGAGACCACAGGCTTCAAAGCGGCCTCCGCAGCGTCGTCCGCAGCGCTGTGCGCGTTGAACCTCCTCACAGCGATACCGAAGGTGATCACCTGCAGCTGCTGGAGCTTCGCCCTCGCCGCCGTGAGGCGGTCCCCGTCCATCAGCACCCCGTCCGTGATGATGATGACGATCCTGCGGCGCCCGTCGAGGGGAGAGTCGTTCGTCAGCATGTCGGCAGCCATGTTCAGCCCCTCCTCGATGAAGGTGAGCTGCGCCATGTAGTTGCCCTCGTGCCAGGTGATGTCCCCCTCCAGCTGCGAGAGGTCCCCGCTGAGACGCCCGCCGCTCCCCACCGCCGGCGGCGTCCTCTGCGCCGAGTTCACAACACCGCCGGTCGCCGGGTTCACGGAGTTCGGCTCACCGCTGAACTGCACCAGCCCCAGCCTCACCCCGCCGGTCGACGGCGCGGAGTTCGACCCCACGGACGAGAGCTCCCCGCTCAGGGGAAGCGTCTTCACCCAGTCCCGGACCATCTCCATCATCGCGTAGAAGCCGTGCGGGTGGCGCCCGAAGGCCTGGTTCATCGACCCGGACCCGTCCAGCACCAGCACCGCGTCCAGCGTCGGGCACTTCCCGAACACCTGCTCCTCGCAGCGCGCACGGCCGCCGGCCGTCGACCAGAAGCACGTCGCGTCCTGCTGGCACTCGCACTTCGTCGGGATCGAGTGGCAGGTCTTCTCCACACAGGCCTGCTCCCCTCCGTCCCACTTGCACCCCGTGTCGAGCCCACAGGTCGTCTCGTTCTCGTACCTGGCGCACGGCTTCAGCTGACAGCTTCCCGGCGCCGCGCTCGTGTCCCAGTGGCACTTCTTGTCGGCGTCGCACGTCATGTCGTCGGCGTACTCCACGCACGGCCTCACCACACACTTCGACGCCCCCTCCTCCCACTGGCACAGCACGTCCGCCTTGCACTCGTCCCTCTTCACATGCGGGATGCACTTCACGGGGGTGCACTCCGACGCCGTCGTGTTCCACTCGCAGTCTCCCGTGCACTTCGACTGCTCCGTGTACATCACGCACGGCTTCACCACGCACTTCGAGTTCTTCCACTCGCACACGAACTCCGTGTCGGCGAGGCACCCGTCCTCCGACTCGTGGTAGCACGGCTCCCCGACGCACTCCGACTTCGCCGCGTCCCACATGCACCCCGTCTCCAGTTCGCACGGGTTCTGCGTCGTCGCCCCGCACACCTCCTTCCGGTAGCAGGTCTCGTCCGTGGAGTCCCACCCGTTCACGCAGTCGTTCACAACGTCCTTGTTGCACGCCGCCTCGTCGCAGTGCATCACACACGGCGACGTCCCGCACGACAGCTGGTTCCACGCGCACCCCACATCGTTCACGCAGTTCCTCTTCGTGGTGTAGGCGTTGCAGGGCTGGTGCTTCCCGCCCGCCGCCCCCATCGCGAGAAGCGACCCGAAGGCCGTCGCGGGGTCGCACAGCTGCGTCAGCGGGCCGGTGCTCGAGGCGAGCTCGTCCATGTCCACGTTCAAGAAGTGCTTGTCGTGCGGCGACGAGGTCACCGGCTTCAGCGCCTCCTCCGCGTCCGTGTCCACCTTCGTGTGCGACGCGAACCTCCTCACCACGATACCGAACACCTCGGCGCTCACAGCGTCGAGCTTCGCCTTCGCCTCCTCCAGGTACGCCTGGTCCTGGAGCTGCCCGTCGGTGATGATGTACACGGCCCTCCTCCTCCCGTCCGTGGGGGAGCTCTGCAGGATGCTTGCTGCCATCTGCAGCCCGAGGTTCACGTACGTCCCCTTCTCCATGTAGTTCGCCTCGTGCCAGTCCAGGTCCGCCGAGAGCTCCGCGAAGTCGCCCGAGAGCCTCCCCGCTGTACCCACCCCGGCGGGGGTCTTGGTCGCGGACCCCGCGATCGCGGTCTTCGTGAGCGGCGCCGTGGCGACCCCGCTGAACTGCACGAAGGCGACGCGGATCTTCCTCGAGGCGGGCGTCGTCGTCACCGGCGCGCCGGCCTTCTCCCCGCTCAGGGGCAGCCCGTTCACCCACGCCCTCAGCATCTCCACCATCCCGTAGAAACCGTGCGGGTGGCGTCCGAAGACCTGGCTCATCGAGGCGGACCCGTCGAAGACGACGACGAGGTCCAGCGTCGGGCACGTCCCGTACTTCTGGTCCACGCAGGTCTTGTCCCCCGACAGCCAGAAGCAGTCGGGCTCCTTGCGGCAGTCGCACTGGTTCCTCAGCATCCCGCACTCCTTCTTCTTGCAGATGCTGGTCACGGGGTCCGTCATGCACGCGGGGTCCTGGTTGCACTCGTCCTCGTCACAGATGCTCGTCGCCATGTCGCAGTACTTCCTGCAGTACTTCACATCGCAGTTCCCGGGTGCGATGTCCGTGCTCCACTCGCAGTTGTCGTCCGCCACGCAGAGCTTCTCGTTCACGTACTGCTTGCACGGTGCGGGCACGCACTTGTTGTTCCCGGCGTCCCACAGGCACATCCCCGGCTCCGTCGTCTCGCACGCCGGCTTGTCCATGTAGTTGCACCTCTTCACCTCGCACTGCACCGCGTCCACGTTCCACTGGCACTCCTGGTCCAGGTTGCAGCTGTCCATGTTGTCGTACACGCACGGCTTCTTCTTGCAGTCCTGCTTCAGGTTGTCCCAGACGCACACCGCGGGGTCCGCGAGGCACCCCTGCTCGTTGTCGTGCTTGCACTCCTTCCCGATGCACACGTTGTTCTTCCACTCGCACTCCGTGTCACCCTTGCACGCGGGCTCCGCGGGGTAGTTGCACACCTCCTTCTTTCCGCAGGAGCTCGTCCCCGCGGACCACACGCACAGGTTCACCGTGTCCGCCGTGCACTCCGCGTCCCCGCAGTGCTCCAGACACGGCGAGTCCGCGCACGACAGCGTCGCGTCGAACCACACGCACCCGGCGTCCTTGTTGCACACGTCCTTTCCGGAGTGCAGCTTGCAGGGCTGCCTGCCCCCCGCGACCACCCCGACGAACTTCCCCCACGCCGCGTTCGGGTCGCACAGCCCGTTCAACAGGGTCGCAACCTCGTCCACCTCGACGTTCGCGATGTGCCCCGTCTTCGGGTCCGACACCAGGGGCTGCAGGGTCTGCTGCGCCTTCTCGTCCAGGGCCGTGTGCGTGTCGAACGGACGCACCACCACACCGAACACCTGCACCTGCGCCTGGTCCAGCTCCGCCCTCGCCGTCTGGTACTCGTCCTTGTCGTCCAGCTCGCCGTCCGTCATGATCACGAGCACGCGCTTCCTCCCGTCCACGGGGCTGGTCCTGAACAGGCTCACCGACTTCTGCAGACCCGCCAGGAGGTAGGTCGTCTGCGGCGCGGGCTGCGTCAAGAGGCTGGCCCCCATGAAGTTCGCCTCCTGGAAGGTGAGGTCCTTCTCGATCTCCGACAAGGAGCCGGTGAAGCGGCCCTCGCTGGTCCCCGCCCCGGTCGGGCTGAGCGCCTGCCTGCTGTCCGACGGGGCCCAGCTCTCGCTCCCCGCGAACTGCACCACCGCGAGGCGCACAGCCTGCGAGTTTGCGGTCGGTGTTGCCCCCGCCGCCTCCCCGCTCAGCGGAAGCGTCTGCGCCCAGTCCCTCACCACCTCCGCCATCGCGTAGTAGCCCTGCGGGTGGCGCCCGAACTTCCTCCCCGACGACACCCCGCCGTCCAGGAGCACCACCACGTCGAGCGTGGGGCACGTCCCGTAGCGCTGGAAGGTGCAGTGCTGCTTCCCGGGCGCCGTGCTGAAGAAGCAGTCCGGGTCCGCCTCGCAGGCACACTTGTCCGGCATCTTGTTGCAGTCCTTCTCCACGCACCTCGTGTTCGCCCCCTCCCACATGCACGACCTCTCGCTGTTGCACGTGGTCTCGTTGTACTCCCTGCAGGGCCCGACGCTGCAGATAGCCGGCGACTGCTTCACGTCCCAGTGGCAGCCCTCGCTCTCCTCGTTGGCGTTGCAGCACCTCTCGTCCGCGAACGGCGCGCAGGCCTTCACCTCGCACACGCTCCCGCTCCAGCGGCACTGCGCGTCAGCGGCGCAGTTCGCGGAGGTTGAGTAGTCGCACGGCTTGCGCACGCAGATCGCGGGGATCCCCGTCGCCACGCACGCCGTGTCCCACAGGCACTTCGGGTCCGTGGAACAGGGCACCTCTTCCGTGTGCTGGCACGGCTTCTCCGTGCACGAGCCGTCCTTCGAAGACCACTCGCAGTCGTAGGTCGAGTCGGCGGTGCAGCTGTTCTCGTCCGGGTAGTTGCACGGCTTGTCCACGCACTTCATCTCCCTCCAGGCGCACGTCAGGTCGGTGCTGCACGCGTTCTCCGCCGTGTGCTTCGAGCACCCCTCCTCCTTGTAGCACACGCTCTCGTCCGCCTTCCAGAAGCACTTGTTCGTGGTGTCGGCTGTGCAGAGGCCTTCGGCGCAGTGCTTGATGCACGGGGTGTCCACGCACGCAGCGAGCACGTCCCGGAACACGCACCCGACGTCCATGTTGCAGCTGTCCTTCTCGTTGTAGTTCCCACAGGGTTTGTGCACCCCCGCCTGCGCGGTGTCCACGATGTACTTCCCCCACATGCTGTTCGGGTCGCACAGACCGTCCAGGGTGTCCGAGATCTCGTCCAGGAGGAGGTTGTAGTAGTGCTCCGCGTGCGGCTCCGAGGTGATCGGCTTCAGGGTCGCCTCCGCGTCGATGTCGGTCTGCGTGTGCGCGTCGAAGCGCCTCACCACGATACCGAAGGTGATCACCTGCTCCAGCTCCAGGCGCTTCCTCGCGTCCACGAGCTTGTCCGCGTCCTGGATCTGCCCGTCCGTGAAGATCAGGAGCACCCTCTTCCTCCCGTCCTTCGGCGACGCCAGGAACATGTCGGCCGACGCGTCGAGGGCCGCTGCGATGTAGGTCCCGCCCTCCATGAAGTTCGTCTCCTGCCAGGCGAGGTCCGCCCCCACCTCCGCCTTGTCCCCGGAGAGCCTCCCCCCGCTTCCCGTCCCGGTGGGGGTCTTCTGCGCCCCGTCCACGAGGTCCGTCCCGGGGATCTTGATCGCCGGCTTTCCGCTGAACTGCACGATCCCTACCCTCGTCTTCCCGCTCAGCGAGGTCGGCGCCCCTGCCTTCTCCCCGCTCAGGGTGAGCCTCGAGGTCCAGGTCTTCAGCACCTCCATCAGCCCGTAGAAGCCGTGCGGGTGGCGCCCGAAGGTCTGCGTCATCGACGCCGACCCGTCCACCGCCAACACGATGTCCAGGGTGGGGCACTCGCCGAACTTCGCAGTCTTGCAGACCCCCTTGTCCCAGAAGCAGTCCGCGTCCTTGTGGCAGCGGCAGGTGTCGTTCTGGAAGGACCCGCACTCCTTGTCCACGCACCTGCTCGAGGTCTGGTCCCACATGCACAGCCCGTCGCCGTTGCACGCGTTTTCGGCCCCGGCGTACCTCTCGCAGTACTTCGGCTCGCACTCCGTCGCCCAGTCGCACATGTCGTCCTGCTTGCACTCCAGCTCGTTCAGGTACTCCTTGCACGGCTTGGGCACGCATGTGTTCGCCTTCCACTCGCACAACCCGGGCTCCGTCGTCTCGCACGCGGTCTGGTTCTTGTAGGTGCACAGCTTCGGCACGCACTCGGGCGTCAGCGGCTTCCACTCGCAATCCAGGTCCAGCACGCACTGGTCCAGGTTGTCGTAGTCGCACGGCTTCTCCCCGCAGGTCTGCGCGATGTTGTTCCACACGCACATGTCGGGGTCCACCACGCAGCCCTGCTCGTTGTCGTGCTTGCACTTCTTCCCGATGCACGTCCCCTGCTTGTCCACCGTGCACTCGGGGTCCGCCTCGCAGGCTGCGGCGTTCCCGGGGTACTTGCAGATCTGCTCCTTCTCGCACGAACCGCCGTTCCACACGCACTTGTTCGGTGCGTCCGCCGTGCACTCCGGCTCAGCGCAGTGCGTCAGGCACGGCGAGTCCCCGCAGGACAGCGTCGTGTCGAACCACACGCACCCGGCGTCCTTGTTGCACAAGTTCTTCTCCGCGTGCAGGTTGCAGGGCTCGCGGTCCGTCGTCGTCGACCCCACGAACTTCCCCCACGCCGCGTTCGGGTCGCACAGCCCGTTCAGGTAGGTCGAGAGCTGGTCCACCTCCACGCTCGCCAGGTGTCCGGCCTTCGGGTCCGCCACGATCTCGCGCAGATCCGCCTCCGCCTGCAGGTCGTCCGGAGACTGCGCGCTGAAGGGGCGCACCGCCGCCGCGAACACCTGCACCTGCGCCGCCGCCAGCTCCGCCATCACCGTCTGGTACTTGTCCTTGTCGTCCAGCGGGCTGTCCGCGATCACGATCAGCACGCGCTTCCTCCCGTCCACGGGGCTGGTCCTGAACAGGCTCGACGCCTTCAGCATCCCCGCCAGGAGGTAGGTCGTCTGCGGCGCGGGCTGGCGCGCAGCGTTCGCCCCCATGAAGTTGTCCTCCTGGAAGGTGAGGTCCTTCTCGATCTCCGAGAGCGTTCCGGTGAGGCGGCCCTCGCTGGTCCCCGCCCCGGTCGAGCTGAGCGCCTGCTTCGCGTCCCCGGCGGGCCACAGGCTGCTCCCCGCGAACTGCACCACCCCGAGGCGCACAGCCTTGTTGTTGGACGGGGTTGCCGTCCCCGCCGCGTCCCCGCTCAGCGGAAGCGTCCTCGCCCAGTCCCTCACCACCTCCACCATCGCGTAGTAGCCCTGCGGGTGGCGCCCGAACTTCCTCCCCGACGACACCCCGCCGTCCAGGAGCACCACCACGTCGAGCGTGGGGCACGTCCCGTAGCGCTGGAAGGTGCAGTGGTTCGGCCCCGCAACGTAGAAGCAGTCCGGGTCCGCCTCGCACGGGCACTTCGTCGTGTACTTTCCGCACTGCTTCTCCAGGCAGGTGCTGCTCCCTCCCTCCCACATGCAGTCCCTGTCGGCGTCGCACGTCCCCTCCGCCTTCAGCTTCCTGCACGGGAGCTCGGAGCAAACCGCCGGCGCCTGCTTCACGTCCCAGTGGCATCCGTCCTGCGCGTTGCAGCACTTCTCGTCCGGGTTGTGCGCGCAGGTCGCGACCTCGCAGGTTGCCCCGCTGGTCCACGCGCACATCACGTCCTCCTTGCACGCCGTCTCGTTCGTGAACAGGCACGGCTTCACGATGCACATCTGGTCCTCCGGCTTCTTGCACGTCGCCTCCCACATGCAGCCTGTGTCCGCCGTGCAGTCCGCCGTGTTGTTGTAGTTGCAAGGCTTCTCCGTGCACTTCTTCGTCACCGTCGACCACACGCAGTCGTAGGTCGAGTCTGCGATGCAGCTCGCCTCATCCGGGTAGTCGCACGGCTTCTCCACACACTTCACCCCGTCCCACTTGCACTCCGCGTCGTTGTCGCAGTTCGTCTGGTCGGGGTACTTGCACACCTCCTCCTTGAAGCACTCCTCCAGGGTTCCGTCCCACGCGCACTTCACAGAGGGCTCCGCCTTGCAAGCCGCCTCGTCGCAGTGCTCCACGCACGCCGATTCCAGGCACGAGGTGAGGACGTCCGACCACGAGCAGCCGCGGTCCGCCACGCAGGTGGTCTTCGCGATGTAGTTTGCGCAAGGCTGGTGCACGTGTGTTGTTGTTGTTGTTGTTGTTGTCTTCGGGGTCACGAGGTGTCCCCAAGGTCCGTTCGGGTCGCACAGCCCGTTCAAAGCCTTGTCCGGGATCTCGTCGATCTGCAGGTTCATGAAGTGCTCGTCCTGCGGGAGGGACACGATGGGCTTCAGCGTCGCCTCCGCGTCGATGTCGGTCTGCGTGTGCTGAGAGAACCTCCTCACCACGATCCCGAAGGTCTGCACGGACAGCCCGTCCAGTTCCTGCCTCGCCTGCACCATGATGTCCTTGTCCGTCCCCGCGTCCTGGATCATCCCGTCCGTGATGACGATGAGCACGCGCTGCCTCCCGTCGACGGGCGAGGAGGTGGTGAAGATGCTCGCTGCCCTCTTCAAACCCTTCGCAACGTAGGTCCCGGCCTCGAGGTAGTTGCTCTCGTGCCAGTCCACGTCCGCCTTCAGCTCCGTCGACGCCCCGGAGAGGCGGCCAGCCGTCCCCACCCCGACGGGGCTCACCGCCACGCTGTCGATGATCGGCCCGCTCCAGGTGTTCGGGGGGCTGAAGAACTGCGGGCGGCCCGAGAACTGCACCACCGCGACACGCACCTTCCCGGTGTCGGCCTTCGACGCGGACCCCACGCTCGCCGCCTCCCCGTTCAGAGGGAGGCCCTGCATCCAGTCCCCGAGCATCTCCATCAGGGCGTAGAAGCCCTGCGGGTGGTGCCCGAAGGACTGGCTCATGGACTGCGACCCGTCTACCAAAACCACCACGTCCAGCGTCGGGCACTGTCCGTAGCCGTTCTTCATGCACGACCCGCCGGTCCCGGAGGCCTTCCAGAAGCACTTCGGGTCTTGCACGCACAGGCACTTCGTGATGTCGTTGCAGTTCTTGTTCACACAGGTCTTCTTCCCGTCGTCCCACATGCAGTCGCTGTCAGCGTTGCAGGTCGGCGTGTCCTTCAGCTTCGCGCAAGGCTCCTCCACGCACATTGCCGGCGAGATGGACGGGCTCCAGTGGCACCCCTCCCTCCTGTTGCACGGGAGCTCCTCCATCACCTCCGTGCACGGCTTCTGCACGCAGGTCGTCGTGTCCACGATCCAGTCGCAGTACGGGTCCGCCACGCACTCCGTGCGGCTCGTTGCCGTGCACTTCTTCTCCACGCAACCCCCGGAGCTCACGAGCACGGTCCCGACGGACCCGATGCACGCGGGCTCGCTCGTCGTCCCCCACTCGCACGCGTAGCCGAACACCCCCTTGGTTGTGCTCCCCGTCGCCACGCTGCTCCACTCCCCGTTCGGGGAGAAGTAGGCGTTTCCGTTCGGACTCGACGGCTCCCCGCTCATCCAGTTGTCGTAGCTGCTTACAGGATTCCCGGTCTCGGGTCCGGTGCTCCAGGTCCACGCCCCGTTCGCCCCGGTCGCACCCATCCAACCCTCCGCTCCGATCTTCCCGCGCGCCACCGCCGTCTCCGCGGCTGTGTTCACCGTCAGGAGGTACCCGGTCGTCCCGAGGAAGGTCTTCCCCGCGCACGCCTGCTTCGCGTCCTCCCACGTGCATCCGGCCGCCGAGGCGCCGCCCGCCACCTGGCAAGCCGCCGCCGAGGCATAGTAGCGGTAGTAGTGGCCCGTCCTCCCGTCGAACACCCCTTCCCCGTAGTTCCAGGTGATGCTCCTCGCCTTCCCAGCCGAAGAGCTCGTCCTGAAGGAGACCTTGCTGAGGGCTGCCGCGAACTCCGTGAGGTCCCTGTCCTGGCCGTCCATCGGGGTCAACACGATCGACCCCGTTGCCGCCGACCACTCCGTCTTCATCCCGAGGGCCGGGCACTCCGCGCACTCCAGCGTGTCCTTCCCCTTCACGTAGTCCTCGCTGTTGATGCTCACGGAGGCGCCGCCAACCTTCGCCCCGCACTTCCCGGGGCAGGTCGTCGTCGACGCGTCGCAGGTGAGGCCCTTCAGCGGGAACATCTTCATCCCCTGGCTGTAGGAGACGCTGTTGTTTCCGCTGTTCCAGTCGCACATCGCGTCCCCCTCGCACGTCGGCTCCTCCGGGTAGTTGCACGGCTGTTCCACGCAGGTCTGGTCGATGTTGTTCCACACGCACTTGTCGGGGTCCGCCACGCAGCCCTGCTCCGTGTCGTGCACGCACTTCTTGTCCACGCACGTCGAGTTGTCCTTCGAGATCTCGCACGCGGGGTTCTTCGGGCACTCGGGCAGGGACAGCGAGTCGCACCCCACCTCCGGCTCCTTCTGGCACAGGGCCTTCGCCGTGTCCCACGCGCACTTGTTCGCTGTGTCCGCCGTGCACTCCGGCTCGGCGCAGTGCTGCATGCACGGGGTGTCCGCGCACGAGAGCGTCGCGTCGTACCACACGCAGCCCGCGTCCGCGTTGCACTCTCCCATGAGCACGTGCTGCTTGCACGGCTTGTGCACCCCGGTGCTGCTGCTCTGGTTCGCCCCCACCACGAGCTTCCCGAACTTCCCGTTCGGGTCGCAGATGTCTCCCAGCACCATCGTCGGCACCTCGTCGATCATGAGGTTCTGGAAGTGGTCGTCCTGCGGCACCGACACGATCGGCTTCAGGGTCTGCTCCGCGAGGTCGTCAACGGGGGTGTGCGCCGCGGCCCTCCTCACCACCACCCCGAACACCTTCACCTTTTCCTTGTCGAGCTCCCCGCGCGCCTGCGACAAGGAGCTCGGGTCGAAGATCTGTCCGTCCGTGATGATGATGAGCACCCTCTGCCTCCCGTCGTTCGGGGAGGCGTGGAACATCTCTGCCACGTCGTTCAAACCCTTTGCGATCATCGTCCCGCCGCCGTAGTAGTTGTTCTCCTGCCAGTCGATGTCGGCGTTCAGCTCCACCAGGTCGCCGGTCAGGCTCCCCGAGGAGCCGGTCCCGGCGGGCGTCGCCTGCGCGTCCGCCCTCCCAGGGTCCGCCCCGCGCGCGTTCTGTCCGGAGAACTGGATGATCCCGATGCGCACCTTCCCGCTGTTTGCCTGCGAGCTCGTCCCAACGCTCCCCTTCTCCCCGCTCAGCGGCAGCGTCGTCACCCAGTCCCGGATCATCTCCATCATCGCGTCGAAGCCGTGCGGGTGGCGCCCGAAGGACTGGCTCATCGACCCGGACCCGTCGATCAGGAGCACCAGGTCCAGCGTCGGGCACTGCCCGAACTGGGTCGGCACGCAGAAGGCCTTGTCCCCGTTCCAGTAGCAGTCCGTGTCCTTCCTGCACTCGCACTCCGCGAGCTTCCCGCACTCCTTCTCCACGCACTTGTTGTTCTCGTACACGCACTGGCTGTCGCTGTCGCACTTCGGCTGGTCCTTGTTCATCTTCGCGCAGTACTTCAAGCTGCACTGGGCAGGGGCCACCGAGATGTCCCAGTGGCAGTCCGCCTCCGCGTCGCAGCACCTCTCTCCCGAGTGGATGGCACACGGCTCCTGCGAGCACGTGAAGTTGTTGGCCGCTCCGCCGACGCTCACCCACTGGCAGCGCGTGTCCTTCGTGCACGACACCTCGTCCGTGAAGACAGCGGAGTCGCAGCTCTTCTTCTGGCAGGCGCCGCCGCCGGCCACCCCGGCGCAGTCGTCCCACTCGCACGCCGCGTCCGAGGCGCAGTCGTCCTTCGCCGGGTGCTTGCACGGCTCCACCACACAGGTGCTCGTCGCTGCGATCCACTCGCACCCCTTGGGGTCCGCCTCGCACTCCGTCTCAGACACCTGGTTGCACGGGCGCTCCACGCAGTCGGCGGGGCTCTTCTTCGTGTCCCAGTCGCACTGCTCGTCCTTCTCGCACGTGACCTCGTCGCTGTACGCGCACACCGTCTCCACCCAGCACGAGGCCTCGGTCGTCCCGTTCACCACCTTCCACCCGCAGTGGTTCAGGGTGTCGGCCGTGCACTTCGGCTCGTCGCAGTGCGCCACGCAAGGGGAGTCCACGCACGACAGCCCCACCCCGCTCCACACGCAGCCGGGGTCGGCCGTGCACAAGGCCTGCTCCAGGTGCTGCGGGCACGGCTTGTGCATCCCCGCCTGGTCCTCGCCCCCCGCCCCGCTGCTGGGCATGAGGATCTGGCCCCACTTGCTGTTCGGGTCGCAGATCCCGTTCAGGACCTGGTCCGGCATCTCGTCGATCAGCACGTTCAAGAAGTGGTCGTCCTGCGGGTCCGAGGTGATCGGCTTCAGCGTCGCCTCCGCGTCGATGTCGAGCTTCGTGTGCACAGCTGCCTTCCTCAACACCACCCCGAAGATCTGCACGCCCTCCGCCGTGAGCACCGCCTTCGCCGGAGCTAGCGACGCCGTGTCCTTGATCGCCCCGTCCGTCACGATGATGAGCACCCTCTTCCTCGTGGAGGGAGAGAACTGGAACATCGCGCCGGCCCAGTTCAGCCCGGTCGCGATGAAGGTGCTCCCCTGGATGTAGTTCGCCTCGTGCCAGTCGATGTCCGCCTGCAGCTCCGCCAGGTCCCCGGTGAGCGAGCCCCCCGACCCCACACCGAGCGGGGTCTTCACCGCCTCGGGGATGGGCCCCGAGAACTGGATGAGCCCCATCCTGAGCCCGCCGTTCGGCGCCGTCGACGCCTTCCCGACCGTGTGGTCCTCCCCGGTGAGGGGAAGGGTCTTCGCCCAGTCCCGGATCATCTCCATCATCGCGTAGAAGCCCTGCGGGTGGCGCCCGAAGGCCTCGCTCATCGAACCAGACCCGTCCAGCAGCAACACCACGTCGAGCACGGGGCACTGTCCGAACTTGCTCTCCACGCACTTCGGAACCGTCGCCCGCACGTCCCAGTAGCACCTGTCCTCCGCGTGGCACTGGCAGCGGTCGTCGTTGAACTTGCTGCACTCCTTCTCCACGCACTTCGTGTTCGTCCCGTCCCACATGCACTCGTCCTCGGCGTTGCACTCCACGGGACCCTTGAAGGCCCTGCAGGGCTTCTCCTTGCACAGCGCAGGCGAGGTCCCCACGTCGTAGCGGCAGTCCGGGTCCTTCGAGCACTCCTTCTCGTTCGGGTACAGCACGCACGGCGCGATCACGCACGGGTCGGTCGTCCCGCCCACCCAGTCGCAGTACGGGTCCGCCTCGCAGGTCGGGTTCGTTGTGTAGTCGCACTTCTCCGTCACGCACACCCCGCCCACCAGGTCCACCACCCCGCCGCACGCTGTCGCCGCCGCCGCCGCGTCCAGCGCCGTCCCGAAGTTCCAGGTGACGTGCCTCTTCGCCCCGTCCTTCGACGAGGTCGTGAAGACCACGCTCGCCACGATCTCCGCGAGCTTGTCGCCGCTCACCCCGCTCACCGTCAGCGACCCGTCCGCCTCCTTCCAGTCCACCGTCACCCCCGCGGTGGTGGAGCACGCCCCGCACGTGAGGGAGTCTTTTCCGTTCACGTAGCCGTCGCCGACGCGGATGTACACCGCCGTCTTCGACGCGCACGCGCAGCTCGCGTCACAGGTCGCCGCGGGGAAGGGCTTCAGCGGGACGAGCACCTCGTAGGAGATGGCGCCTGTCCCCGTCGTCGTCGACGCCCCCGAGTACACCAGCCACTCGCACCCGGTGTCCTTCAGGCACTCCGCCTCCTTCGTGTGTTGGCACGGGATCGGCTTGCAGGTCGGGGTCGGGAGCAGCGCCCACTCGCATCCGTCGGGGTCCTGCTCGCAAGCAGGCTCGTTGTCGTGCACGCACGGCTCCACCGTGCAGATCGCCGCCTTCGCCACCGCGAAGTCCGTCGACGGCGGCTGGCACACGCACCTCCAGTCCCCGAGGCTGCTCGACGTGGTGTTCGGGTCGAAGCAGGTCTGCGCGCAGTTCAGCACCCCCGTGCAGTCCGCCGTGCACTTCCAGCCGTTCTTCTCGCACTCGTCGACCCCGCAGCTCGCCGCCTTCGCCGTCGCCGAGTTTGTCGACGGAAGCGGGCACGTGCACGTCCAGTCGCTCTTGCTGGCGGGGTCCGTGTTCGGGTCGAAGCAGGTCTGCCCCTCGTCCTTGCACGTGTTCTTCGAGCAGGTGTCGCAGTTCTCCACGCACTCGTCGAGCACGCACTTCGCCGCCGTCGCCGTCGCCGACCCCTTCGCCGGATCCTTGCACAGGCACTCCCAGTCGTTCAGCCTGCTCGTGTTCGTGTCCCTGCAGGTCTGCCCCTCTGCCGTGCAGGTCGCCCCGTGCTCCACGCACTCGTCGACCGTGCACATCGCCGCCTGTGCCGTCGCCTTCCCTGTCGTGGGCGGCGGGCAGTTGCACACCCAGTCCCCGAGGCTGGCCGGCGCCGTGTTCGGGTCGAAGCAGGTCTGCTCGCAGTTCGGGGTGTTCGGGGTCACGCAGTTCGCCGTGCAGTTGTTCAGCGGGTCGTCGCACTCGTCGACCTCGCACACCGCCGGCTTCGCCGTCGCCTGGTGGGTCGACGGCGGCGGGCACTTGCAGATCCAGTCGTTCGTGCTCGTCGCCACCGTGTCGGGGTCCTCGCACTCCTGCCCGACCGCCGAGCAGGTGTCGTTCGCGCAGGTCGGGCAGTTCTGAACCTTGCACTCGTCCAGGAGACACCTGGCCGGCCTCACCGTCGCGTTCCCGGTCGAGGGCAGCGTGCAGATGCACATCCAGGTGTTCAGGGTCCTCGTGTCCGGGTCGTGGCAGGTCTGCCCCTCCGCGAGGCACACAGCCTCCTTCTCCTTGCACTCGTCGTACTCGCAGTGCATCACGGGGCCGGCCGTCGTCTTCTGGGTCGACGGAGGCGGGCACTGGCACTCCCAGTCGTCCTCGCTCCCCACCGTCGGGTTGGGGTCGTAGCAGGTCTGCCCGCAGTCCAGCGTCCCGGGGTCGCAGTTCTCCGTGCACTGCCCGGCCTTCTTCGGGTCCTTGCACTCGTCGAGGTCGCAGATCGCGGGCTTCCCCGTTGCGGTGTGGTTCGACGGCGGCGGGCACTTGCACTCCCAGTCGCTCGTGCTAGCGGGCGACGTGTTCGGGTCCTCGCACTCCTGATTGGCGTCGCTGCAGGTCTTGTTCGCGCACGTCGAGCAGTTCAGCACGCACTCGTCGTACACGCACTCCGCCGGCATCGCCGTCGCGCTCCCCGTCATCGGCGGCTTGCAGAGGCACTCCCAGTCCCCGACCTTCGCCAGGTCCGGGTCGAAGCACTCCTGCTGCTGGGCGAGGCAGGTCGCCGAGTGCAGCTCGCACTCGTCGAGCGAGCACACCGCGGGCACCGTCGCCCCCTTCCCGATCATCGGCGGCTCGCACTCGCACTCGAAGTCCGGCGGGGTGTTGCACACCTTGTTCGCGTCGAAGCAGGTCTGGTTCGCGCCGGCGCACACCGTGTCCGTCGCGCACTCGTCGCACACGCACGTCGCGGGCTTCGCCGTCGCCGAGTTCATCGCCGCGGGCGGCTTGCAGGTGCACACCCAGTCCATCGTGCTCGAGGCGTCCGTGTTCGGGTCCTCGCAGGTCTGGTCCGCGTCGCTGCAGGTCGTGTTCGCGCAGGTCGGGCAGGCTTGCACAACGCACTCGTCGAGGTTGCACTGCGCCGCCGGCTTCGTCACCCCCAACCCGGTGCTGGGGGGCTTGCACTTGCACTGCCAGTCGTCGAGCTTCGTCTTGTCGGGGTCGTCGCAGATCTGCCCCACCGCCGTGCAGGTCGCCCCCTTCTCGATGCACTCGTCCACCTCGCAGGTTGCGGGCTGCGCCGTCGCCACCCCGGTGAACGGCGCCTTGCACTCGCAAACGTAGTCGCCCTTGTTGCTGCAGTCCGTGTTCGGGTCAAAGCAGAGCTGCTTCGCGCCGGCGCACTGCTGCGTCGGCTCCTGGCACTCGTCGCACACGCACGTCGCGGCCTTCGCCGTCGCGCTCCCCACCGCCGGCGGCGGGCACGTGCACGTCCAGTCGTTCACGCTGTGCACCCCGGTGTTCGGGTCGTCACAGGTCTGCATCTTGTCGCTGCAGGTCGTCTTCGCGCAGGTCGGGCAGTTCTGCACAACGCACTCGTCGAGCGAGCAGTTCGCGGGGGCCCCGGTCATGGGGGTCCCGGTCCACGGGCTGGGGCACTTGCACTGCCAGTCCCCGAAGGCCGTCTTGTCCGGGTCCTCGCACTCCTGGCCCTCCTGCTCGCACACGTTCGCGGGGCTCGTCGCCGTCTGCGCGCACGTGGGGCACACCACCTTGCACTCGTCGGTCTCGCACATCACGTTCGAGCTCGCCGTCGCGTTCGCCCCCGTCGAGGGAGGCGTGCAGATGCACACCCAGTCCCCGGTCGAGCCCGGGGACGTGTTCGGGTCGTCGCAGATGTGCCCCGCGTCCGTGCACTTCTTCGCCTCGGGGTCCGTCATGCACTCCCCCGGGTACTCGCAGTCTGCGGGCGTCATCACCGCCGACTTCACCTTGATCGCCGGCGGCACCACGCAGCGGCACTCCCAGTCGTTCCTGCTGCTCAGGGTCGGGTTCGGGTCCACGCACACCTGTCCGGCGTCCGCGCACTTCTTCTCGTTGTCGGGGACCTTGCACTCGTCGACCACGCACGGGCTTGCCGCCTGCGCCGTCGCCGTCCCGGTCGAGGGGGGCGGGCAGGTGCAGATCCAGTCGCTCAGGCTCGACGACGCGATGTTCGGGTCGTGGCAGGTCTGCCCCTCCTTCGAGCACGTCCCCTTCGAGCAGGTCGCGCAGTCCTCCACGCACTCGTCGATCACGCACTCCGCGACGTTCGCGACAGCTGTCCCGGTCGAGGGAGGCGGGCAGGTGCAGGTCCAGTCGCTCAGGCTCGTCGACGCCGTGTTCGGGTCGTCGCAGGTCTGTCCCGCCCCGGTGCACTTCCCCTTCGAGCAGGTCGCGCAGTCCGCCACACACTCGTCGATCGTGCACTCCGCGGGCTGCGCCGTCGCGCTCCCGTTCATCGGGGGCTTGCACCTGCACTCCCAGTCCCCCACCTTTCCGGGGTTCGGGTCCACGCAGTCCTGCGCGTGGTTCACGCACGTGTCCTTGTGCAGGTCGCACTCGTCGACGTCGCACGACGGGGCCACGGGGCCCCCCACCTGCGGCGGCTTCTGCGCAGGCGGCGGGCACGAGCACGTCCAGTCGCTCAGCTTGCTGGTGTCCGGGTCGTTGCAGATCTGCGACGCGTTCGAGCACGCGTTGTCCGCACAGGTCGCACAGGTCTCCACGCACTCGTCGATGCGGCAGATTGCCTGGTTCGCAATCGCCACCCCCGTGTAGGGGGCCGGGCAGGTGCAGGTCCAGTCGTTCGTCGAGGTGCTCGAGATGTCGGGGTCCTCGCAGGTCTGCCCCACCGTCGAGCAGGTGTCGTTCGCGCAGGTCGGTCCCGTGCAGTCCTTCGCGCACTCGTCGAGGGTGCAGTGCGCGGGCTGCGCCGTTGCGCTCCCGTTCATCGGGGGCTTGCACTTGCACATCCAGTCGTCCGGGACCAGCTTGTTCGGGTCCTCGCAGGTCTGTCCCACGTTGAGGCAGATGTCCTTCATCTTGTCGCACTCGTCCTCGTCGCACCCCATCACCGCTGCCCCCGTCTGCGGCGGCTTCTTCGAGGGCGGCGGGCAGGTGCAGGTCCAGTCGCTCAGCGTGCTGGTGTCCGGGTCGTGGCAGGTCTGGTTCACGGCGCTGCAGGTGGTACCGGCACAGGTCGGTCCTGTGCAGTTCACGGCGCACTCGTCCAGGACGCAGGTCGCCTGGTTCGCAATCGCCACCCCCGTGTAGGGGGCCGGGCAGGTGCAGGTCCAGTCCAGGGTCGAGGTGCTCGAGATGTCGGGGTCCTCGCAGGTCTGCCCCACCGTCGAGCAGGTGTCGTTCGCGCAGGTCGGTCCCGTGCAGTCCTTCGCGCACTCGTCGAGGGTGCAGTGCGCGGGCTGCGCCGTCGCGCTCCCGTTCATCGGGGGCACGCACTTGCACATCCAGTCGTCCGGGACCAGCTTGTTCGGGTCCTCGCAGGTCTGCTTCTGGTTCGTGCAGGTGGTCCCGTGCAGGGTGCACTCGTCGACCTCGCAGTTCGGGACGAGCCCTCCGACCACGGGGTTCTGCGTCGAGGGCGGCGGACAGCTGCAGGTCCAGTCGCTGAGCTTCGTGAAGTCCGGGTCGTGGCAGGTCTGGTTCCCGTCGCTGCAGGTGGTCTTCGCACAGGTGGGCCCGGTGCACGTGGGGGCGCACTCGTCGAGCTTGCAGACCGCGGCCGCCGCCGTCGCCTGCCCGCTGAACGGGTCGACGCAGGTGCAGGTCCAGTCCCCGGTGGAGTGCGCCGCCTTGTTCGGGTCGTCGCACAGCTGGTTCTCAGCCGTGCACGTCGTGTTCGCGCAGCTCGGGCACGCCTTCACGCACTCGTCGAGCTCGCACCAGGCAACCTGGGCCGTTGCGCTCCCGTTCGTCGGCGGCTTGCAGTTGCACGTCCAGTCCCCGGTCACGGACGGCGAGGGGTCGATGCAGGTCTGGTCCGCGTTCTCGCACGTGTCCTTGTGGATCGTGCACTCGTCGAAGTCGCAGCTCAGGACCGCCGACGTCACCGCGCTCTGGGTCGAGGGCGGCGGGCAGGTGCAGGTCCAGTCGCTCAGCGTCGTCGTGTCCGGGTCGTGGCAGGTCTGGTTCTTCGCCTTGCACGTCCCCTTCGAGCAGGTCGGGCAGTCCTCCACGCACTCGTCGATCTGGCAGGTCGCCGCGTTCGCAACCGCCACCCCCGTGTAGGGGGGCGGGCAGGTGCAGGTCCAGTCGCTCAGGCTCGTCGTCGTCGGGTTCGGGTCGTGGCAGGTCTGCATCTTGTCGCTGCAGGTTGTCTTCGCGCAGGTCGGGCAGTCCGCCACGCACTCGTCGAGCACGCACACCGCGGGCCCTTGCCCGGGCTGCGTCGCCGGGTCCCGCACCGCCGGCGGCACGCACTCGCACGTCCAGTCGTCCGTGCAGGGCGTGGGGTCCGGGTCGTTGCAGAGCTGGTTCACAGCCCCGCAGGAGAGGTTCCCGGCCTGGCCCGTCGCGCACTGGTCGTGCTCGCACGCCTTGCTCGCCGCGTTCCACTGGCACATCGCGTCCGCCTTGCACATCTTCTCGTTGTACACGGGGTCTCCCGTCGCGTAGTGGCAGTCGCAGTTCGGGTCCGGGGCGTTCGTGCAGATGCTCCCGTTCACCCAGGTGCAGTTGTTGTTCGGGTCCGCTTGGCACGCCGAGTCGCTGCAGTGCAGCAGGCACGGCGAGTTCAAGCACACCGCCCCGACGTCCGACCAGATGCAGCCGGGGTCCTTCTTGCAGGTCCCCTGTGTCTGGTAGTCCGGGCACGGGAGGTGCACACCGCTGGAGGGCTGCGGCGGGTTCTTCACGATGAGGTGTCCCCAAGGGCCGTTCGGGTCGCAGATCCCGCCCATGAGGTCCGGCACCTCGTCGATCATCACGTTCTTGAAGTGGTCGTCGTGCGGGTCCGAGGTGATCGGCTTCAGCGTCTTCTCCGCGTCCAGGTCCGCCTTCGTGTGCTTCGTCGCCTTCCTCACCACGATACCGAACACCTGCACCCCCTCGCGGTCCAGCTCTGCCCTTGCGGTGCCCAGCGAGTTCGGGTCGTAGATCTGCCCGTCCGTGAAGACGAACAGCACCCTCTGCCTCCCGTCCACGGGTGAGGCGTGGAACATGTCGGCCGCCATCGTCAGCCCCTGCTCAATCATCGTCCCCTGGCCCATGTAGTTGTCCTCGTGCCAGTCCACGTCGTCCTCGAGCTCCTGCAGCACACCCGAGAGCCTCCCCGCGGTCCCCGTCCTTCCGGGGGTCTTCCTCGCCTGGCTCCTGCGGTAGTTCTGCCCCGAGAACTGCACCATACCCACACGCACCCCGCCGTTGTCCTTCTTGGAGTTGATCCCGACCGACGCCGCCTCTCCGTTCAGGGGGAGCGTCTCGATCCAGTCCCTCATCATCTCCATCAGGGCGTCGAAGCCGTGCGGGTGGTTCCCGAACCTCGCAGACATCGACCCGGACCCGTCGAGGACCAGCACGATGTCCAGCGTCGGGCACTCCCCGAACTGGATCGCCACGCAGGCGCCGGTCCCGGAGATCCCGGCCCCCGGCTTCCAGTAGCACTTGGAGTGCTGGTTGCACGGGCACATCGTCGGGAACTTGCTGCAGTCCAGGTCCGTGCAGTACTGCGGGTTCGCCGTCGTGTTCCACATGCAGTCGCTCTGCTCGTCGCACTTCTGCTGCGCCTGGATCGCCGGGCACTTCTTCTGGTTGCAGACCGCGGGGTTCGTCGTGATGTCCCACTTGCAGCTCGCGTCCTTGTCGCAGCACCTCTCGTCCCTGAACTGCGCGCACACCCTGTCCTTGCAGGTTGCTCCGGGCGCGTCCCACACGCAGTGCACGTCCGCGTCGCAGTCCCCCTTCTTTGAGAAGTAGTCGCACCCCCTGCTCATGCACTGGAGCTTCGTCGTGTTCCCGCACAGCGGGTAGTCCCACTTGCACGCCGGGTCGGAAAGGCACACCGACTGGAACGGCGACGAGCACGGGTCCACAATGCACACGTCCTGCCCGTTCTGGTTCACCCACGCGCACCCGTCCTGGTCCGCGTCGCAGTCCGCCTGGTTCTTGTTCGGGGTGCACGGCGGCAGCACGCACTTCCCGGTCTTGTCCCACACGCACAGGTCGGGGGAGCTCACGCACGAGGTCTGGTCCGTGTAGGCGCACTTCGTCTCCTTCCAGCACTCCGTCCCGTTCCACTTGCACAGGTTCGCCAGATCCTTCACGCACGACTGCTCGTCGCAGTGTGCGATGCACGGCGAGTCGCTGCACGCCGCGCTCGCCGCGTGCCACTCGCACCCGGGGTCGGCGTTGCAGAGGTGCGCGTCCGAGTGGTGCGGGCACGGGGCGTGCACCCCGGCCTGCTGCGAGGGCGGGGTCGTCACGATGAGGTGCCCGAACTTCCCGTTCGGGTCACAGATGTCCCCGAGCACCTTCGTCGAGATCTCGTCCAGCATGAGGTTCTGGAAGTGGTCGTCGTGCGCGTCCGAGGTGATCGGCTTCAGCGTCGCCTCCGCGTCCACGTCCGCCTTCGTGTGCGCCTGCTGCTTCCTGATCACGATACCGAAGGTCTGCACGTCCTCCTGGTCCAGCACCGCGCGCGCGGGGGCCAGGGAGTTCGGGTCGTAGATCTGCCCGTCCGTGAAGATGATGAGGACCCTGGGGCGCACGGCGTGCTGGTGCGAGGCGTCGAACATGTCGCCCACCATCACGAGCCCCTTCTCGATCATGGTCCCGTCCCCCATGTAGTTCGCCTCGTGCCAGTCCAGGTCATCGTTGATCTCACTGAGGTCTCCCGACAGGTGTCCCCCTGTCCCAACCTTGTTCCTGCCATCAGGGGTCTGGATCGCCTCCGACCTCCCACTGATGAACCACCAGGGGTTCTGCCCGGAGAACTGCACGAACCCCAGCCTCAGGCCTCCGGTTGCGGGGCCGGGTCCGGTGTTGGTCCCCGCCTTCTCCCCCGTGAGGGGGAGGGTCTTCGCCCAGTCCCTCAAAATCTCAACAAGCCCGTAGAAGCCGTGCGGGTGGTTCCCGAACCAGGCGTCCATGGAGCCCGACCCGTCCATCAGCATGATCACGTCCATCGTGGGGCATTCGCCGTACTTCTGGTCCGTGCACTTGTTGTGCGCTGCGTCCCAGTAGCAGTCCGGGTGCGCCCTGCACGGGCACTTGTCCAGCTTGCTGCAGTCCTCCTCCACACACGCAAGCTTCCCGGAGTCCCACATGCACTTGCTGTCGGCATCGCACTGGTCCTTCGTCCCCACCGTCGGGTAGGTCTTCGGGCAGTACTTCTCCCCGCACACCGGCGGCGTCTGCGTGATGTCCCAGTGGCAGCCGTCGTCGTGGTCGCAGCACTTCTCCGTCGGATACTTCGCGCACTTCCCGAGCTCGCAGGTCAGGGTGTTCGTCCACACGCACCACGTGTCCTTCACACAGCCCGCCTGCGTCGCGTGGTCCGGCTGCGAGCACCTCTTCGGCACGCACTTCTGGTCCACCGGGTCCGCGCACGCCTCGTCCCACTCGCAGTCCGGCGTGTCCGCCACGCAGTCCGTCTTGTTCGCGTGGAAGCACGGGGTCTCCACGCACTTCGGCGGCTGCAGCGCCGGGTCCCACGTGCACTGCGGCCCGAGGTTGTTGCAGGTCGACCTGTCCGTCGCGGGGCACGGCCCGTCGATGCAGGGCGGGGTCTGCGTTGCGTCCCACGTGCACCCCTTGTCCGCGCAGGTCTGCTGCGTCGTGAGGTCCTTGCACACCGTCTTGTCGCACTGCAGGGTCACGCTGTTGAACTTGCACTTGTTCGTCGTGTCCGCCACGCAGTCCGTTTCCTTGCAGTGGCGGAAGCAAGGGTGGTCCTCGCAGGCCACCGTGATCGCGTTCCACTGGCAGGTCGAGCGCGCCTCGCAGTCGGGGATGCCCTGGATCGTGTCGCACGCGGGCTCCTTCCCCGGGGTGCTCGAGCCCGACCCGCTCGTGATGAGCGCTCCGAACACGCTGTTCGGGTTGCAGAAGTCGTCGAGCACCTGGTGCGCGTCGTCGATCTGCATCATCAGCGCGTGGCTGTCCACGGGGTCCGTCACGATCTCCTTCAGGGCGTTCAGGTTCAGCTGGTCCAGGAAGTTGGGGGTCCCCCTCGTCAGCACGATCCCGAAGGTCTGCACCCCCTCCGCGGCGAGCACCGCCCCGGCGGGGCCCAGCGAGCCCCTGTCCTGGATCATCCCGTCCGTGAAGATGAGGAGGATCTTCTTCCTGTTCGCGGGGGACTCCTTGAAGACCTCCCCTGCGAACTCCTCCGCCTCCTTCACCAGCGTCTGCGGCCTCCTGTTCTCCTGCTCGTGCCAGTCCAGGTCCGCCAAGAGCTGCGCCCTGTTGCCGGTCAGCTTCCCGCAGTTGTCGGCGGGGCGGTTCCCCCCCTGCGTGTTCATGTTGCTTATGGTGGGGATCCCGTCCCCCGTGGTTGAGACCGCCGGGCTGCACGCGCACTGCGGGCACTCCGCGAGCCTCACCCCTTGGTCCCACTCGCTGAACCCGACCCGCACCCTCCCGTTCGTGTCGGTCGACGGGGTTCCGGCACTCTCCCCCGTCAAGGGGAGCGCCTTCACCCAGTCACGCAGGGCCTCCATCAGCCCGTCGAAGCCGTTGGGGTGCGTCCCGAACCTGTTGTTCATCGAGGTCGACCCGTCGAAGGCCACCACCACGTCGAGGTCCGGGCACTGCGTGAAGTGCTGGTCCCTGCACATCGGGTTGCTGGGGTCCGTGCGGTCCACCACACAGCGGGGGTCCGCCTGGCAGTCGCACATCCTGTCCGGCCCCATCGCGGGGTTGTTGTAGTTGTCGCAGTCCTTGTCGACGCACTTGTTGTTCCCCGCGTCCCACATGCACTGGCCCTTCGGGTCCGCGTTGCAGCTCGTCGAGTCCTTGAAGGTCGTGTAGCAGTACTTCTCCTTGCAGCCCTCGCAACCCGTCGGGTCCCAGTGGCAGTCCGTGTCGTGGTTGCACGTCGCCTCCGACGCGTGCTTGTAGCACTTCGACTCCTCGCACGTGGCCGGTGCCGTCCACACGCACGCCCCGTCCGAGATGCACGCGTTCTCCGTGTTCAGCCCGACGCAGCGTTTCTTGTGGCAACCACTACTCCCGGCGTCCCACTCGCACCCCGCCGCCGCGCTCTCGCAGGTCTGCTTCGTCGTCTCGTCGCACACCTTCATCACGCAGCTGTTCTTGTCGCAGTCCCAGTCGCACGCCCCGCTCACGTGGTTCAGACAGCCCAGCTTGTCGACGATCGTCGTGCAGTCCGGGTCCTTCTCCTTGCAGGCCTGTGTGTTCGGGTCCCACTGGCAGTCGTTGTCTGCGTTGCACGTCCCCTGCGTGAAGTACAGGCACTTCTTCGGCACGCACGTCGCCGGCGTCGCCGTCGTGTCCCACATGCACATGTCGTCGGGGTCGTTCTCGCACGCGTTCTTGTCGGGGTACTTGCACACCTTCCTCTGGCACTTGTCCACGTCCCAGAAGCAGTTGTTCGCTGTGTCTTGCTCGCACGGCACCTCCTCGCAGTGCTCCTCGCACTTGGTCGACCCGCAGTAGCCGCTCCCCACCGGGTTGCTCGACCCGGCCGTGCACGAGATCGCGCCCCCGGACAGCTTGCAGTTCGTGCAGGTCATCCCCGCCGACACCTGCGCCGCCGGCAGCTCCAGGCAGTTCAGGTTCGTGCACCCGTTCCCGGAGCAGGAGCTGGGCGGCGGCGTCTTCCACTCGCACGCCTGGTCCGACCTGCACTCCAGCTTCACCCCCCACTTCGTGCAGGGGACCGCCCCCGACTGCGCCGGCGGCTTCGTCGTCCCCCCTCCGCTGCCGCCGCCGCCGCCGTTCTGGTTCTGCGCCTGCTGCCTGATGGCGGCCCCGAACCTCCCCGAGGGGTTGCAGAAGTCGTTGAACACCTCATCGAGCATGTCGTCCAGCGGCACGTTCACGAAGTGGTCGTCGTGGTCGTCGGAGGTCACCGGCTTCAGGGTCTCCTCCGCCTCGATGTCCGCCTGCGTGTGCGCCGTCCCCTTTCGCACCACCACCCCGAAGGTTACAACCCCCTCCGCATCCAGCTTCCTCCTGATAGCGGGGATCAGGGTGCTCTTCTGGGGCTCCACGGGGTTCATCTGCCCGTCCGTGATGATGACGAGGACGTGTGCACGGTGGGCGGGGGACCTCTGGAAGATGTCGACCGCGTCGTCCAGAGCCGCCGCCATGTAGGTGAGCGACCCCATGTAGTTCTCCTCGTGCCAGTCGATGTCGTTCTCCAGCTCGTCCAGGTCGCCCGTGAGCTGCCCGTTCGAGCAGGTCCGTCCCGCCGGGAGACGCGGCATCCTGCAGGACCGGAACTTCCGGCGGTCGCACCCGTCCGCTCCGTTCCTGCACACCCAGTACTCGTTCTCAATGGAAAACTGCACGAAGGCGATACGGAAGGTACCGCCCTTCACGTTCGAGTTGATCCCGACCGTGTTGTCCTCCCCCGTCAAGGGGAGCGTGCGCACCCAGTCGCGCAGCATCTCGAGCATCCCGTAGTAGCCGTGCGGGTGGGTCCCGAAGCGCGCTCCCATGGATCCGGATCCGTCCAGCACGAAGACCACGTCCAGGTCCGGGCAGTTCGACACCTTGTTGTCCTTGCACTTCGCGGCGGGCGGCGTCACGCTCGGGTCCCAGTAGCACTTCGGGTCCGCCACGCACTCGCAGTTCGTCGGGTGGTCCGCGCAGCGCGCGGACTTGCAGTACGGACCCTTCGAGTCGGACCCGGTCTTGCACTCCGGGTCGTTCGTGCACGCCGTCGCGTCGATCGTCCCCATCTGCGTCGGCGTGTCCCCGAGACCCGGGTACAGGGTGTTGTGCTTCGTCGTGCACACCGTCGGTTGGCAGCTCGGCGGCGTCTGCACGGGGTCCCAGTGGCACCTCGGGTCGTGGTCGCACTTCGCCTCGTCGTCCCCGTACTGCGGGCAGTAGTCCGTCACGCACGCGTTGTTGTCCCAGTGGCACACGGGGCTCGCCGTGCAGTCCGCCTGGTTCAGAGGCTTGCACTTGTCCTGCGAGCACAGCGTGGTGGTGAGGTCCCACGTGCAGCTGTCGCAGTCCTTGCAGTCCGCCTGCGTCTTCGCCGGCGTGCACTTCTTCTCCTCGCATACCGATCCGGTCCACTCGCAGTCCGTGTCCACGGAGCAGGTCCCCATGTCCGGGTACGTGCACTTCGAGTCCCTGCAAACGGTGCTTTCGCAGTCCCACACGCACTTCGGGTCCGCCTTGCACGAGGCCTGGTCCTTCGTCGAACAGGTTGGGATCTGCTTGCACACGGGGGGGTCGAGGGACGTGTCCCACTGGCAGTCCGCCGTGCTGTTCAAACACTTTTCCCTCACGAAGATCGAGCCGCACGGCTTCGGGTCGCACTTGCTCCCGTCCCACTTGCACAGGAGGTCGGGGTCGTTCACACACGCGTTCTGGTCCGTGTACTTGCACACGTTGCGCACGCACACGTCGCCCGGTGTCTGCCACCCGCACGCGGGGTCGGCGTCGCAGCACTTTTTGTCGCAGCACTTCGCGCAGTGTGTCTCCTCGCACGTCCCGGAGATCGACGACCGCACCGTCGCCCCGCAGATCACCGTCGCCCTCTGCAGCTTGCACTTGCTGCAGTCGTACAGTCCCTTGTACTGCTGCGGGATCCCCTGGCAGTTCAGCTGGGGGCACCCCGTCGTGGACGAGCAGGTCGTGAGACGCGGGGTCGTCCACTCGCACAGGCTGTCGGCGTTGCACTCGTCCTTGAACCCCCAGGTCGCGCACTGGTAGTGCTTCGCGTCCACGGGGGGGATCAGCGCCTTCCCGAACTTCGAGTTCGGGTCGCAGAAGGGCTCCAGCACCTGCCCCGGGATCTCGTCCAGCATGAGGTTCATGAAGTGGTCGTTCTTCGGGTCCGTCACAAGCGGCTTCAGCTTCGCCTCCGCGTTGTCGTCCTGGAAGGTGTGGTAGCTGAACCTCCTCATCACGATCCCGAACACGATCACGTCCTCGTCGCGGAGCTTCTGCTGCGCGTCGTCCAGCATCCCGGGGTAGGTGGGCTTCCAGTTGGCGTCACAGCCGCGGGGGCACTGCCCGCACGACGTCCCGGCGCTGCAGGCGTCGCCGTCGTAGTCGGTGAGCCCACCGTCGGCGATGATGATCACCACGTGTTTCCTGTGCGGGGGGGACTGAGTGGGGAGGAAGGCGTGGTCCGCCACGTCCAGAAGGGCGTCGTGGAGGTAGGTCCATTGCCCCTGGTAGTTCGCCTCGTGCCAGTCGATGTCCCCCATCAGCTCGTTGATGTTACCAGAGAAGAGACCGTCCGTGCACTGGCCCACCGCGCAGTTTGTGGGGTGGTCCATCGCGGGCGTCGCCTCAGCCCTCGAGAACTGGATGAAGGTGAGACGGAAACCGCCCCCCTTCACGTTCGAGTTTCCTCCCACCGTGTGGTCCTCTCCCGTGAGGGGGAGCGTCCTCACCCAGTCCCTCAGAGTCTCCATCAGCCCGTAGAAGCCGTGTGGGTGGTTCCCGAAGGACCTCGACATGGAGCCCGACCCGTCGACCACGAAGGCAACGTCCATGTCGGGGCAGGTGGAGAAGGAGGTCTTCGCGCAGTGCGAGTTCCCCGATCCGGTTGTGTCCGCCACCCACGAGCAATCGGGGTCCGCCACGCACCCGCACTTGTCGTTCGGGTTCGGGACGTTGTACCTCTCACAAGACGCGGCGGTGCAGTATGCGGGGTTCGAGCTGTCCTCCCACATGCAGCCGCTGTTCGCCGTGCACGCCCCCTGCGTCGTGTGCACCCCGCACACGGTGGGCCCGCAGATCGGCGGGCTCGAGGACGAGTCCCAGTGGCACACCTTGTCCTGGTCGCAGGTCAGCTCATCCGGGTGCTTCGGGCACTTCGCCTCCACGCAGGTCGACCTCTGGTCGTCCCACTTGCAGTACGGGTCGTTGTTGCACTGCTGCGTGTTCGTGTACTTGCACTTCTCCTCCGCGCAGTACTCCACGAGGGTCGACGGCGGGCCCGTTGGCGCCGGCGTGGCGAGCGGCACCCACTGGCACCCGTCCTCCGCGTTGCACTCCCCCTCCGCCGTGTGCAGGCACTTCTTCGGGTTGCAGCTCGGGGCCTTGTTCGCGTCGTACTCGCACACGTTCAGGAAGCAGTAGTCCGGGTTCCCCCTTGGTGCCGTGCACGGGGAAGGCATCTCCATCGCCACCGCCGTGCACGCCTGCTGGTCTGTGATCGTGCGGCACGGGTTGTCAACGCAGGTGTTCGCCGTCGCCCACATCACGTCCCACAGACACTTGTCGTCCTGCTTGCAGGACGCCGCGTCCGCGTGCTTCGCGCACCCGGGCTGCTCGCGCTTGCAGTCCGTCCCGTCCCACGTGCACCCGCTCTTCGCGCTGCAGGTCTGCTGCGTGCACAGCGGGTAGCACTCTGAAATCTGGCACAGCGGCGTCCTCGACATGTCCCACACGCAGTTCGCGTCCGCCATGCACGCCGAGTCCGTGGCCTTGCCCCCGCACAGCGGGTTGCTCGTGAGCGCCGGGTTCACGCACGTTCCCCCGACCCACGCGCACTGCGGAGAGGCCTGCAGGCAGCTGCACTTGTCCGTCACGTCCGTGCACACCAGCGGCTGGCACGTGTTCCCCTTCCAGTAGCACGGTCCGTCGGCGGTCTTGTCGGCGTTGCAGCTCGCCGCCGCGGCGTGCGTCACCGCGCAGTAGTTGTCCACGCACTCGGGCGGGCTCTTCGTCGTGTCCCAGTCGCACATGAGGTCCCCCTCGCAGGTCGTCATCGAGTCGTAGCGGCGGCACCCGGCCTCCACGCACTTCGCGGGGTTCTGCGTCCGGTCCCACTTGCACGAGCCGGCGGGGAGGCGCGCCTCGCACACCCCCTGGTTCGTGTACGAGCTGCACCCTGCCGTCACGATCTGCGACCCGTACACGTCGTCCTTGCTCATGCAGAGGTTCCCCACACCGCCCCACTCACACACGTAGCCCTCGATCCGGGTGTGTCCGTTCGGGTAGTCGTTCCACTTCCCGCTCCCGTAGTAGTGCCCGTAGTCCTCGCCGGTGGTGGCGCAGGTCCCCGGACAGTCCTTCGAGTACTCGTTCGGTTCAGCGGTGGCCCAGTTGGCGTAGGCCCCCGACGCGGTCCGGAAGCTGGACCCCTTCCCGGACCCGATCAGCATACCCTGCCCGCAGTCGGGCCCCGAGCACGCGTCCTTCAACTCCGGGAGAGGGTACCCGACGTCGCAGGCGGTCCTCGCAGCCCCCGTGAGCTGCAGGTTGTAGGGGGGGCACCCCTCCGGTCCCGTGAGCCAGCGCCACTCCCCCTCCTTCGCGATGTCGGCACTTCCGATCCAACCCTCGCCGTGCAGCTTAGCAGAGGCAACGTCCTGCTCGTCCTGCGAGGTGATGGTGATGAGGTAGCCTGCAAGGCCGAGGATGTCCTTCGACTTGTCCGCGCACTCCGACTGCGCGTCGTCCCAGTGACAGTTCCCCACCGTGTTGCAGTTCACGTTGTTCTTCGGGTAGTACTCGTAGAAGTTCCCCGTGTGCGTGGAGTACATGGCGTGACCGAAGTTGTAGGTCAGGCGGCGGGAGGTTCCAGCTCCCGACGTCGACGTAAAGGTCACGCTCGCGATCGCCTGCGCGTACTGGTCGATGGTGGCGTCGCCAGACATCTGCAGGATCCCCGTTGTCCTGTCGAAGTTCGGTGTGATGCCCAGACTCGCGCACGCTCCACACGTCAGCGTGTCTGTGGCAGGGTCGAACCCGTCCTCCACGTCCACCACGGAGCCGCTGATGGTCGTGGTGCAACTGCACCCCGCGCCGGGCGTGAACGTGATGTCCGAGCACTTCACATCGGGGAAGGGTGTCATCGGCACCCCTTGGTCGTACACGGTGCCGAGGCACGACGCTGCCAGCGACACCAGCATCACAGGTCGATGCATCTTTTGTCTTTCCTTCTTGGAAAGCGCAAGCAAACCCTACTCCCGGTAGAGCTTTTGCTCTTGCTTCTTTTTTTTTTTTTCTTCTTTGTGTCTCTCTTTTTGTGTGTCCTGTGATATGTAATGAATGTTTGGGGAAGGGGGATGATAGAACGGAAGAAAAAAATACTGAAAATGGAGAAAAAAAAAAGAAAAACCATCCAGAACTAAACACGTTTATGTTTCAAAAAAAAAGCCCCCCTGTGAAAACAGGAGGATAAAAACTCAAAGTACAGGACAAGCCCCCCGCTAGAGGGCCGCCCTATGGGAGGGGGGGGGGGGGGGGGGGGGTCTATCTGTTAATACTCCCCTTCTGGAGCATTGCTTTCATCCCGATCGTGGCTGTGAGCGTCTTGCGAAGTCGAGTGATGCGATCCCGCTTGTAGGCGGCCTTCAAATCCATCAGCTTGTCGTGCGTGGACTGGGTAGCAAAAATGGGCCTCCTGGAGAAGCCTATAGCTGCCTTACCTCCAATGGCGATGAGGGACTTCACCCTTTTCTGCTCGTCTGCTGGGAAGGGGCGTCGCTTCTTCCGTGCCCTGCACGCTGCGTTTATCTTTACGATTAGGGCCTTGATTCTGCGTGCCCTATTTAAAAAAAAGGCGATGTTTAAGGGCAAATCCCACTCGAGGACCACCCTTAGGGGGGGTGGGGGTCTATCTCTTGATGCTTCCTTTTTGGAGCCTCGCTTTCGTTCCGATGGCGGATACCAGTGTCTTTCGCAGACGGTTGATGCGGTCCTTCTTCAGGTTGGTCTTCAGCTCTCTTAGCCTGTCCTGGGTTTCTCGTGAGGCGAAGATCGGTCTCCTTGCAAAGCCTATCGCCGCCTTCCCTCCTATTGCCATGAGGGACTTCACTCTCGTTTTGTTCTTCGCCGGGAAAGGCATTTTCCTTCCTTGTAATGCGCACCTGTCGTTCACCTTTTGGATCAGTTTCTTGATCCTTCGCGCCTTTTCATCCTGCGTCATTCCCAGCGATCTTCGTGTCGTCGCTTCGAAGTCTAGGGCTAACTCCACCGCCGTCACCTCCGACGTCGTGTCTTCTTTAACCCATCTTAGCTCCGACATCCATTTCAACAGCGACTCCGCGTAAAAAAAAAGACGAAAAAAGAATCAACCAACCACTATTTTGGTGGTGCAGCTGAGGACACGATCGTCACCCTCGCATGTGGTGAGGACAGCCTGAGCCGTGCCCGGGGTGCCCATATCGCTGCGTACCTCAATGGCACGCAAAAGGGAAAGCAGCTGTTTGGCAGAGCACTTACATCCTTGAGTGAACTCCAACCGGATGCAATGCGGAGAGAACGCCTCCACGAAGCAGACCAAGACCGCGGAAACATACAGCCCATTGTTGACAAGTTTCAGCCCCAACTGAGAAATGTCGAGCGACAAGAGAAGCGAAGGAGACGATGAGGCGAACGACGTATCCAACCTGACGGACACGAACCCTTTGGTGAAGGAGTGGTTCGGGCTTACGTTCAGAGTAAGAACGGGATAAAGCCTCACATACTGTATAGGGCTTTGAATGGTCGCTGTGCTGTGGAAACCGGGAAGACCTATTAAAGGTGCGAGAAGCTTTAGAGTAAAGCGTTTTTTCCCCTCTAAAGAGTTGAACCCATCTGAAACCCGGATTTGAAAGTTGGATATGATAGCCTTTCCCCCGATAGTGGTGTACTCCGAATTGGAATAGCAAACACAGTTCAGAATGAACATCAATATATCAATGGTTACGAATTTTTCTGTACCGTTGTTTGATCGACAGGAGTCGAAGTTTATGCAAAGGCTGCGGCCGGCAAGAGAGTTTTTGCTTTTCGGGTTGAACAGCTGGGCTATCTGTGTAGCGTTTTCACCGCAGAGATGGAGGTACTTGCCCTCCCTCACCTCGAAGAGACATGCTGATGGGTCGCTGATGAAATGTTTGGAAAAGATAGACAACGTGTTCGGCTTCGTTCGTGCGATCATGTCAACCTGCTGCTGTTTGGAGAGCAACGTGAGCGTGTCGCCCTTGTGACCACCTGAGATGTTCTCAATGACCAACTGGCCATGGTCGAAGAACTGCGTGTCGGGGTCTGAGATCGTTGTAGAATACAACGGTGCGATCATGAAAGGTTGTGAAGCCTCATTGTGAACTGCTCGGTAGGCGAGATTCGGTGCTTCCATGTTTATCACAGTCACGTCGTCCACTTCCAAGACAGAGACGGTCATGCCGAGAGATGCCACGTGGTTTCCTTTCAAAGAGGCGGAAATCAACACGCGTCGCTTGTCGCTTGCTGGGCATGATGAGGAATTTTCGAAGCACACTGCTCTGAGGACGCTTATCAAACACTTTCTCTTCACCCCGCTTTGCAGCGACAAGACAAAGGTGTGCATGTTGTTGTTCCCAACATACTGCGCCACGCCGATTTGTTTACCGTCCACCAGAATCGCGTGGTCTTTCGTCTTGTTTCCGGTTCTCACCTTTTCGTTCTTCACGTGCGTGCCCAGAACGCCTGCCAGGTTTCCGTCCAGTTTTTGCGTGATCTTTTCGTGTAGTTTTGTTCTCAGTTTGTTCAGCTTCGTCGAGGTTTTCCCAGGGCTCACCGGACTGTCTGGAGCGCGTGTTAAGCTTCGCTCAGCAGAAGGCAGCGTACTTCCTTCACCATCGTTGTGATCCTCAATTGGGTGATGCCGCACGACGCTGTCCTTGGCTGCAAGACATAAACTGTCCTCTTCGTCGGAGGTAAAGAGCTTGAAAACAAAGGTGAAGCTAGGTAAAGGAATCGAATCAAGATCAGGGTGGATGTCAAACCCCGCAAGGCGAACAGCACCGGAGCCCTCCTTGTATCGCAGAGCATACTTCCCAATTACAGATATCAACGGGCCTGTGACCTTCACCTGCGTCTGCTTTAAAAACACGGGTGTTGTTTCTTCAGACAGAACGTCGTGCAGCCCGTCATCGGTGAGCTTCGACATGATGGACTGCCCTAGTTGGAGAGAGACTGAAATGTTGCGTATCCCCACTCGCTCTGGGCCTATCAAAACCCCGTATTTGAACGCGTTGAGGATCATTGCCACCACCGAAAGGGGAGTCTTCTCTGAGAAGAATATGGTCACTTTCCGTGCGACCTTCTTGGTGAAGCTACCCCGGACAAGGTGGGAGACAGCCGAGATCATGCAGAATATCCTTCTGACTTTTTTCTTCCACGAAGGGAATTCCGAGTCGGGCGGAGGTGCCAGCGGGTCGAGGCTCTCGACACGCCTTCGGGGGGGCTCCGGGGCTTGCGACAGGAACGTTGTCAGCTTTGCTTTTTTAACAGCGTTTTTTAGCAATTCGACAACTGCGCCGTCGACGTGGTGCCCCTCAAAGCGGAAGGTGCCCACCTCTTGTGAGCCTTGGTAGATCTTTTTGGCTGCATGGTCGAAGACCACTGCATTCCTGTCACTGTTTAAAACCAGCGAATCATAGCGTCCCGTAACACCGGAAAGCGTAACTGTCATATGCCCTCCTGAAAAGTACTCTGTGTCGGGGTCGGTCACAGAGGCCTTGGGAAAGACGTGCACTGTGCAGCCCCCTGCCGGGGCTTGCTGCAGAATATCCGACAACGTCCTTGTCATCGCTTGGTGGTACAACACCTTCGCCACCGGCAGTGTGACGGTGGTCGGCTGGTCGACGTGTCTAACGGTCATTCCAACTCTAATACGGGAGACCCCTGCGCCGTCGTCGTATTCCACCATCGTTTTCCTCTCCCCTATGATGGGTTTCCCTCCCTGGGGTATGCAGTATTTAACACACCGTGCCAGCCTGTTCAGTACGTCGACTGCCGTGGAGGGGTTTACAGTCATCTCAAGCCCCGTTTCCCTGAGTTCAAGCGAGCCAACCCGCGTGCTCCTGTAGATTATTTCGTTCTCTTCTGTAATGGCCACGTCACGTCCGGTGACGAACCTGATTTTCTCGCGGGCGTTTTGCGTTAGAAACTCCACATGCTTGTCGAGGAAGACTCGTAAAACAGTTTTTCTGGGCAGCTCGGTGCCTTTAAAAACCAGGTTTTTCAGGATGTCTGTGGTCTCCGATGTGTAGTCGGTGAAGAGCTCGGGAGCATGAGGGTTCAGGGATATTTTCGGAGGACGTACCTCGATCTTGACTCGGGACTCGACAGAGGTCTCAGGGGTACCAGGGACACCAGATAGACAAACCGTTGCCGAAAGAGAAAAGAAGCGAAGAGGCTCGCCTTCTACCGCATCCTCAACACCCTCACTGCCGTGTGAGGTGAACGACACCTGACGGCAAGCGTCTGTCAAATACTGCACCCCGAGCGTGGATTCCGTGCTCTTCCATCTCCACACCCCATCTTGTTCTGTTAAGCCCGCCCCGTTGTCGGATGTCAAGCATTCCCCACGCGACATCTTGTCAATCGAGATTTCAAAAGTCCATTTCGAGACTAGGGTCTTTTGCGTTAGATACCACTGCAGTGGGGGGGCTCTCTCATACGCTGCGACGCGTTCACAGAGAGCTTCGTATACCTCGGTGTACCCGTGGCCAGGCAGCGGGGGGATGTCTACAAGAAGCGATTCAAGCACGTCCTCATGTGCTGCAATGGACGTGTGAAGCTGTTCAAGATAAGACAGCTCGGGTCTGATGCAGAAGAACCCTGTGTCGCAGATGCGGGTGGGAAAGGGGGCAACGTTGTGGCTAAGATAGTGAACAGGGAGGTCGGTGCTGTATGGAACCTCGAAGGTAAGCACGGGAAGTTCACTGAGCATTTTTTCCCTGAGCACGCCAAGCTCGCGGAGATGCGAGAACCGTTGGTGCATCGCGATAAGAAACGTGGAAATGGATGCAAACTGCATCCATTGAGCTGCGGCAGCAGCCTTTTGTTTCGTTCGTGTGGCCTGTTCCCGTTTGATGAACAGTTCTTGCTTGATTCTACGCTCAAAGACAAGCCGTGCTTGAATACCGTCGAAGATCTCTTTGAAATAATATGTTTTCTGCCCGTTGAACTCAATGAGTTCCCTGCCGAGCTGTTCTTCTTCGGCAACGACGAGTCTTTCCGCTTCCAGTGCAGAAATGCGTGCTGCGTCGCTGTCGAACTCATCGGAGATGACGTGCCGTTCATTCTTTTCTTCCTCTTGCAAGCCCACGTGGAATTGCATAAAGCCCTCCCAGAAGGAAGCCCGTTCTGCGGCCTCGCTTCGGTTTCTTGCGATTTCCGTGATCCTTGAGTCCCCCCAGCTTCTGTTGCATTTCCTGACGAAGGCCTCACGGTCGGTCTTCTCTGTGTTGCGAAGCATGATTCTGCATATCAGCTCGGACTCCAAGCACCATGAGAGACATAGCGTCTGGTGTTTATTGACAAACCTTCTGAACCTTTCCCGTGCCTCCTGAACGCAGAGATCCGAGAGGCAAGAGGTTAGGAATCGTTCGGCATTGGCGTGAGCCACTTCTTCGTAGGTCTTATTGTAGTCCAGCCGTGCGGCCTTTGCGATGGCTTTGAAACCCTTTTCATAGGCTCTCGTGATGCTCGTGCGGGAGAGGGCTTCCTCGGAAACTGTGTCCTTCCGCTGCGCTTGTGACCCGACCACGAACCTTTTGTAGGTTCGGAGTTCCGACTTGAATTTTGCGGTCTCAGTTTTCAAGCGGTCCTCTTGGTCTATCCGTGCCCGCTTTCTCGTGAAGATTCCGTTGATCTCTTCTTGTAGATGTTGCTGTGCCCCGTCATGGGGGACCGTTACGTGGAGCAACACGTCTTTGTACTTATCCACGATGAACGTGAGCTCACGAGAGAGCTCCGGTGGAATGGTGCATTGTGCGAACGATACCGATATTTCCTCCCCGATATTTGTTGATGTGTGCCATCGGCACATCTCTTCAAAGTGGAGTAAAAGTGTTGGTTCTAATATGCCTCCTGAAAACGTTATTTGGCTGCTGTTTCTGTTTATGTTTATCACTGCTTTCTCCCGGCCGGTTGTTTTTGTTGTCAGGGGGTCTCTCCATCTCTTTGGGATGGCTACGCCTGTGCTCCAGTCCTTCCAGGTCCGCACCGGGTCCACAATCAGCTTTCGAGGCTCTGCGTGGTCGCGTAGGAAGTTGGCGGTTTCCTTTAAAACTTTCAACTTCAGTCCTTGTTTCTCGCTTCTCTCGATGCTGCACGCCCTTGTCACCGGTGGTATCCTCAGAGGTGCTAGTGGAGTAGGAAGATCTGGTATGGCAAAGTTCATTGTCCCCCCGCCTTTTTTTTTTTTTTTTTTTAAATTTAAAGCACGGTCTTGGAGCCGAGGTAAACCGGAGGAACAAGCCTGATACGAGGAGACCGAGGACCGACTTTCCTCATTACGACCTGTTCTCATGTTCTCCTCTAAGAGGCCGAATTACCATAAGGAAAGAAAAAGAGAATAGGAATATATGAAAATTGATGTGTGGATGAACAAGGTAAAAAAAAAGGGGGTAAAAAAAGAAGAAAAAGGAGAAAAAGAAAAGAAAAAGGCAATGAATGACTTTTTTGAAAAAAAAGAAAACAGGGGGAAAAAAAAAAAGAATGGGGATAGGAACGGGGGGACGGGGAGAAAAGAAAAAAAGAAAGACAAAAAAAAAAAAAAAAAAAAAAAAAGACCACCAGCAGGTAGTTTGCAACAAAAAAAAAAAAAAACAGCACTTTTTTTTTTCCCCCTTCTCCCCCTTCACTCTTATTTCTCTCTCACAACTGAAGGGGTTTTTTTTTTTTAATTTTTTTTTTTTTTTTTTTATGCAGAACTAACGGTAGTGGAAGGCAAGGCAGGTGCCCAATTGAACTCTTGTGTCCTCCGCTTGTGTGAATACCTGGATTTTTTTTTTTTCCCTTCCAAAATTTCAAAAATTGATACCTTGCATCTCTTCCGTCTTTCACCAAATATTCTTCAGGGGGCGCCACGTCCTGTGCCATACAAAGCTGCTGGTTCACGGTGTAGGCGGAGTAGGCATTCATGAGAAGCTCCATTGTACCGAGAAGAAGAGCACCCATTTTCGCACCGTGGATCATCGCCCTACGCCCACCAGCAAAGTTTGTAAAGAAACCTGCACCGGCACCAGCGATTGTCGGGTTTATCGCGTCTTCAGTACCCCCTGCGAAAAAAAAAAAATTTTTTTTTTCCTAAAAAAAAATTTTTTTTTTTTGACAAACCCCTAATCTTAACCACCACGCACTCTGTAAGAGCAAAAGCTGTTGTCCAGGCAGCAAAAGAGCCGCCATTCGCAGGGACCTGGGTTACTATCCGGTCTCTGATTACCCGGAATCGCTTGCCTGGAACTGCCATTCGGAAACCCTGATAGATATCTGGAGTTTTTTTTTTTTTTTTTTCTTCTGGAATGGATCATACTTACACCGAATCCAAGCCCCAAACCAAAGATGAAACCTATCCCTGATTCGTCCAGGACTCGCCACCAGCAAGGGTCTTTTGCTCTTTCAATGGATGTGACTATCCCTCCGTCGTGAACGCACACTGGCTGATAAACATGCTCCCAAAGGAGCTCTAACGTGCTCGTCATTGTGTTATTATATTTTTTTTTTCCCCTCTCCTTGGTTGGGGTGAGGAGTTTTTTTTTTTTTTTTTTTTTTTTTTTGCGGGAAAAAAAAAGAAGAAAAAAACATCTCAAGAGATTAAGTCGGAAAAAAAAAAAAAAAAAAAAAAAAAAAAGGAAAGGGAAGAATGTGGGGCTGAAGAAAAAAAATAAATGAAATAAAAAAAAAAAAAACAAACAAAAAAAAAAGTACTTTTTTTTTTCTCTCTGAGGCTGATCAAGAATGTGGGAAAATAAAAAAATAATAATAACAGAAGGGAAAAAAAAAACATTTTGAACGACGACAGCGCAGTACTTCTTTAACGCTGTTTCTTTTTTTTTTCTCTTTCTTTTTTTTCTTTCGTGTTGATGACTGAGTATAAAAAAAATTGATAACAAATAAAAATAAAAATAAAAATAAAAATAAAAATAAAAATAAAAATAAAAATAAAAATAAAAATAAAAATAAAAATAAAAATAAAAATAAAAATAAAAAAGTGAAGAGAGGAACAAAGTAAAATAAAAAAAAAATGAAAGAAAGAAGAAGAAGAAACAGGATAAACATGTGTGTGGAATTTAAGGGGGCGAGGTACTAAAACTTTTTTTTTTAAGATTTTTTTTTTCAAAAAGGGTAAGTCTTTTTTTTTTTTTTCTGTATTCTCTTTTTTTTTCTTTTTTTTTTTCCATCTATTTCTTCATCTGGCTACAAAGGAACTTGTACCTTGAAACGCATTGTTTCTTGTTCTTACCCTCTACCGCAGCGGCAATTTTCTCCCATTTGTCCTTATCTTTGTAGGCCTTGAGGTCTCTGAGCACAGTTTCGAGAGCCTTCTGCTGCGATGCACTCCAGATGTCAGCTGTTGGTTCTTCAGCAGCAGGTTGCTCGGCAGCGGCTTCGCTCTCTGCAGGCTTCTCCTCTTCCTTGAATTTTCTGGTGGGAACGTCGCCCCAAGTCGGTTCAATAGTTTCATTCGTTGCTTCCTTACCAATGGAGGAAGGCAGGTTGAGCTTCTTGGCGCTGATATCCCTCATGCCACCTGCAACCTGTTGCTGCGGCATTCTGTACTCCTGTTCCAAGAATTTCACCTTCTTGAGGCACTGCTCAGGGGTCCTCTTGTCCATCATGAACTCGGAAAGTCTCTTCCACCTCTCCATGGACCCGGCAGGGTACTTCACGCACGCTTTCTGAAGCTCAAGGAGTTCGTCGTCGGTCCATTCTGTTTCCTTGGCCTTGACGGCGACGGTCTCTTTCTTCTCTTCCTTCTTGCCTGCGGTCGAGACTCCCCAGCGGGACTCCCTTCTCTTGTCCTCTGCTGCCAGGATGAGCACCTCCACAGCGTCTGCAGTCTCTTCGGGTGTTGCGCAGTTCTTCAGGATCTCCGTTGCCTCCTCCAGGTCGGCGGGCTCGAACTTCCCGATGAGCCAGTCGACATGTGTTCTGTTGATGGTCTCCTCAGAGTCCGACGCCTTGAGCGCCTTCCTGAGCCCCTGACGGAGCTTCTTGCTGTTTTGCTGGCTTGCCTTGTGTGCGACCTTGCGCTCGCCTTCTTCCTTCGCAATGCGTTCAGCTTCTTCGATCTCCTTGCGCTTCTTGTCCTCTTCCTCCTGACGTTTTGCCTCACGGACGCGCTCCTTCTCAGCAATGCGGTCGGCCTCCCTCTGCTTGATCCTCGGGTCGTTCCTGTAGGAACGCTCCACAAGCTGCAGGATACGTGCCATCTCGGTCTTCTTGCGTTTCTCGATTCCACGCTGGTTCTCGCGTTCCATCCACCTGCGCTCCTCACGGTGCTCAGCCTGCTCCAGGTCGTGCTCCGCAGCCTCGTGGGCAAAGTCCCTCCATGACTTGAAAGAGAACCAGAAGGTGTAGAAGGCATCGACGGTTTCCATTGGGGTCTTCTCGTTACCCAGGGGGAGGACCTTCTCCCTTCCGTGGAGGTACCACTTCCCGTTCCTCTCGAAGACGGGTGCGAAGGTTTTGTAGAAGCGGTCGACAGGGATCTTTGCAGCAGGGATGCCGTCGTCGAAGGGGAGGGACGAGTCGTACGCCTTCCTCTTCTGCTCGCTGAGGAGCACCTCGCCTGCCACCTGCACTGCCTTGAACAGCGTGTCGTCGCCTCCTGTCTTGTCGGGGTGGGTCTCGAGACACTTCTTCTTGTATGCCTTCGTGATCTCATCCTCGGTGGCCTCCCACTCCTTGTCCTCCAACTCCAGGAGTTCGTAGTGGTTGCCCTCCAGCTCCGCCTCAGACAGCTTAGTGCTCGTCGCCTTCTTCTTCTTTTCCTTCTTCGTCCCGTTGCCGCTTGCGGGGCTCGCAGGGCTGGTCGGGCTCGACGGCTCCTTTTCTTCTTCTTTCTTCAGACTCGGGACCCACCTCGCAAGAGCCTCCTCGTATGCCCGCCCGCACGCCATCACCTCAACATCTGCTTTGGGCGCAGTCAGCTTCCCCATGACCTCCGGGTCCGTGATCTCCGGAGCATCCCATTCCCATGTGGCAGTCATGTTAATACCTCCCTTTTGATAACTGTGGCGGTTGATTGGTTTCGAAGGAGAAAAGTAAAGCTAAAAAAGAAAAAAAAACAACAACGGTTATAATATTATTATTCTTTCTTTCTTTTTTTTGATGCAACGTAAATTGCAAACTCTCTTTTTTCCCCTAAAAAGAAAGGAAGGGGGGAGGGGGGGGAACACAACTGCAAACACTACGCAACCTCAAAAGCCGTCGGGAGATACTGCGTCTGGTTCACCTCCGTGACTCCTGCGTTGAGCCTCTGGATAGTGACACAGGTAAGCATGTAAGCACCAGGCGGCAGGTGCGCGTTGAGCACCCAGGACCGCACGAAGGGGTGTGTGCGCCCCCTGTTGTACAAACAGGAGGTTGAGGTACAAGGCTCAATGGGCGGTGGCGGGCACAACTGACGACAAGGGAGGTTGCTATCGGTTCGGAACGTGAAGTCAGCAGCGTCGTCAGAAGGCAGACACGAAGACAGAATGAGATCTATGCAGAAATACTCGACAAGCGTACTTAGATAAAAGTTCACGGCAGTGAGGTTCCCCACCACAGTATGAGGATTCCCCCCTGTGTAGAGGCAGACACCGTCCGAGAAGGAGTTCCCTTCAGTGGTGCTTGGTCTGCATATGATCTGTTCGTAAGGCGACCACTCCCTCTCGTTCCCCGACCAGCACCTGTCTGTTTCGCAGCAGTTCGGGTGGCACCCCACAGCCACTTCGCTCTTGACCCTGCACTTGCAGGGCAGGATGTCCTTTATTATTTTTGCTTTGTTCGCATCTATCAAGCTCGCACATTGCAAATCTGACCCCAACTGCACCCCTCCAAACCCTTGACTCTGTGTGTTGTCCTGTCCATGGCATACCTCTGCAACACTCAGCAACACCACCACAGAGCCGAGCTTCATTGGCGGCGGCACCCTACAAATAATAGTATTATCGGAAAATTCATTGGGGGGGGGGGGGGGGGAGAAAGAGGGTTAGCAAACGCAAACAGCAAGGGGGGAAAAAAAAAGTACATGAAAATTGGGATAACATTTCACTTCTTTCTCTCTTCTCGCGGTACTATTTCTTTTTAGGTGTCTGGAGCGCCGAAACAATCCGCATCTTGTACCCACCAGGGGCGGCTAGGATATCGCCCATAGCGTTGAGATGCGAGACAGTCTTCTCTGCTTTGGCTTCTGTGTAGGCCCATTTTTGAAGCTGAGCAACGAGTTCCTTATGAGTAAAGACTTGGTAGGAGGGATCTGCGCCAAGTGCCTTGACTTGGTCTTGCATCCAGTGAACGAGGGCACGTCCGTCGCGAGATCGGCCAGCACCGCAAGGGCCACGGTTGGCATCGATCTGACCGGTTTCAACGTCGGTACACATCTGGTAAAGGGACCGCTTCATCAGTGAGATCACGTCCTCAGCATCCTCTGCCGTGACCTCGTCGCGGAGGTCCACCTTAGCACGTGCCTGTGCCAGTCGTACAAGTGATTCCAGCTGCCTAGTGGTGATGAGCATCGCATCCTTTGAGTCACTGCTCTTCCGCAGTTCTATGTAATAGGCCTTCAACACTTCGCTTGCAGCGCTCGACATTCTCGGCCGGACAACCCTTCTCGCGTATGATATATATTTCGTCATAAGCCTGTGCGGCACGAGTTCGTCTCTGTCGTACTTTGTCGTCCGCAGCCGTGTCTCGACACCATCTGTGGTGAACGCGAGCAGATCGTTTGTCGGGTTTGCTGCGTCCTCAATGGTAGAGGGCTGGTGGTGTTTTGCACGGGACCCCACACCTGAATGGAGGGATATAACATGTCTGGTAAGACCCTCTTGCAAACGGCCCTCAATGGTGTCCTTCAAGATGAAAACGAGGTCGAAACGCGAGAGCAGCGCGGGGTTCGTCCGCACGTTCTCCGCAACCGACTTGAAATCGTCGTAGTGCCCTGAGGTAGGGTTGGCCGCCGCGATGATGCTGGTCCTTGCAGGGAGGGAGCCCACCGCACCCGCCTTTGCGATACTAATCTTCTGTTGTTCCATGGCTTCAAGGAGTGCTTGATGCTCGACCTTGTCCATCTTATCGAACTCATCAATGCATGTTATCCCTTGATCCCCAAGAACCAACGCACCTGCCTCCAATGCCGAGTCTCCTGTGGCGACATCGCGTACCAGTGTCACCGTCAGACCCGATGCAGAGGCGGAGTTCCCACTGACATGAACGCCTCTGGGAGCTACGTGGGAGACTGCTTTTAACATCTGACTCTTCCCTGCACCGGGATCCCCGACTACGAGTAAGTGGGTGTTCCCTCGTTGGCCGGATTCTGGGTCTCGCAGGGTGCCTCCCAAAAGGGTTAGGATCATCCCTGCTTTGACAAGCTCGTGACCTAATATAGAAGGACACAGTGAATGCACCAGCAAAGCGAAGGTGTCTTCCCGTGTGGAGATTTCCTTGATACCAGCGATGTTTGCAGCTGTGATGACATGGCTGTCCTTCGCGCTGGCTACCGGGTTGCTCTGGTTGTTTGACGTTGTGCCGGAACCCTGCCCGCCCTGCCCGTACTTCTCGATGTTGTTGCACTCAAGGTACGCCGCTGTTAGGGAGGTGGCATCGGCTGCAGCGGCTCCACGTGAACGACCCTTCGAACTAACACAGTCCTGCTTCAGAATACCAATGCAGGTTACGATGTCGCCAGGTGAAATCGTGTCGCACAAGGAACCTTGCAGCTCTACTTCAACGCTGCAAGGGATGCGACCGGTGTTCGATGTTTCGACTTGCAGCTTCAATCTTTGATGATTCACCGTCTTGACAGATTCGTGAAGCGGGTCGGGGTAGAAACCAGACCCGAATTTCTTCACAGCCCGACAGTTGCTTCTGGAGCATGATGTGGGGAAGATGCAAACACCGTCCGAGGTCGGAACGCTTTGTGCGTCGCCACACTTCTGACACCCGTACACCATCTTCAAAACCATTGGCTGGACGGAAGACAAGCGGACAACAGTACCCCTCACCGCTATTACACTTTGCACGTCGTGAGCTCGGAGCTGGCCGTTTATTTTTGATAACGGGACGCCTCGTAGGCGTACGGATACCATTGGTTCGGTGGGTGTTGGTTTCTTTGTGTAAAACAGGTAGTGGATTGCGACATGTGCTAAGCTCATGTACAGGCCAGGGGAGTTTGCAGTTTTCCCGGTAATGTGATTCGCAGTCTCTTCATCGAGCTTAGTCATGTCTAGGTACACGATTTGTCTCTTGGGTGAGTCCACCAGGCTCCCCACTGCAATTGCGTCCGCTACCTTTTCCGTTATGTGCCAGCACCCTGCCAGAGTTGACTTCTCCACACCAACCTCCTCCGAGCAGTACGTTGGTATAAGGTCCTGACATTTCGCGGCGAAGGTTTCCCAACCCATCTTTTTTTTCTTTTTCCCTTTTTTCCTTTTTCCTTTTAGGTTTCCCTTCTTTTTACGCCTTCTCTCTTTTTTTTGAATTACACGGGGGGGGGGGGGTGAAAATATATTAAAAAATGTATAACGTCAGTTTTCTTTTGTGATGAGAGAACATAAAAAGAAGGGGCGGGGGCGGGCGGGGGGGGAGAAGACACAGGCAGATAAAGGAAACGAAAACAAAAAAAAAGAGTCGGTTTTTGATTTGTTGTTTTGTGCACAACCGAAGTCCAACGCGCTGCTACCCGCCCTATTCTCTTTTTTTCCCCTTCTTTTCAAAGCAAACATCAACAAGAATTTCATTTTCAATATATTGGGGTCCCCCCCCCCCCTTCTTTTCTTATCAAGGAAAGAGAGAAAAAAAAAAAGAAAGGAAGAAAGAAACATAACAGAAGGTGTTCTGTGCCGGTACAAATCCACCACGACCCTTTTTTGTGTTCTTTTTTGTTGTTCATTACAAGAAATACATATAAAAAAACACTGCAAAAAAAAAGAGACATTTAAGGGTACCTGCGGTATGTGGCAGGACGCCTAAAAAAAGAAAAAAAAGAAAAAAAAGAAAAAAAAAGAAAAAAAAAGAAAAGAAAACACATCCACATTTCTCCCGAACACGCTACATTACATCACATCTATGAACACCCCCCCTTTTTTTCTATTCCCCCCCCTCCCCCTTTTAATCCTAACTCGCCACCAGTGGTCTAAGCGGATTCGCCCCATCACCCTCAAGGTCGTCCGCTTCATTAATGGTAACCTCAAGGCCGCCCTCTCGGGTGTCGTCATTAACAAGAGGAACCTCACCCTCACCAACACCATCATCACCATCAACATGGTGCATGGAAGATACAGTATTGGAAATAGGCGGCGGAGGAGGCGACAGTGCACCACCATCAGACATTGGCATATGAGTGGGACCAGTAGCAGACAGGGTGTATGTGTTCGACAGTACATTTGTCAAACCTGGACCAGGCCAGAGAAGGTAGCACATACATGACATCGAAACTACAGTAACAACGTCCACTGTGCAGTCAACCGCCCGGAATTTCACGTGAGGAGACACAACACTCGCAAGCACCGTGAACAGCGGCAACGCACAGAGGTACGAGAAGAAGACCGCACCCCACTTCACGTAGTACTTCTTCTGCTCCGGTACCTCTTGGACTGTGTTGTACAAACACCACATGTAGTACCCGATGATGGGCACTCTTGCAGTGCTGAGGAGGATGGAGGGCCACGTTTGATACGGCGACTCAACATCCATCGGATCCTCGTTGAGCCTTGAGTACACAAACAACACACAGTTCCACAGGATGAGGAACAGACCCATACCTGCGATGGCCTTCTGGTGGAAACTGTCCTTCAACGGTGCGAAGAACTGCGTTCCGATCGCCGAGAAACCCGTAGAGAAGTTGACCACAAGCATGATAAACATCACAGAGGCGAGGAACCCCGCGGAGCTGAAGTACTGGTACCCCTCACCATAGGTAGCAACGAATGAGTATGTCTTCAACTTGTCTGTATAATAGATAAGCTGCAGCGCGATGATTAGAAGGAACCACTTGATGACAGCGTGGATCTCGGCAGCGTCGCCTTGTCGCTTCCTCTCACGGTAGGTCATGCCAGCATAGGCCCCGGCCATGATGGCAAAGTACGGTACAATGATAATTTGGAACTCGAGGATCCCCTGTTCATCGACACCGAATTCCTCGCGGAACCAGCCACCGGGGTTACGGAATGTGACGTATATTTTTGTTTGCAGCAAGGGGGTCTTGTTCACCTCGCAGTTGGTGACGCCGATGAACCAGAATCTTGGCCGTGTGTGCTGCTCGATGAGCTGCCTGTATGGGTTGGCTTTGGTGCCTATGCAGTGTGACTTCGGGTCGTCACACGTCGCTGCGATGGGTATTGCCCCGTTGCACGATCTCAACATGCAGGTGCTGCAGTTTGTCGTGCTGGGGCACGTTGAGAGGATCTCGCAGGCGCCCAGTTCATCGTTCTTCCATAGTTCGTCGTCTCTTATGTAGCCTTTTGCCGCAGGCCAGCTGTACGGTTGGTCGCTGTACAGTACCAGCCTGTAGCCATCTTTTGGGGCGTCTTTGGTGTAGAACTCTAGTAGCGGTGGTGCGTTGCCCAGCTTGCTGTCTCTTTCATCGAAGACAAACTTGTCGATAAATGTCCACCGTCCCTTCACAGACACGGTCACTTTTCTACACTCCGACATGGTTGCGGTGAGGAGCACCACCGCGATTACCATTTTTTGGACCAACATTTTTTTTTCTTTTTCTTTTTCTGATTTGTTTCCCCCCTTTTTTTGTGTTTTCGCCGAGAGTATGCACAAAAAAAAAAAAAAATCTTTTTTTGTTTTTTTTTATATATGGAAGGGGAAGAAATTGTTGCTGGGATATAAGGGGGCAACGGGGGTGGTGGGAAAGGCTTACAGTACATAACAAAGAGAATGGAGGGTTTTACGAGAAAAAAAAAAAGGACACCCTGCGAACAAACAGCAAGGCGTGAAGTTTGTTTTCAGCCGAACTCACTTTCCGAACCCGTGCTGCACCCTTGCTTTCTGCGGTACTTGCATCTTCTGGTCCATCTGGAGATGGAAGGGGCAGGAGTTCGCCATGCGGAACGTCTTGGCTGAGGGTTTCTCCTTCTTGCCGGCTTTATACTCTGGGGAGCCTGGACAAGGTGGCGTAAGGTCTCTTGGAGGGGAGGAGGGGTGTGGGGGAATTTGGCCGCTGAGGAGAGTGTCACACATTGCACTGAAGTGGTCAAACGGCAAAGGGTCGCCAGGTTGGAGGTTGAATTTGTGCATGAGGACGGAGATCTGATGTTGGTCGATACCCTTCACCCCTGCAGTTTCAAATGCCTGTTCTAGATCGAAGGCGTACATCATCCTCTCTCCCTTTACAACAGTTTGGAAGATTTCAAAAGCTCTTCTTCTGTCCTTTGTGATGGCCGCCTCGGACCCCCCAGGCTTCTCTGGTGCAAAGCTCCGCTCACTCAACACCATCATCATCCTCATGCTCTCCTTTTGCAGCATCACATGCTCCTTCTTTGCCGGACAAGGCGAGCCTTGAATCTCCTCAATCACACTGTCCTCATGTGCCGCAGCAGGGTTTGACCCATGCCCACCACATTCTTTACATTCCGGATCCTTTTCCGGCCACGCACTGAGTTGCCATGGAGAGACTCTCGGAGGCGACGTCGGGTGCGTGAGGAGTGCCATTTTTTTTTTTTTTTTTTTTTTTGAATCCCTCTTCTCGGATAAAATAGTTGCAGAATGGAAACTAAAATGAAATCTTAGGAGGACGGGGGAGGGGGATAGGCACGTGTAAATATATTTCTTTTTTTGTTTCTCTCCTTTCTTCACGAGCACGTTGCTCCTGGGCTCCTCTTCGTCACCTCTCCACAGTCCTTTACGAAAATCGCATCAGTTGACGGCGGCGGCAGCGTTCCGACCCTTTTCACAAACCCTTGGTCTGCGCATGCCCCTATCCCGAATGTGGTTGGCCCCGGCTCGTGTTTGAGGTCTACCACCTCGTGACAGTAATACCCCAGCTGGGGGGAGAAGGCAGTTTTGCTGAATACCATTTTTTTCCCCCCCCCGCTCCTTTTTTTTGTTGTTGTACTTTTCTTTTTTTTTTTTCTTCAAAGGGGGTAAATCAACAAAAAAAAAACACACTTCAACACACTTTTTTTCGTTTCCGTTCCGTGTGTTGGTTTTTTTCTTTTTTTTTTTTCTTTTTTTCTTTTTTTTTTTCTACATCTCCTCCCACTTCGCCAAGTGCGGGTTGATCCTCACATAGTCTTCAAGATCGTCGTGCAGACCAATGTGATCAAAGGTCACCTGAGAAAAAAAAAAATATGTCCGTGTGGGTGTGGGTGTGGGTGTGGGGGTAAAAACAGTACCTTCGGAGTGTGCATGAACTTGGGTCCGTTCTTCCCGACATGCTCTGAGAAGAAGGGGATCATATTATGCCTAGCCACCGCGTAGTAGTTCTTGATCTTCCTTACCATATCGTGAGGGACGAGCTTCTCAGACAGGAACTGCATCTCCCGAAGCTCGGGACCGTATGCCCTGTACCGCTGCACAGGCATCCTGTAGTAATGCTGTCTGTTCCTGTTGAAGTAGAATGAAGGCCCGAGCTCAGTCCCCCTGGCATCGTCCTCTGGCCGAAGCTGTTTAGAAACAAGCGAATTTGCAGCAAGCCTGTCCCAAGGGGTTTTTGCCAACCACCTATGGCTGCCCATATTGTTCACTGCTGCTATCGGGTATGATAATTCACGTTCGAGCTCCAAGCCTTCTCTTGCTCCGTCCGTGGTTCTCCATTTATCGATTTCCGACGGGGACTTCCAGCCGAGGCTGTCTTGGGAGTCGTCGGTTCGGTCCATTGTCTCCTCAGCGATTCCGTGCTCCTTCGTGCTGTGTGTTCTGTATTCCGCCAGAAGCTTTGCTTCCAGTTCCTTTTCGATCTTGACGACCTCCTGTTTGGCCCAGTCAACGTTCATCATGTTGATGAAGGTTGTGTTCTCCAGCCAAGTCCTGTCTGCCTGACCAGGCTCGGGTTCATTACGGTACACACGAAGCTCCCACAGAGCGTCTTGGACCTGCATGTAGTGCGCGCATCCGACTTGAAATCGGAGCCTTTCCGGTTTTATCCCAGCCGATGCGAGGTAGTCCACCCTTGGGTCGTTCCTTCGTCGCATCACAAGCTCCGCGTCGTCCTTGAACCATGACTGGTTGAACTTCTGGTTCGTCCTAACCTCTTCTGACAGGTCTTCTTCCCTCACTCTTGGGTCGGAGAGGCTTTGGTAGGCTAGCAAGTCCCCTAAGGGACGCTGTGTCAACGGGTAGCTGGACATCCTGTCGCCCATCGTGTCCCTGTTGTGCCGTTTTCCATGCCACTGCTCGTTCCTCCTGTCGTCTGACCATGCTGCAAGGACGGCACCGTCGACTTCTTTGTTCTCCACAACGTGTTCGAGTCTCTGTGGTGTTTGTTTAGTAGGGTGGGGTGGGGGTGGTGCTACCTTGTCGAGCTCGACCCTCCTTATGTTCCTCTCTTGGATGGTCTCGTCAGGCTTGGGTTCCAACCCGAACTGGATTGCAAGGGCCTTTCGCTTTTCCCATCTGTTTTTTTTTTTTTTTTAAATATTCATGTAAATAAAAATGAGGATACCTAGCACGGACTTGGTAGAACCTAACCCTGTCGATGGTGTTGCCGTCAGACGCCACAGGCGCACCGATCTTTTTTTTTAAAAGGTTTCCAATTTATTTTTCAAAAAACATACCACATCGTCCCATTGAGTAGTGGTACGGAGGTCTGGGTTTTCCTTCGACCAGAAACTGTGTTTTTTTTCCCCCCCCCTTCTTTTTCTAAAAATATATATGTATACCCAATAGGCCTCCTGTCGAACCCGCCCTTCATAACCTGTGTCTGTTGGAACACGGCTTCGTCAACGGATTTCGTGGGCCTCCAATCAGCCACCGCCTTCTCCTGCAGCCCAAGCGAGACCCTGTCGGTGGCACGCTGGTAGTCGAAGACGTCCTTGATCTTCTCCGCGACGGCACGGTGTGTTCCTGGCATTCCTGCACCGTCAGCTGCCTCCCACACCCCGACCTTGCGGCCTTTCAACTCAGAAGTGAGAGGCGTAGAAGTATCCTGCGCGAGGAGGAAAGGTGAGTGGGTACGAGGGTCTTCTAAGTCACCTGGCATGGAATAATCAGCAAGCCATCTTGTGGCCCGCTTGTGCTCAGGGAGGTAAGCGGTGGGCACGGTAGGGGGGACGAGTTTGTCTTCACGTTCATCGGAGAAATTCTGTTCCTTGAGGTGCTCCCTCTGCCTGAGGAGCGACGCCTTCGCATCATCTACATCCGCTTCCGCAAGCTCAAAGGCCTCGTCTGTCGTCAGCATTTTCCGTGGGTCGCTCTTCCTCTTTGACACAATCCTCTCCACCAGCGGGAGCTCCGCATTAACCTGTTCCCTTAGTATCGCTGTTGGGGAGGCCATTCTGCGTCTCATAAAGGCGTCCCGTCTAGAAGTCATGGAGTTGTAACGGGTACCGGTGCTGAAGGTTTCGTCTTTCAAGTCGGAAACCAGTGCACGTTGTTCTGATAGCATTTTTTGAAGATCACCTACTGTTTCCGGGCTGCCGAGTTGCGAGACTCTTCTGATGTATTTTTGAAAATTTTTGAGGCGTTTCGCGTCGAGGTCCCCACCGACAGTGACGGAGACTCCTTTCCGTTGGTCCATCATCTGCCTCCAGACAGGCTTGTGAGGGTTGTATTGCAGGTCATCACCGTCATAATAGAATTTGAAAACGGACTTGGGACCTTCGAATCTGTCGGGGACGAACTGGTTGTGCATAGTACGTTGGGTGATCTTGTTGGTGAACACCTCGTATTTCATACGAGTTTCAGAGTCCTTTCGACGGTCGGCCTCCATGGAGTGGCTCATGCTGTCTTCAGGAGTGAGGGCAGGTCCGTTCGAGAGGGGATGAGGGGCAGCTGCGTGGGATAGCAATTGTGATATGTTGCCACTTGTTACTACTGTGTCGGGTACCGTGCTGGTTTCGAGTTTTTCGGTTAATGTTGTGGCGGTGTCGAGGGAGGTGTGCCGGGATTTGTAGATTTGTGTTAAAGACGTGTCTGGGAGGAGCGCGTTGCCTGCTTTCTGCTTCAAAGCGTTCATCCCGTGCTTTCTGCCCAGATCGCTTCTTACTACGTTCGCTACCAACCACTTCCCATCGCCTTCGTTACGTCGCGGCCGTGCGTCGATGTCAATGCGTCCTATGTCTACTAATTTTTCCCTTACCACACCGCCGCCTGTTTGTGCTGGGTTCACCACCTTACCCGCTGGGCTTTGTTCTACCCAATCTGTTGGTTCTTCAAATGCGCCAAGCATTCCTCTTACATCTGCGCCCATGCAGTCTTTTATCGCTAAGCTCCATCGTTTCATCTTTTTTTTTCCCCCTCCTTCCGCCTCCTTTTTTTTTTGGGTTTTTTTTTTATTGGAAACGAAAATTGAAAAAAAAAGGAAAGAAATAAACGAAACAAGAACTAAGAGAATATAAAATAGGGGGGGGTGTATTAAGACTGTCAAAGATGGGGGGGGGTGAGGGAAGGGGGTCCTGCAAAAAGAAAAGATTTTTTTTTGTATTTGCATCAGTTCCAGTTCCGGGTCATGGTGCCTTTTTTTTTTGTTAAAAAATATCGTTTCCTCCAACTAACGTGGTCTTCCGTGGAGCCTCCAAAAAAAAAAATTTTTTTTTGCTCAATTAGAAAAACCCTTTCCCGCAATTGTTGGTGTATCTTTATTTTTTTTTTGGGAACCCTGAGACGGAGAAAGAAGAAAGAAAAAGATCCCTCGCAAGTGTAACGGGTTGTCCCAAGTCGATTTCCTATCAAAGAAAAAAAATGGGGGGGGGAGACAGAAGTGTTTAAAAACGAATCCACCTCAAAAAAGAGGGGAATGGGGAACAGAAAAAAAAAAGAAAAAAAAAAAACAACACTTTTTTTTTTTTTGGCCTTTTGCAGTCTTAGAGTGGAAAAAACAGTGAATTATGGGCATGGGGGTATTTGTTAAAAAATAAAAGTTGCCGCCCTTCTGGAAGTGGAAGAAGAAGAGGGGTGCCTTTTTTTTTGTTTTTTTTTCTCTTCAAATTTCTTTTATAAAAAGGCAGACATAGCAGAGGGCAGCACACAAATAACAAAGAAAGAGAACTATAAAAAAAAATATAAAATAAAATAAAAAGAGAATTCACTATGATTGGGGAGGGGGTGCTAGCTAACCGATCCACCAAAAGAAAAAAAAAGAAGAAGAAAAAAACCATCCGAAAGAAACTTAACGAAAAAAAAAAGAGAAAAAAAAACTGACCACATTTTTTTTTTTCTTTTCTTCCATCTTTTTTTTTATTTTTTATTTTTTTTTATTTCGTAAAAAAGACACGATGGTGGAGTAGAGGTTAGGTTAAAATAATCTTTTTCTATCTTTTTTTTTTTTTTTTTTTTTGTTAAATATTATTATTTCATGTCAAAACATGTCGCACCTTCTTCCCATTCAGCACAAGGTGCGGCAACGTAGCACAAAGCAAATGCTGTTTCACAAAATTCTCCGCCCGCCTGGGAAAAGTTAGACTGCGCAGCTTTGGCGCTTCCTCTTCAAGAAGATCGAGGAGCGGCAGTACGGTGTCGTTTGTAAAGGACCCCGTTATGTTGAAAGATTCCAAGTGCGGTAAAAGCGTCCCATTCTCCTGAAGAGAAGTGATGAAGAACGAGAGGTGCGCATCGGTTAGGCTACAGGACTTTAACGTAATATTTGTAAGGGTCTTGCTCCTTGTTACATGAAGACCTGTCCCCAACACAGGCGGGGTCAACACACAATTCATCAACGTAACGGATGTAACAGACCCAGACATCAACAAATTGTTTAAGAATGATGTCAAGGGGAATCGAACCTCAAGGTTAACCGCGCGGATGGCCTCTAGGTGAAACCGCCGCGTATCGCTGTCATCCAATAGAACTGTCTCCAATAGGTCCAGTCCCTTGGCCACGCTTGTTTCATCTGTTTCAGTTATGGGGCCTTTTATCTCTAGGAGGTAGCTTGATTCAGGGTTCTCGCCTCCTTCTACAGAGTCCAGATAGTTTGTTATCATTCTGCTGTCTATCGAATCTCCGTCGGTAGCCGATGGTGCAGCGGCGCTGCCGCTGCCCACGTGTCTCACCACAGATACAGATTCGAAGATCCTGCTTTCTCTTAGTTTTTCTTGTATTTCCATCGGTCCCAACTTGTCACTCCTCGCCCTGACCTCCATGGCGGTGTCTTCCGCTACTAATCTGCTGCGCTCCGCGTTCCGAGACGCTTGCTTGTTTCTTTTGAAAAACTGAGCGAAGCACCCTGTACAACATTTATCCATTTTTTTTTTTATATTTTTTTTTTGTGGTCTTCCGTGGCCCCTCCCCCTGCCTTTCTGATTTAGGGGAGAAAAAAAAAAAAAAAAAAAAAAAAAAGATAAAGAAAGAACACTGTCCTCTCATTTTTCGGGATGTCCCGGGTTTGACAACCGGGAGCTCCGTTCGAGTGCCTCGGTGACCTTTCTCTCTGAGTAGTTCTGGTCGGGGGTGATGACCGTGGCGTTCTTAATATGTGTGATGCTCTTCTTGTAACTGGTATTTTCCGCGGATGGGAGGTTGTGCTGCACATCGGCAAGGTCCTTCTTGTCGAAAGAAGATTGGATCTCGTTCCTGGCGGCCATGATCTGTTCCTCCAGTTCAAGGCTGTTGTCGCCCATTAAGCGGCGCTCCATGAGGTCTTCTAGAGTTTTCAACCGCGAGTTCGACACCCCGTGCTCCTTCAGGATTTTCATAAGCTTTTTCTTCTTATCAAGCTCTGTCCCCACACTGTCCTCAGACATCAACTCCTCGCCAAGTGATTCTGCAATATCTTTCAACGACAAGGTAGATCCACTGCCTCGCGCAGAAGGTTCAGCGTGTGATGGATGAGGTGACCATCCAACAGCATGGATGATTTCAAATGTTGCTGGTATCCCCTTCCCTTCCTCCGCCCACAATCGGTCGTAAATCGCAGCAGTTGCCAAAAGAACGTCTTTTGAAACAAATCTCCTCCTTCCGTGTAGACACGATGACTCCCCTATCATCTGCAGGTACTCCATCAGATGGAAGGTTGTCTTCCAAAAGAATGTAAATCTGTCAATGTCGACTGTTGGGAAGTTGAACCCAGCGTTGGAGAGTAAGTCGCCCATTGAAGGACCTGTTAAGAAGGGGTTGATGTGGGGGGACACCCCTCCGTCGCGTTCTTGTTCGCCGACTGTGAAGCATGACTGAAGCTCTGCAAGGGATTTCCCGCCAAAAACGCAGATCAACAGTACACCGTCTTGCTTTAGAAGGGTTCGGCATTGTTTGAGCGTGGCTTCGATGTCGTTGACCCAGTGCAGGGACAGCATCGATATGATGAGATCTACTGATCTCTTCTTGAAGGGAAGTGTATTGTCTTCATCTGCGTTGTACTGTTCTAGTGTTACGCCCTTTGGTACCGCTTTGCATGTTTCCTCATAACAGCTGTCCAGCATTTCTTGGCTCATGTCGCATTGCATGTATGTTTGCAGGCCTTCTGGGTTCGCTTCGAGGTACTTCTTGCTTAATATTCCTCTTCCGCAGCCCAGTTCCAAGACGGTTGGGAACTCCCTTGTGATGTACCCCAGCCTCTCCATCACTATCCCGGCTATGTGGTCGTGGAGCTTGCATTCGTCGATACTGAGGTTTGCGGTTTTTGCGCGTTGGATTTTCTTTGCGGTTCTGTTGAAAATCATGACCTTTTTCCTTGTCGGGTCCTGCAGGCCGGGTGCTACATTTGGTACCGCTGTAGCGTGTCTCGCCTGGAGGGCCGCCACCGGTACTGCTCGCTGCATTACTCTTTTATTTCTTGCGGCAGTTTGTAAACAGCGAGCGAACATTTTTTTTTTTTGTTTTTGTTTTTTCTTATCCCCCCGTCTATTTAGGCGATATATGCGGGAGAAGATAGAAAAAAAAAGGGGTTTTTTCTTTTCTTTTCTTTTTTTTTTTTTTTTTTGCTTTACACAATAAGGACACACGGGATGGGATGGGGGGAAGGGGTCCACTCAATAATAGGAACAACTTGTGTCGCGGAGTTAGGTTTTTTTTTTTTTTTTTGTGTTACCCATCCCCTCGGATCTCTCTGAAATGTCCGAAACTCTCTGAGGGAGGGGAGGGGAGGAGGAGGGGGAGCCGGCCTTTTGGAAGATCAAAAAAAAAAGCCTAGTGGTGGTCTCCTTTAGAGGTTTTGTCTCGGACACTCTTAGCGAAACGGGGGATGACTCACGAAATGAAAGATTTTTTAGATGGTGGTGTCGTGTGTGTTCAGGTGTTAAGTAAAAAAAAGAGAAAAAATTCAAATTAACATGCAAGCTCCTGAGACGAAAACCGCATGCTTAAAAAAAAAAAAAAAAAGAACACAGAATAGAACAAGGGCACGGTGAGGGGGAAAGGTGGCCAGTGAAGACATTTGTAAAAGAAACCCCCCATTCACCTAATCTTCATTTTTGTTTTACTTTTTTTTTTTTTTTTTTTTTTTAAGAATTGAGCGAGGAGAAATAAGAAATAACAAAAGAAAACTATAATTGTGCGTACAAGCACTCCGTTTTTTTTTTTTTTTTTTTTTTTTTTTTCTTCTTCTTCTTCTTCAAAAAAAGAAGTAAAATCGAAAGCGTTGAAAGAGGTCGCCTAACGAAGTAAAAAAACTGCAAAGAGTAAGTGGGGCTAGGGACACTTTTTTTTTCCCCTATCCTTCCTAAACTTTAGGTGGTCCTCGGGCCGCCTAAGGAACTTAACAGTCATGAAATTTCAGGAGAGAAGTGTCAGTTCATGGGTCCCTTGCTCATATACCCCACTGGTCAGATATCTGTTCAATGTTCTGTCTTTAACAAGCTTACTTCTTCTTCTTCTTTCCCCACTTCTGTTCTGAGACTAGTTCTTTCATTCTCTGTGGAAGGGTGTGTGTGTTTTTTTTTTTTTTTTTTTTTTGACAACAAGGGAGTTTTTTTTTTTAAAAAAAAAAGAAAGAGAGAAAGAGATTTTTATTTTTTTTATTTTTTACCTCTTGGCTAATATACCCAGTGCTACGCAAGGACAGAGCCCCATCAGTTGCAAGTGTCTACAAAAAAATAGGGATAGAAAAAAGAAAAGAAAAAAAAACACATACAGGGTCCGTCCGTTGCACAGAATCTTGCTGTATATCCTGGGCGTTTGCCTCAGGAGCCCTTTTAAAAAAAAATCTCTTTCTCTCTCTCATTGGGGGGGGGAAAAAAAACACAAAAAAAAAAAAAAAAAAAACATACGCATCTTCACTAGGTTCATAACCAAGTGTCTTGACCACCCACTTCGAAAAAAGCTTGGGGTCATCGAAACCAAAGAAACTGCAAGCATCCCTAAGCTCCTCGGGGAGTCTATAAACGATTTGAGGGGCGTGGTTTGGTGGCGGGGACAGTGAAGGCTGTCTAGAAGAAGGAGCTGACGAAGCAGTGTCTACCCTGTTCTGAAGCATCAAGTGCTGGATGGAGAGATCACGCAACTGCCCCAGGTACTTTTCCTCCTTCGCATTTGCTGTTTCTAAGTCCTGCTGCTGTCTACGAATGGTAGCATCTTTTTCCTGTTCGTTCATTAACTGATTCTGCACGTCCACCACGTGGCCCATTGAGCTGCTCACAGCAGTTACCAATCTTGCATTTTCTGAGTAGGCGTCCTTCAGTGCCTTGTTCATCGCTTCCATGGTTTCGCTTTGCGCCTCGTTTTGTAATCTGGTAAAATATAACTCAACCACCATTGGGTCGCCTGCACCCCCGTCACCCTTGTGTTTTATGGGTTTTGTGGCTTCCTTGAGCAGCCTCTCCCATTTTTTATCGCCCTTAACCATTCTTTCCAGGTTTCTGGCATAGTCGCGTTCCATTTTGAAGAGTTGTGTGGTCTTGCCCTCGCATTCTCTTCTTAGCGAGATGAGCTCGTTGGTCAAATCGTTTTGATGTTTAACATAGTTGGCCTGGTCGGTCACCGCGCCCTTCAACTGCCCCTGGGCTACTTGAAGCTGTTTCTTGAGCTTCCCGTGGGCCTCCTTTTCATCTTCAATATTGCGTTCCAGCTCGTAGCGGGTTATCTCCAGCTGTTCTAGGTTGGCGTTGAGCATGGCGCGTTCTTCTTCGTGGATGAGGTGGTCCGTCTCGAGCTGGTTCTGCAAGCGGCGCTGTTCCTCGATGTAGTCGTTGACCTGCTGCTGCCGTGCGTTGCGGTCCGCTGTTTTAAGCTGGCTCTGCAGTTTCTCAATTTCTTCTTCAAGTGCTTTTATGACAGCTGTTTGCCCGTCCGTGTTCACCTTGACCGTGTTTTCTATTGCTCGTGCGGCTGACGCGTATTTCAGAGTGGAAAGGGTTTCAGCGAAGTTCGCTGCTGCGGGTGACACGGTGGCGATGAGAACGGTTTTAGAGTTCCCGCCGAGCGAGTCTGCTAGCAGCCATGTTAAGATGGATTCTCGTTGAAGTGAACGAAGTGCCCCCCCGGCGGTGGGTTTTTTCTTAGTGGTGAGGGAATCGATGACTTTTCGAAGGCAGTGGAGAGCGGTGTTTATGTGTATTGCTTCTTTCATCCCAACGCCTTCGGAACCAGTTGATTTCTGCCGTTCGGACCCTGCAAGGTCCACGAGGTTCATCTTCGCCATCACCGTTGAGGTGGTCGGCTCCTCATCATCTTCCTCTTGAATCGTTATGTACTGCGTCAAGACCAGCTGCAGAATTGCATGGGACCTACTAGAAACATCGTTCATCTTGGTGGCACGGACGTGGCGTGCCTTGTTCCCTGTCTCGAGAAGGTGGTTGATGGTGCCCGGGTTGAGAATGGGTTTCATGGTTAAACCATCTGCGAAGGGTCCTTGTTCAGGGTGTTCTCGAACTTGCAATTTTTTCGCCCTCCCCGGGTTGAGCAGATCCTTAACTTGTTCATTGTAGATTTCCATGTAGCCTGCTTCTAGTTTGAAGTGCACGTTTTTATCGGACGCTTCCTTCCCTTGCATGCGGTTAAACAGACCGTCTAGAAACCTTGGGATGACGCCACGTTTTATGGCAGACTGGTAGCTGTCGCCGCCTGTCATTGTGAAGGTTTTGCCGCTTGATGTCTGGCCGTATGCCATTAAGCAAATGTTGTACCCGCACAGGGAAGCGTCCAGGAGGTCCGGTCCTATAGTTTGGAAGACTTCTTCTTGGGAACCTTCGCCTGGTGCTACTGTGTTGAAAACTCTGTCGAAGTGGAATAAAGTTTTTCCGGAATTTTTGTCAGCAGCGTCATTCGACATTGTGCAGCAGGTGGGGCCCTTTGTGCGGACTACTGAGTTTGCTTCCAGCCCTTCCACCGCCTTGCATATGCTTGCTGCTTCTGTTGAATCACTTTTCACGCCCATCTCCTTTTTCTCTTTGTTGTTGAACGGGCGCACTCGAAGGAACACCTTCACGGAGCAGTCCATCCCGTCTGTCCACTTTGCTTGATTGTCATCTTTTTTTTTCGGGGGCATTTTTTTTTTTTTTTTTTTTTTTTTCCCCTGGGTGGGATTTATGGTTTTTTTTTTTATTTAAAAAAAAAACAAAAAAAAAAAAAAATAAAGTATGTATTCTTTTATATCACGATGTGCCATTTCAGTTTTTCTTTCGGTGTTATCGCTGCAAAACTCATCCGTACCTCGGTGTACCCTTCGGGTGTTTTCGCGCCTTCGGGTTTTTTTTCGATGGTTGCTTTCTCACAGTATTCTGTTGTTGCGTCCTCCGTGCGCACTCCGTAGAGTGCTTCTCGCTGGGCCGCTGCAGTTTTTTCGCAGTCTAGAACCAAATTTGTGCCTTCCCCCCATTGTCTTAGACCCTCCTTATACCTGCTAAGGAGGGATGAAAGCTCTAGAATCGCCTGTGCACGCTCGGGGGGGTTCATTTTTTTTTTTATTTTATTTTTTAGGAGGGAAGATGATCATAAAAATCACACCCTTTTTTTCGATACATTTTTTTTTTTTTTTCGTTTTTATAAAAAAGCAGGTGAAAAAAAAAGGAGGGGGGGAAAAGAAACACGGGGGTAAAAAAAAAAAAAAAAAAAAAGAGGAATGACCAAAATTAAAAAATTTCGTGCGAAAGAAGAAAAAAAAATATATGATGCGGTAGGTTGGGTGAACAATGGAGTGGGGGTAAAAAAAAATAGATTTTTTTTTTTTTTTGGACAAGACAAGCAGCAGCGGTCTCTTATGGGGAGCTTCTGTTTCTTTTTTTCTTTCTTTTTCATTCTCGATACGTATATCCTCAGATACATTTCGATACCTCTTTCTTTTATTTTCTTCTTTTTTTTTTCAATCTTTCCCTTTTTTTCCTTCCTTTTCTCTCTATTTCACTCTTCTTTTTTTTTTTAAATTTTTTTAAGTCAATCAACCTCAGATAGGCTTAGCATCGTACTCTGGAGGGAGATAATTTGGCTGTAATTTTTTATTAATATTTTTTTTTTTGAAAAAAAAATTGAGAGGGGTGAAAAAAAGAAGAGAAAAGAGATAAGAGTGAGAGACATAGAGAGAAAAAAAATATCGCCTCTTTCTTTCTTTTTTTTTCTGAGTATTTTAACTTCACTGGCGGCTTCTGATGCCTAGGCTTGCAAATGAAAAATCGCTGTAGATTTGTGTTTTTTTTTTCATTTAAATTGAAAGGAAAGGGTCCGAAAGAAGAGAAAAAAAAAACGGGAATAGAGAGTTAGAGAGAGAGAGGGTTCATGATTCCCTTTTATTTTATTTTCTTCATTTTTTCTTTGTTTCGTCAAAAAAAAAGAAGGATGTCCTCTCATCTTCACGCAACATCAGAATGTCCATTCCCCTGTTTATTTATTTATTTATTTGGTTTACAGACACATGTGAAAGACGAAAGGGGGGGGGGGGTCTATTTCTCTTTCCTTTCCCTCTCTCTCCCTTTCTTCTCTTTTTTTTTTCTCTCTTCTACAAAGGATTCCTTTTTATTGTTTTATTCTTCTCCCCCCAAAAAAAATATTAACTATACAATCCTTTTTTTTATTTTTTTTCCAAAATATTTTTTTTTCTTTCTTTCTCTTTTTAAGACAATTAGCAAGTAATCCTATCGATTAGACAACTAGTGACCAGTGTACACTGCCCTGTTAACCCCCTGTTATTTTTTTATAAAAAAGAAAGAAGATAAAAATAAAGCAAAAAAAAAAAAAAAAAAGAAAAGAGACATTTAAGGGTACCTGCGGTATGTGGCAGGACGCCTGAAAAAAAGAAAAAGAAAGGAGAAAAAGCAAAACAAATACAAAAAAAAAAAAGGATAGTCTCTCTCTCTCTCTCTCTCTCACTCTTTCTTTTTTTTTTCTCCCCTCTCATCTAATGACCACAAGGGAGGTAGGAATAAAGCTGGCATACCAAAGGTCCATAAGAAGGGGGGACACCACCTCCAAATCGCCCTCAGGTGCGGCAATCGTGATCCCCGGCTGAGAGGAACCTGGGTGTATTTTTTTTTTTTTCTTCCTTCTTCTTCCCTTAATGCATACCAATAACCAATGACCCCACGGCCCTAGTCTGCACAGGAAGGAGCGACCTCGAAAGATGCCTCGGCAACTGGTTTGCTCCACCTTTTTATTTTATTTTATTATTATTATTATTATTATTTTTTTTTAAAAAATAAAATGCCCCCATTCCCTTTCCCTCCCTGTACACACCACTGAACACATTGTTCCTGGCAGCGCGTGCCATGCCACGCATTCCGTGACGCAACATTTTTTTTTTTTTTTTTTTTTTTCCCTCTTCCCTCCTCCCCTTTTTTTTCCATTTTTTTTTCCCCAAGGTCTTCGAGGGGGGAGGGGAATAAATAAATAAATCTACATGAAAGAACTCTCTACCCAGCACCAAGGCATTCGGTGCACACTGGTAGAAGGGTCTTACCAGAATACCCCAGACGCGGAAGGGGGATCTCAGTGGCCGTGCAAGACTTACAACATATCCGCCCGCAGATCTTACAGTTGACGCTGTGCGACGGCGGGTTCCGTGAGATGTCCTGCTTACACGCAGCACAGTACCTAGAGGCAAGGTTGTCATGGGAGGAGGGCTGCCACAGCTCGGCGGAGCAGGTGTCGCACCGCCATCTATTAGGGATTCCTTCCCAGTACAATTTGCACCGTTTACAATACGCGGTATAAATGTGCGAAAAAGGTGGGTTGGAACGGTACTCAACTTGCTTCAACCCACATAAATGTCTCTTCAAGTCCCAAACACGTTCTTTTGTACTGTGGTTCACATAGAAAGGTTTTGGAGGATCTTTGCGAGCATCTGTTTTTTTCTTCCACGTACGGGATTTCAACACTTCGTCGACAAGTTTAGCCGCATTCAACGCTGTGTCCCCATAGTACACAGACAGGTCAGGGGATGCAACTAAATCTGTCGTGCTTCGTGTTGTGCCTGACACAGTTGTTAATGTGGTTTCGTATTTCGATGATTGGATGGCTTGGTGCATCACCTTGAAGTTGTCAGCGAGCTTCCTCCTGTCTTCTGATTCGCCCCGCTTCAGGCGTTCATACTCAACAACCCTTTTGGGATACACCCCGCCCCAGATTTTTCTGTCGGTTTTTTCAAGGTACCTCGCTTCGCTCCACCAGTCTGGGTTTTCAAACTGTTTGTGCAGGACCATTCTGTCATATTCCTCTTGCACGCTGACAAGCAGTGTTTCGTTGACTATGGACAGATTGACGCCTTCTGTATGTTCGAGGCTTTCTACTGACTCGCGGTGGCTGGACTCCTTCCTCGAGATTTTCTCGATTCTTGCCTTTCGCTTCTCGTTGTTCGCACGTTCCGCCTTCTCCTTCAACGCCAACATGATGTCGTCTGTGTGCACGGTGGAGTACCTTCGCGAGGCGTCGATCCGCTTCAAGGACCCTCGCAGCTTCTTAGGATCGTCCGCGGTAGGTGACAGAGCAGGCGAGCTGCTGGACGGGCTGTACACCTCGACGTTCTTTGCAATGGTGGTCTGCTTGCGGTACCCGAACATGGAGGGCGACTGCGTGGAGTGCCGCCTCTTCGACACCAGTGAATGGAACGGAGACCCGCCCCCCTCTCTGTCTGTCCCAGCATCATTCGAAGGCGACGGTGGTGCAAGAGACAGCGGTGGTGGGTTTGTTGCTGAGCTTCCAGACGCTCCGCTTGTCGACACCAACCTACAAACCAACACATCAGGACTCGAGGTTGTCTCCAACGGAGGCGGAGAGGGGTTCGGTGGTAGGTGTGCATAATGCTGCACAACTTGAGGTTGTGGCGGTGGCGGCGGCGGAGCCCCTGTGCTGTCCCCAAACCGGAACTCGGCCAGCTGTAAAAACTCTGAATCCACCATAACACCTATCTCCTTTGTCTCCACGAATGGCGGCGGGGTGGGGGCCACCACTTCACTTTCCACCGTCACGATTTCATCATCAGCATACTCCTCAGCCGCTGCGAACAAATCATGCTCCACATGCTTATCCCCTCCACTTTGATCCTCACCAGGGGTGTATTCCTCAGGGAATGTTATCTCGACTGCTTGCGTGCTGTCTTCCCATGAATCCGACTCCGTTGCTGTCATAACCTTTTTAATTGAATATGAGGATTCGCGCTGTGTCATCTCGGAGACCTTCAACATTCCTGATGAAGAAAATTTCCGAGCTGTGGTGGCAAGGCTCTCAGCAGGGGGTGGGGATGGCGGTTCCATGGGCCCGTCGATCGTCAGAGCAAAGAACCCTCCCAACGAAGACATCACGGGCGGGGAAGACTGCCGTCGTGCTGGAGTAGTCTTCGCCAGATACCCCATTGCGACGGGGTGGCTCCGTTCAGTTCTCGGTGACGTTGCTGCCATAGGACTGGGCACTGTAGCTGTCGTAGCATAGGTGTCACTCCCAACATCGCTTTCTTGTGAAGAAGGCGACGCTGTGACAGATGTCCCTTCTGATAAAGAATCCGATTCTTGCACCGTACGGAGTTCTGGTGTGCGCTCTGTGTAACGCGGGGTCATGATCCTCCGCACAGGCCTTTCGTTCTTGACCGCTTCCATGCGCTGCATGACCTCTTCATGAGCCAGTATCCTTCTTAGGATGATCCCAGCGTCACCCAATTTTGCTTCTATCAGTTTTGCCATGTGACTGAAAGACTCTGTGTCACGTGACTGTGCCTCTAGGAGGCCCAACAGACCCCCCACTGCAGCGTCCATGGCTAACCCCCCTTCTTTAGTATTGATGGGAGGTTTAAAAATGTAGATACAGGGGGGGGGGGAATGAGGGGGGACTACACGCCCTTCCGCATCAGCTCGTCGTCTGTCTCAAACCCATCGTCGTTTGAGTTTTTCTGCTCCTCCTGAAGCTCGGTTTCTGTCATCTGTCCGGGTTCGTTGAACCACAGCTCCTCTTCTTTGTGGTCGGCTTTGATACGGGTGTTTTCCGCCTGCATGTTCCTACTGCCGTCTGCTGCCGGTGGTGGGTCTGTACGAGAGCTGAACTTATCGTAACGATGCGCCTCGGCGGACAGTGATACCCAGGTACGCGTCGCAGGGTTAGGAGAGAGCACCGTGGAAACAAGCCCGAACCGCGACGCAGTTACCCTGGCACGGTACATCTCATCCTCCAGCCAGTCGTACACGGTAGGGGTGTAGGTGGGGTACCTACGGTGCTCCGCTGGTGTGAGAGGCGATACAAGCGTCTGTTTGAGTATCCTCCCGCCTTTGTTTCGATACAACGGTTCCAACAGACAGTGCTCGGCAAGCCGTGCGGGGATAGTGTCCTGCAGCCGTTGCATCCACTCGGGTTCGAGGAGCTGTGTGTCGGAGTCGGACAGCAAGAACGTCACAAATGCAATGCCAGCACCCTGTCCAGGATAGAGATCCCTTGGGTTGTGTACATACCACCCAAACAGAGACCCTTCAGGCGAAGGGACCAGCGAGGCTGATGTTACGGTAACGGTTTCACCCCACGATGTTGAGGCTTTGATCAGTTCATCGCACACATAAACATCGGAGTCCGTCAGCTGGGTGGTCAGAAGCTCTTGAAGAACCTTGTCTGGGGGTGTGTTCATGGGTAGCATGGCTGCCGTTCTTGAAATCCGTTTTGCCAGTCTTAAGAAACCTTCGCCGAGTGATCGTTCCACTGTCTCGCACTCCAATCGGATCACGGCACCTCCATAGTCCTGGATTATCTCTGCGGATACAACACCGGAGTGTGGTTGCCGAGGATGTTCTTGGTCAAGGTGGTAGAGGGCAAGAGGGATCTCGTGGTTCGCAGCTTTGATAGACTGTATCACATCTGGTTTTGACTTGTCTGTGTGATTGAGGATGAGCTCGCATAACATGTCGGACACAGGCGGCGCGCCTTCGTTTTTTTCGATGTTTTTGAATAGGAATTCCCGTACCCTTCTCGCTGCGTCCTTTGCCAGGTTCGCTTTGATAGTTTGTTGTTCGGGTGTTTTATTTTTATTTATGTGGATGCTGTCTTGGAACCCGCCTTTGTTTAAGTCTTCAATTCTGGTGTTCCTCTCCATCTGTGTGTTTATCACGCCTTTTGGTTTGCTGTCGAACTGCATTAGTTTTTTCGTCACTTTGAACTCACCTCCCCAAACGCTCTTTTGTGTTTGCGGTGCTTCATATTCTTTTTTTTCCGCTGCTTTTCGACCCCTTAGCCCGTACAAATCATTTCGTCTTGCCGCTGCCTTCCAATTTTCTTTTACCACATTCACCCTCGTCACACCACGATATAACAGTCTATTACCAGGTTTTAAGGGCATTTTTTTTTCCCCCCTAAAAATCCCCCTTTTTTTTTTGTATTGTATGAGAAAAGCAGTGGGAGGGCAAAAAAAAAAAAAAAAAAAAAAAAAAAAGGTGCTTTGAAGGGAAAAAAAAAAAAAAAAAAAAAGGTGGAAAAAAAATTATGTTTCTTTTTTTTCTTTTTTTTTTTTTCTAAAAAAAAATCCAACTTTCCCCTGCACAGAGTTTGCCGTTTTTTTCCTCTTTTTTCTTCCCCTTCTTCACCAGAGGGTGTTTGGGCCGACAATGGAGTGGAAAAAAAAAAAAGAAGAAGAAAAAAAGCATGATGAGAGGAAGAATAGAGAGGAATAAAAATAAAAAGGGGGGGGGGAAAGGGGTGCAAAATGTATTTGTTTCTTTTTTTTTTTGTTTCCGCTTCTTCTTTCTTTTCGTTCCATTTGTATGTAAATAAATAAAGTAAAATAAAAAGAAAAATAAATAAAAAAAAAGAAAATAGGCGTGTTAGCATTTGCTTGTGCGTAACAGTTACAAAATTTTTACCAGAGAAAAGAGATTCTATGTAACACATATGCCACTGTCAAACATCCTCTTTTTTTTTGATAACTACAATAACAAGTGGTTCTGCTCGCCATAAAAAGTGGTGAATGGGGGCGGTGGGCGGACAAATAGAGAAGAAGAAAAAAAAAAGAGAGAGAAGAAAAAAGGGGAAAAAAAAAGAAGAGACGATGCGCCATGATGGGAAAGAAGTGTTGGCGACTATCCCACCGCAGGGAAATAATAAAAAAAAGCACAAAAAGAATAAAAACAGAAACGGGGCGAAGTAGGGAGAAGCCATTTTAATTTCCCTTTTTTTTCCCCCCTTTCATTTTTTTTTTTCAAATCACTCCATTTGTGTGTGTGTCGTGGGTGTGTGTTTGTAATTGTTGTTTTCTGTTAAGAAACGTTGTTCGCCTTTTTTCCTTTCCCCCCTTTCTTTTCTTTTTTATCCTTTTTTGTTGTCGGGGGGGTTCCCTAAATTCTCTGAGTAAGAAAAAAAAAAGGGGGAAAAAAAAAAAAAAAAAAAAAACCCTCCCCTCAAATGGCTGCGTCCAAAAATGAGGAGAGAGAGAGGCAGAAGTGGGAAGAGAAGTGGATGATGGTACAATAAAAAAAAAAAAAAAAAAAAAAAAAAAAAAAAAAAAAAAAAAAGCCCTTCAATTCTTTGGAAAAAGAATCACCCCCCTCTTTACCACTGAGCTGTAGGTGGGACACCTGCATGTAGTTCTAACTTTCTGGGAGCATAAGCAGGGGCGTCAGCTCTTAACCTCTGTCTGCGTGGTGGCCTTGCTTGTTGGTGCGCAACAATGTTAGGAATATTGTTATTGTAAGCCGACACAGGTGGTGGGCCAGAAGAGTTCCAATTCTGGTTTCCTTGTGTGTACCCAGCACCCCGCTTTTCCCCTCGAGGGTCCTTCTCGGCAATGTACTGTATGGTGTTGCTAGGTGCGGAAAGAGGCGATCCTCGAGACCCTCCCCCACCTCGAGAAGGGTTTTTCAAGGGCATGGTGCCGGGAGATGTGGGCGGCTCAGGTTTTCTGTTGATCTTCATTTCAATACGCTTCCCATGTGGTGTGTTCCTGATAACATGCAAGAAGGGTCTAATGGCATGGCACAACATGTTAAATTCATGTGGAGTAGCCTTTGTCAATGCTGTTTGAACCACGTAATTCGCGAACTGGTCTTGAAGCATACGGGGAAGCACGGTGGGGTCGCAGAGCTCATCAAGAAGCGGTGCCCTTGCGTCGGGTGTGGCCAGCTTGATACACTTTTCAATGACATTTGAGGAGAACTTGTTCATCGCAAGATCGCACAACGACCCACAGAAATTAGAAATCATTTTCTTCGTAATCACCGGGACATCCATATCCAGCACATACTGCACCACATAGTTGCCATAAGGGTCCTGCACAAGTATCAATGCATTGGCAACTACCTCAGTTGCAAGCTGCATCTTTTGTTCGGGTGCTCCAAAATCGATGCATCTTTGTAGAACACAGCACCCATGCCGGTGCATTGCTACGTCCTGTAGCTGCTTGGTCACGGCGTCATAGATGAACTGTTTGTTGGCAGAGTCGAACTTCTGCAGACATTTCTGAATGACGTGGTTGCCGTTGAGGTCTTTCACCATCGTCACAGTGTGTTTTGACAGGGCGTCTCGCATAATGGCTACGTGTTGGGGTGTGCGGAGATGGTCCACTACTTTCTGTACCGCCCTTGTCCCGTGCATGTTCGCGCTCACCCCTGGTATTTCTCCTGTCACTTTCTGTATTAACACTGTTCGTTGTGTCTCCGAGCAGTACTCGCACAACCTCTGCATGAGGTAGTTCCCGAATGGATCGACCATGAGCTCGCCCGTTAAGGGTACCACTTCGTCGAAGATGATGGCGATTTCCCGTTGGTTGCCTTCCTCGCATAGCTTCTGCAGGAATCGGCATCTGGGGGGGGAATTTTTTTTTTTTTTAGAAAAAAAAAAAGTAAGTTGTTTCCTCAAACCCATGTTGGTCTTTGGCAACCAGCCCGATGTGCCCCACAAACGTGTCCAACCTCTGCCCAGGAGGGTACGGATTTTTGTTCAAATCAAGCTTTTTTTTTTTTAAAAACTTCTTTTTTAAATACTCATACCACACTTGGCGACAACAACGGTGGGTTCAGTGCTGGGGGGGGCTTGGAGTCCATCGGCGCTGAAGAAGGAAGTGTAGAGGGGGTGGTGTTCAGGCTCGTCCCTGGAGATGATGCTGTCATCGGTCCCCCACGTTCCCCCACGCCCTGCGGTGCGTTATGTTTTTTTTTCTCTTTTTACCCTCAATTTCAATTACCTGTAAATACACCTCTTCCTCTTTTTGCGACCCCTCCGACGTCTTGCCCTGCTGTTCTCCCAGTGACGATCCGCTCCTCTTGTCGAGTATCGCCCATTCCTGTTCTTGCAGGAACCGAAGTTGGGTGGCAAGCTGCTGCTGTTGGACTCGGAGTTTCTATTTTTTTTTTTTTCTTCTTCCCTTTTTTTTTTTGTTTTTGCTATACATACCGACAGATCGTCGCTGGTTTCATTGGAATCCTGCGCTGCTGGGTTGCTCTCGTTGATGATATTACATTCTGGTTTCTCGAAGACCTGTGCTATGTGAACACCGTGTTCAAATGTGGACCGTGTTGGAGACAGGGACCTACCCCTTGCCTCTGCGTCTCTCCTCAGTTCCTGTTCTAGACTGATGGAAACAAAGGACTGCTGCTCCCCAGAATCTCCGGCAACTGGAAAGTTGAAATCCAAGGACCCTTGTATCGGTGTTGAAAGCAGGCCTCCCGGAGCCTTCTCCGACTGTGCTAGATACGAGTCTAAAATTGAATCGGCCTCCCCTCCCGCTTGAGGGCTCCCATTCACATTGCCTGCCAGATCTTGTATCTGGCCTGTTAAGGGTTTCAATGGTAGTTCTGTAATGAGATTAAATGTAATGAAAATGAAAACAACTCATACTCGCGATCACAGCCGGTGCGGAGTTCGGCCTTATATCACCCGATGGTAGCCTTAAAAAGCCCAAGTCCGCGTTTCCTCTCACAGCGGTAGCATCTCCCCTTGGAGGGGATCTCGGTGGTGTGACTTGCTGCACTTGAATACTGCCCATAGGATCAGCTAGTAGGCAAGGCATTTCCTTGTCTCGATTTGTCTTGCAGCTCGTGTTTTCGGAAGGTGAAGGTGGTGGTGAGGGATGCTCAGGACTCAGTTGTAAGGACTCAATAAGATTTTGTGTGGTCTGGCCGGTCATACATTCATTTAAGATTAGAGAGGTGTGTGTGTATGATTTTTTTTATTTATTTTTTTTTTGTGTTTTTAAATAGAAAACTCTCGTCTTCGAGGGGCCCAACTGTAAAAATGTGGTGTTTTTGAGTCTCCCCCCAAGAAAAAGGAGCACACAAAGACGGTTTAAAAAAAAAAAAAAAATAGATTGAATAAAAAAAAATTTGATATTTGACACTTGTCTTTGATATCCCTTTTTTTTTTTTTTTCTTTCTTCTCTGTTCTCTCCACAGCTTCTACTTGAGGGGGATGAAACGGGAAGAGTGGGTGGCACCGATACCGGGCCTACCGTGGGTCACGGGCTTGTAGGAGATCGAGAATTCGCCAAGGTAGTGGCCCACCATGTCACCCTTCACCTCAACGGAGTTGAACACCTTACCGTTGTACACAGCAACGATCGAACCGATCATCTCAGGCACGATGATCATGTTACGGAGGTGGGTCTTGATGTGCTGTGTGGGGTGGGTAAGTAAATAAATAAATAAAACTATTTAAACATACAGGAGGCTTCTCACCAATGGGGGTGTCCTTCTTGGCCTTGCGGAGCTTCTTGATAAGCGCCATAGGCTTCCTCTTCAGACCCCTCTGGAACCTCCTCCTGGCACGGGCGCACACAAGCTCGGACAGCTCGTCGTTGGAGAGCTTCAGAAGGTCATCGGTCTCAATACCACGGTAGGTGAACTTCTTGAACTGCCTCTTCTTCTTCAGCTCCTCGTACTTCTCCTTGTCCATACCAGCGGCGGCGGCCATTTTTTCTCTTTTTTTTTTTGGATTAACCTAACCTACCAGATATAATTCATTGTTTGCACAATAATCAACACCAAAGAATGTTTTTTTTTTTTTTTTTTTTAATTTTCAATTACTAAAGAAAAAAAAGAAGGTTGCTGGTACCCCAAGCAATCTTCCCATATCCCTCTTTTGATGATAAAGACTTCTACTTGAGGGGGATGAAACGGGAAGAGTGGGTGGCACCGATACCGGGCCTACCGTGGGTCACGGGCTTGTAGGAGATCGAGAATTCGCCAAGGTAGTGGCCCACCATGTCACCCTTCACCTCAACGGAGTTGAACACCTTACCGTTGTACACAGCAACGATCGAACCGATCATCTCAGGCACGATGATCATGTTACGGAGGTGGGTCTTGATGTGCTGTGTGGGGTGGGTAAGTAAATAAATAAATAAAACTATTTAAACATACAGGAGGCTTCTCACCAATGGGGGTGTCCTTCTTGGCCTTGCGGAGCTTCTTGATAAGCGCCATAGGCTTCCTCTTCAGACCCCTCTGGAACCTCCTCCTGGCACGGGCGCACACAAGCTCGGACAGCTCGTCGTTGGAGAGCTTCAGAAGGTCATCGGTCTCAATACCACGGTAGGTGAACTTCTTGAACTGCCTCTTCTTCTTCAGCTCCTCGTACTTCTCCTTGTCCATACCAGCGGCGGCGGCCATTTTGTGTTGGGGTTTTAGTAATTAAAAGCTGTCTTAGAGTGGGTGGTGAGTAGTGACTGAATACAACATAAAACAAAGTGCAGGGGAGTAAAAAAAAGAAGGGGGTGAAGGGCTGGCATCCGAAGACCAGCGACAGTACTTCTCCTTTACAGCAGATGAGGGTCATGTGATATTGCAGATGTTTGTATTGCTTTTTGGAGCTCATGGCCGGTGGGGGGCTGCGGTATGAGCCCGAGATCCTTCACCGAATCAATGAAGAACGCAACCGAGGTCACAACCTCGCTGATGTCCCCCTGCTTTGTGGGGGGTGGGTCCAGGTCGTCCGCTGCGTCCGTGGTTGGGAACAAAGATGCCCTTTTCAATCTTTGTTCAGTTGAAGTTGCTGCTTTGAAGCCAACCGCACCTGCAAACACCCTCCTCAATCCGCCCCACAGCGTTGCAGGTTTTTTCGGCACGATGGCTTTGTCGCAGGGAAGTGTTATATCTGATCGTTTCACGAACAGCCCCATGCCAAGCTTCATGCCCAGGATGTCTTTGTCAGATGACTGGGACGTGACTCGTGGTTTCTGAAACCTTTCCTGCAGCTGCTCTCCTGTTTGCCGCATTCCCCTTGCTGTTCGTCCTGCAGCGAACCTGCTCGCATCCACTGTGTCTGGCTTGACGGGTTTTTCCGCAATTTTTCGGCGGGAGTCATCTTGCTTCACATCGTTGAATTGAGCTAAAAGCCACCCCCGTTGCTGTGCGTAGGTTGCGTCTTGCCAGGCTCGTATCTCCTCTGGTGTTCCTAACTTCAGCACAGGGGTTGACGAGTCCACGAACACTGTGGCTGGATACGTGATTTCCTTCACAAACCCGACATCGAACTGTGTGTCCTCTTCTGATGGCCTCCCGGACCTCCTTTGGTGCGGTTGAGATACCAAGACCTTTGCAGGTGGGGTGGGTTCCTTCACAACCTCAACAGCGGGTGTGAACGCTGCGAAGAAGTGTTCGGACCCGATGCCCCCATTGATAAGGATCCTGTCCTGCACCAAACAGGTCGTGAACTTCACGTCATACGCCGTCGTGGGTGTTGTCTTTGGAAGCCTGAACGCTTCGATCCTCACCAGCGACCACACCATGGAGCTAATATCCAAACAATACGGCAGCGCAGCGACAGACATGTCGGACCCAAATGAGGTTTTCCGCTTCGACGACGCCATGAACACGTAAAGCTTCCGAGCTCGCGGATGATGCACGGGTGAGGTGTACATGTGACCGCAAGAATGCAGCGAATCTGGGGGTATCCCAGACCCTTTGATCTCAATCCACTGCTCGGTTGTAATGTGGTAAATACATATGTCTGTGGATCGGCTTGCCTCTTGGTACAATCCGATAATGTACAGCCTACCGTCATGCTGCGCCATGATCGGCTGCGAGTGCGCGTTGGTTCTGATGGACTCTGGTGTGACCACGTGGTGCCAGGTTTTCCATAAAAGCGAAAAGCATGCCACAACAGATGGTGCGTCCTCTTTCAAAAACCCACCAGCAACCCACATCTTGTCGTCGTAAACAAGGGCGGCATGGCCGAACCGTGGCGAAGCCACCACTGAACCCTTTGTCTCTTCTACTTTTTCCCACTTAAAGGACTCGAGATCGAATTTTTGCATATCGCTGCAGAAGGACACCCCTCGGTGGCCGCCGAACACGTACATCCCAGTCTTCCAAATCACTGCTGTGTGGCCTTCTCGTTTCACGTATTTTCTTCCCGCTACGACCCCTCCCAAGCTGCTCCATCTGCTTTTTTCCAGGTTGTACCTCCATACAACGTTTTGCTGTATTATCCCACTCTCCGCTTCGTGTCCCCCATACAGGTACACACTCCTCCTGAAACTCACCATGCTGTGGTGCACCCGTGAGCAGCCTGAACGGTGTTCATACTCCGGCAATCTTGTCCCCTTTAGGACTTCTATCGAACGTGTTTGCATGCTTCTTCTTTCTTCACCAATTACATATTAAGGTTGGTTTTTATCCCCCTATCCTGTTTTCTTAATGGCTCGGCGCATTTAACTTGTTTTTTTTTCTCTTTTTTTGGTAAAACTATTCAAGGACATTTTTACACGATAGTCGCGGGGTGGGGGAGGGGGGGGAGAGACAACAAAACCAAAACTTTTTTCTAGAAAGAAAAAAAAGATTTTTTTTTTGTTATTTCTTCTTTTTTCCAGGCACCATCCATGGTGCCTTTGGCACGTAATTGTCTGCACTCATAACCTCCGGAAGGCACTTCACCAGCGGCCTCGGGACAAGATAGTAGGTAGACGACAAACTCCGTGAGATTGTATCGGTGTTAGGGTGATCAACAGAATAGACATTCCAAGTCGGAAGGGCGTGCAGCCCCATGGAGCCGATACCCACAATGGTGTCCTCGGGGGCGGTGAGACGTGCAAGGGCAGCAGAAGTCGTACAGATAAGCATGCAGGATCCATGGGAGTTTGGCTTGTTTATGACCCAAGAAGCCATGGTGTGGGAACGCTCTGGAGCCTCACCCGAGATGAAGAAAATCGGATTTGCCTTCCCGATGTGACCTGACAAACCCCGGCCTGTTGCAACCCCAATAGCGCACCACGCCCGAGGTATCTTCTTGATAATCCCTGCGAAATACACGCATAGGTGTATCAACCTGACGATATAGCCTTCCCGGCATGCAATGACAAATCTTTGCGAAATTTCAATCACTTCGACCCAGGTCTCGTTTTGCTTCGCCACAAGCTGTCTGTAACATTCACACAGCCCTTGAATACTGCAGCACACCGGGATTATCGTTGCGAAAATCTGCCGCCCCATAGGGATGATCCCCACCGCCGACGGTGCTTGGTTCGCGGCAGCCAGCTTTTTCAGCACCTCGGGGCAGCTGTGGTCCGTTTTGGACACAACCTTGATCAACACCTTCAGAATGGGACACCAATGATCCCCTGATACAACCTGCAGCGGAGCATACTCTGAGGAAAAGATCAACTCCTTCAAAGGCGTTATCGATGTCTGGAAGCAGTATTTATGAAGCTTGTTCTTCCGTATCAGCGCGTAGAGGTCCAGCAGCTCCGAAAGCGTCCCTTCCATGATGTGCAAGATGATCCGACAGTCCGCAGATTTCATGAGGATCATCTTGTCAGCGATAAAAGAGTTTTTTGAATGGATGAAGTTGTACATCTCAGCGGCGATGTCGATGGACTTGGAGCAGGACACGTAAGTGAGTCTGACTAAAGACTCCGATGCGACAACAGGCAGTTCGGGAAATGTGATTAAAGGTATGGCTGCTGTGACCGTTGATGCCAAGCAATCCTTCTCTATGAGGAATGCATTGGGCACGCTGTCCACTGTGCTCCGAGGCTGCGGTAGCAGGTATGAAGCTGACGTGTCAACGATGGCCGACCATTGCGAATTCTTCGCCTTCGAAGCGAGAAACGTGGCACGATCGATACATGTGCCCACGTGTATCCTTGACTCAATCGGCACTCTAGTGATCCTACCCTTTGCGAGGCCGAACCTGCAATCTGTTATCAGCGTGCTAACCGCATCACAGACCGCCGTACCGAGCTCAACGAAGTTCGTGTTGGTATCCTCCGAAACTGCTGTTATACGGTCGGCGTCTGCTTTAAGAATTTCGCCTTTGTACTTTCGGATCAGTTCGATGACGGGGTCCAGTACCACCTCGAGTTTCTCGGGTTGGAATGAAAAGACGAACACGATGACAAGAACCGTTCGGGTGTGTCGCCAGGGAACGTCGCGGGTTTTACTAGCGTACATTTGTTTTGTCATGAACCGGTGCCCGACGTTTTGGAATATCGAGACCACCACCGACCCCTTCAAACCGTGGAAGGGGTGGATCACCGTGCACTTCATATGGTCTTGAAATATTCTCGTCTGCACGCGGGTAAAGCTCACCAACGAAACAGTGTGGTGCCTGTCGTCAGCCCACAGCGTTTCGAACAGACTGCAAACATTCTCGGCGGTGCCTTCCAGAACCTGGAAGAGAAACGGTGGGACGTACAGAATGTGGCCTGTGATGTTTACTTTTTGGTTTTTCTGGATAGCATTCGTGGTGATACGGGTAAGGATGTCTTCTGTGAACCCGAATTGTGCAGCGCTGCAATAGACGAGCCTGGAGAAAGATGTCGGGTTGGCCTCGAGAAGTGGTTGGAAGTTTTCGCGTATTTTGCACTGTCCCCTGGTGTGTAGTTCTGCGATGAACCCGTCAAATCTGCACCGTTGTGTCATCGTGCTTGTCATGTTTGAAACGATGGCTCGTTGTTCTTCTTCGAACAGCTCGATGGTCCATCTTTCTTGCATCTCCAGCGAGCTCACGCTGACGTGAAGGTATACGCATTGGATAATTGCTACAGCGCCGGACACCATCATTTCCATTTGTCGGACTTCTCCTTTTAGTTCGTCGGTGTTCTGGCTCGCCTTCATCCTTACAGAGATCAGCCTCGCCTTGCTGGCAGCCTTCCGCAACCTTTCCATATCCGGCGGAGCTGGGACATGAACTTTTGATTTGCTGTAGCTGCGCATTGGTCTCCCCCCCCCCCCCTCCCCTCCACCTTCTTTTTTATTTTCTGCTGAAACTACCAGCGGGGGTTTTTTTTAATTTTAATTTTTCTACGAGATCCCTGGGAAGATCTCGAAAGAAAAAAAAAGGGGGGGGAGGAGAACTAAAAAAATACACAAAAATGAAAGCCCCCACAAAAAAAAAGAAGAAAATAAACATGGAAAAAAAAATGTTAAACTTAATGGTAATAAACAAGGTCGGTTTAAAAAAAAAAAAAACTTTTTTTTTTGTTTCCTTTTCTCTCTTCCATTCATCCTAAGTCAGTGCGAGCACGCACGCAACCCCTCGTTTGATCCAGTGAGCTTCGCTTATGTCAATAGGGATCTCAAGTGTCATTACGAAATTCGTGGAGTGCCCAGTCGTTGAGAGCGTGCCTGCCCTGGTCAGTGTTTTGTACAAGGGACAGTGGTACTGGCTTTCTGGAGGTTTACGATGTTGCACAGGTTGGAACCAGAAGGGAGGCATGGTAGTGTAAAGCTCCTTGGGGCGAGACTCAATGACGCTGCTCTGCGACTTGTCCCACCTTGCACCCTCCATGAACAAACCGTTCACGTAGGTTCCATGCTCAGGACGCTTATCGGGATTGTCCTCGGCCAGTACTAGGGTGTTAAAGGAAACAGTGTCAATGGAGATTTGCATTGCTCTAGCAAAATTCTGCTTGCTACCTGTCATGAATGCCTGCGGGAAGTAGAATCCAGACAACCAGTACACCACAGGGTGCCCTTGCTCGTACCAGTCCTGTTTTATTATTATTAATTTTTTTTTTAATTTTATTTTTGTGTTCGAGAAAAAACAAACAAACCTTGATGAACTTAACCCGACACAGCAGATCCTTCACCCAATCCGACAAGCTCTTCAACGATGGGTATGCTGCAGACGCCCATTTTGTTGGGACCTTGGGTATTTTTTTTTTCTTTTTTTTTTCTTTCTTTTAAAGTTTTCCCTCACACCTGGTTGACAAACAAAGAGTTGCCAAGCTCCTCCAAGTCAGCAGCCATCACCACCTCACCACGGAGCGCCCGGGTGAAGTCCTTCAACGAGCGAGCAGAGATCTTAAGCAGCTTGTTGTACCGCACTGCTTCTTGTACAAGGACCGTGTTCATGGACTCTTTGTAGGTGACAGGGTACTTGGCTTGGACCTCCCTGACGTTGAACTCGGGTGGGATCTTGCAAAGGATATCAGAGGCAGTTTCGGCAAGAATTTCCTCTCGCGATTTACCGCCTGCAGAGGACCCGCCAGACTCCATAAGGAGCACAGTTTCAAGGAAGTTGAAGGTGCGTGCCCTTGCAGAGGTGATGTCTGCATTGTCATGTAGCCCGAACATTTCTGGTGCTGCATTCAAAGGACGTGTTTCAAGGTAGTCCAGATAGGCTGTGCGGTTCGTGCCAGTTAATGTTTCGTATACTCCTGACGGGCTGAACTGGTAACCGTTTTCAAGAACCTTTTCAGCCATATAGTCGTCGAGAAGTGTCATCAAGCACCTTCGGTCCCAGTCGTCTGTCACTCTTCCTCCATAGTTCACGTGTCCAGTCAAGAAGTGCAGGACCGGGAAGGGTACTTCGTCATACATGTTGATGAACTTGTCCAACTGTCTGTTGCAGCACTTCAGATCCGAGTCGTTGAACTCGTAAGGTATGTTGAAGCCCAGCGACCCGTACCCTCGCCTGTCCTGGATGATGGCGTGGAATAATGACAGCGAGAACAGTAGTTTTTTAAACTCGTCGGGCTTGCTCGACCCTTCCAGGAAGTCTTCCGAAAACCCGATGTAGCTCCTCGTGAGGTTTGCCCGCAGCCCCTTTGGTGGTTCGTTGGTCATCTTGACCCCGATTTGCAGCACACTTACAGGGAAGGTTTTTGAGGGCATCGAAGTCAGCCACAACCTGAACTCCCTCTTCATCGTCTCCGGGTTGAAACCTTCCACTATCGTCTCCAGTTTGGGCATCCACGACGTTGCCAGATGGCAGTTCTGCAGGACCACCCATGTGCCTCTTTCGATACCCGATGCCATCAAAGCCTGCGCTCTTGGACCCTGTCCCTGCCCCAGCGAGATAGGGTGCATTTTGTTGTTCATCCGCATTTTTGTCGAGAACTTCTGCAGCTCGTCCATCGGGTCAGCACCCGTCGAGAGGATGAAGATCAATGGTGTCGCAGGATCGGAGTCCTTATAAGACGATTCTAAGTCAAAGGTGGGCGCGATTATGTATTTCTCAGGCAGGTATGTGGTTACATATTGCTGGATGGCTAGGATGACCTTGTCAGCCCGTAGGACCCTGCAGAAGACCAACTTCATGAACGGGTCGAACTTTTCCTCCCACTGTTCATGCATCGCTTGCAGGTGCGGCTCCGAACTGTCGAAAACCTTCCTGTAGTGGTGGTGTTCGTTGGCGAAGTGCTCTGCGAACCCCTTGAACGCCTCCAAATTGTTTGAAATAAATTGGATGTCGTTCCAAACCACTTCCGTGACCCAATCGGGGGCAGGGTTGGGGGCGTTGCCGCCCTGTCCTGTGGGACCAGTGAGGAAGAATCGGAAGAGATTGTGGTCCACCTTTCCTTCAGGACGGATGATGGCCACCGTGAGACAGAATGAGAAGATCAGCTTGTGCCGTTCAAAGAGCGACCTGCAGACGTTCGTGTAGAAGCTGTACGTGAAATACTCGATCAAGTTACTGAGACGGGTTTCAAGAACAGAGTCCTGTTCTGCTTTGTCAATTGCATTCACAAACATATTCATGAACCACTGAAGAGAGTATTGGTACATAGGGTCAACCGCAGCCAATCCCGCCACACAGAAGAACAGTATCGCTGCTCGGAATGCCACAGGACGGTACTTGTTACGCGTCTCGTCAATAACAACTTCTGTCTTCTTAGCCTCTGCTACCGCAGTGTTGATCTCTGCCGACTTTACTTTACTTTTTTCTAAGGTTTCAATCAGCTCCTCGTTGTCGAGGATCTCACCCTCGCACTCCTGCAGCATTCGCAGGATCAGCGCTTGCAGCTCTTTTAGCTCCTTCATCATTGCCGCGTTCTGCTGTGTCAGGCTGTTCTTCTGGTCTTCGAGGTCCTTCCGTTCCTTACCAACAAGTTTTCCTAGCAACTGATCCTCCAAACCGCCAGGCGTAATGAAGAAATTCAACAATGACACCTTCACAGAAGTCTCTGGTGTGTAGTGTGGGTTTGGCAGCTTTGTCGTCATGAAGAGCTTGAACCTGTCGTCGTAAGGGATCGCGTTTTCGCCCAGCTTCATCATCAGTGTCGAGCCTGCCAAGTATGTCTGTGTCAGCAGCACGGGCTCCAGAAGCGGGTCCAAATCCTCTTGAACGTTTTCAAGCAAGCATGTTGCACCTAGACGGATGGCCCCTTCCAACGCTTGTGCGTACTTCGGGTCGGACACCTTGCACGTCACCAGCGGCGGGCGTCCACTCACGTCCTTGCCTTCCATGTTCTTAATCCACACATTGGCCTGCCCCTGCGGGTCGATCATTAACGGCCACCTTGCGTTCTTGCTCAGAATGATTGCGTTCTCTGTGGAGAGGTTGTCTGAAGGCAGGCCTTGGATGTTCCACTGCTGGATCTGGACGGGGTCGGCACAGCACGACAGCAGACTGCAGTTCTCGCTGTGCTTCAACCCAAGCTTGTCGAGCTGCGGAATCCACCTCAACGCAATGCTCTGCCGGTACTCCGCCGTGTACGGCCCGAGGTACGCCACGTACCCTGAAGCTATGAGCACGTCCCCAAGAACGTTCTCTTCTTGGCTTTCGTACATTGACACTAAGTCAATCCAACGAGACTTCTCACCTGACAGCCCGTCGATTAGACGCCCTGCACGGTCAAGCCTTGCCTCGGTCTGTGCAACCTCTGCTTGCAGGTCCTTCTGCTTTGATATTGCCGCGTCGAAGTTCGACTGCAGTTCCGCGATTTTCGTTTCAACAGCGTCAAGCTTCTTCCTTGTCACACTGAGCGCGTCCTGCACCACTTTCAGCTCCTTCTCTGCTCCTTCCAGCTCTCGTCGCTTGGGTTCCACTTCAAGATTCACGTGGTAGTACTTAAACATAGCATGCACCCACTGACACATTCCCGCGCAAGGCACCGAGACCTTCTTCACTTCTAGTGGGCTGAACTTATCGTCGTCAATGAACTTCTGCAGTTGCCCGATGAGGGTCTTCGACATCTTGTCTGCCTCGTAGTTCAACATGAACTCGTGAAGGCCGGAAGCGTCTCTGAGCTCTTCCCTAGCAGGGCCCCACCAGTCTTCCTCTTTCTGTCCACCTTTATTAACCTTGTTGGCCACCCTGCCCTTGATCGTCAGCACGGCTTGCATAACTAACAACACCCCGCCGGGGGGCGCAGCGTACTTCCCAACTTCCTGCAAATCTCTGACCTTCAAGGTACGTAGTACCTTCTTGGCCTCGTCCAGTGCAGGCAAAGCTTCGTCAAGCATAGCCTGCGCTTGTTTCTGGATTCCCTCGCAGACAGCAGCCTTTTCACTGGCAGCCGTTTCTTCCCCCTTTGCCGCATTCCTTGCCACATCTGCCTCTTGCTTATCGACTTGGATCTGTTCCATCATCACCTTCACCTCTTGTTGCGTCTTCACAAGCTCGGGTTGCCTTGCTTGCAGCTTCTCCTGCAACTCCGCTACACCGTCCTCCGTCACCTTCAGCTTGCTCAGCCCGTTGACAAGCCGCTGTTTGTTCTGAGTTGTTTCTTCCCTTTTCTCGGCAAGCATTCTCTGGAAGGCCTGCAACAACCCCAAGTAGGAGGTGGGGGTCACGTACGTGATTCTCTTCCGCTCCTGTTTGTATTTTTGATTACTTTGTTTTTATCCATACCGTGTAGAACTGCTCAGTGAGATCCGTCGCCGATCTATGAAGGAACGTGAACATGTTGCTGACGCCTTCCTGTGCAAAGAAACATCGCATGTGCTTATTCAAAACAAACAACATACCTCAATAGTTGCCGCTTCTGGATTGTCTGGGTTCACAACGATGCAGTTTGCCTTTTGGAGTGTGACCTTGGCTACGGATGCAAGGGCCTCTGCAGGCCATGGGTCGTACCAATCAATGGTGCAGCAGTTGGAGAGAGAAGGGAACTGACGCATGCGGGTGCGGAAGGCCTCGCCGAGTGGGGAGAATGCGAGGACGATGTGGAGGTTGCGTTTGACCTGCTTAATGAAGCGGGAGTAGAGGGAGAGCTTTGTAGTGGGCAGCCGCTCGGCTTGACAGACACTGCGGAAGTAGCTGTAGATGCTGTCGAGGTCAGGACCATCGAAGAGGTTGGGAACGTCAGCCGTGCCGAGCAGGTTGGCCACGTCTTCCATAAATATAGGCTTCACAATCTGCGTGTCAGTGAAGAGGAATACAAGTCCCTTGTCCTCCACACCGGCATCAGTCATCAACCGTTTCAACGAGTCCTTCCAGTCTGTCATTGTGAAGCTCTTCGTGATCTCCAAGTAGAACACCTCAAGCTCGGGGATGTACGATGCCAGTCTCGCAAGCGACCTTCGACCGGAACCCCCGACACCCAGCAACAAAGCATGGCCCGACGGCATCTGCAGCACCCTGCTCACACGTGCAACATGCTCCGCCGCGTCCAAAAACACAACCAACGGCATCGGAGGCCTGCTGGAGTCGGCCGTCTCGTTGTAATCTTGCAGATATTGTGAAATGCTTGTGACAAACGCTTGCATGTCAGTCACTTCATCATAAACACGGCTCTCGATGTCGGGGATCATAAAGTCGCCAAAGACAAGCCTCTCTGCCGTGATCAGCTCGGACAACCCGCCTTCGATGTTCAGATTCTCCTTGCACAGGACATCCAGCTGGCTGTCCAGTGTTTTCCGATCCGCTTCACAAATCAGCCGGTCTCGGAACACCCTCATGCATTCGTGGATCCAGAGCTTCACGATTGAAGACTGGTCCCGCACCACCCTTGGCTCCACATCGTACACCAGTGTGAAGACTTTCGAAATGTCTCGCAGGTTGAAGGTGTAGTGCACGTGGTTGGGTGTTGGAAGGAAATTTTTGCACGCGAAGTGGAACAGCTTAATAGTGCTGGAGATGACCCCGTGCATGGTGTCTACAATTTCTTGGCCAAGGCCCACGGCGGCGAGCCTTGTCAGCATGATGGTGCTGAAGATCAGTGTCATCGATTCATCGTCCAACTCAGGGAAGGATATGTGGTTGAAGTGGCGCAAGAATCTATTCGTCACACTTTGCCTGCCCCCTCCGGGAGGGCCCATCGATGCCGTCAGCACAACATCTAGAACTTCATTGTACTTGATGGGCGGTGTGTAGTTGTAGAATCCAGCATGGTCCAGGAACTGTCTCAGCAGCTCAAGCGGTGGTTGGGCACCATACTGTTCCTTGATGGGCATGTTTGCATCATCTACGAAGATCACAAACATCTAGGGAGAAAAAAATAGCTTTTTTTTAATTATTGACTGCTGTCATACCTTCCCAACAGGCGGGCCCCACGAGGTGGTCTCCATCCCGTTCTTTCGCTTTTCGAATTTCCCCATCAGCGTGTTTTGGCATTGGTTGGAGTGCGTTTGCGCAGAGAATGTCAAGAAGATTCCTTAAACAAAAGATATGTTGAAGAAAAAGAAAGACACACCAGAGTACTTCTCGGGAAGCCCACTCATGATCATGTTCTGCATGTTCAGGGTCTTACCTGTACCGGTAGGGCCTGTTGCAAGCAGGTGGTTGTTCGTTTTGACGATGAGCTTGCACAGGAAGTTGCTCCTGACCGTGTCCTTGGTAGTGACAAGGAGATCTCCGAACTTCTGCTTGGGGTCGATAGACGGCGCCGGCTCTGTCTGGAGCCAGTGTTTCCACCCTGCACCCTTGTCGTCCTCCCATTCGTAGAAGATATCGTAAAGAGTGGTAGGACGGCCTTCGTACTCAATGCTGAGATCGGCAAGGATCGGCTCCTCGTGCTGCTTCATGAGGTCAGAGAGGTACTCAGAGAACTTCACTCGGCTGGTGGCATTGCAGCTAGCACCAATGGACCAGACGAGAGATAAGAAAAAGTAAGGAAGCAAACTGGATGCTACGGCAGCCTGAAGCTCTTCAGAGACCTCCCCAACACCACCATGGGCCGTCACGAAAATATTTATAAACCCGTCCATGACCCTGAACGCAGAGTCAACCAGGTTGTTATCCACGGTGGGCACGTACTCCACTGTGTTCCATCGGATAAAGTCCACGCAGGAGGGGATGTACATTAAACTCTTCTCCCTGAGCGTTTCTGCATGTGGCTTGTACATGTCTGGAAGACGTTGCACCCATGACTCTGTCCTGTCCTTCGTGGGTGTGCATGTTGCTGGTTCCATAAAGATCATCCCGCACCTGCTGACGGTTGCAGGGGAGGCAACGGCAAGGTCCTCCACCTCGAACATCATTGTCATGTGGCGTGTCATCTGGATGATTTCTCCGGACACCAAGCACAGCTTCTTGTTGTCGTCCAGCACTGTGTTCATGGACTCGATCCACAATGCGTCAACGGGCCCATCAAACACGACCCACTGTTTCGCACCCGACGTCTCCTTCGCAGCTCTTCTGAACAACACACACAGGATCCCATCGCTCCACTCATGCGTCGCTTCGTCGTACGCACCATACAGTTGGTTCATCGTGATACTCTTAGGGTTGCAGATATGTGTCCTAACACGTTGGTACTTCGACTCCTTGTCCACACCACCTTGCTTCTCACGCTTGGTCGCTATAGATGTCATTGCGAGCTGCAGCACTTTGTAATTCATCGTCTTCCCGCCCCCAGCCTGGCCCACCAACATCAGACCGTGCCTCAAAACGGTCACTTCGAACAACTGGATGACCTTCACGATGAATTCGGGGACAGGTTGTATACCCAGCTTGGTGATCCCGTTGTGGACGCCTTCCATCAAGGCGCCGTAGTCGGCCTCAGGGAGGACAGCATCTGGGAACAGATCGGAAATGATATTCTCGAAGAGCACTATGTCCGCGTGAAGGAACTTGGGAACATTCGAATCTCGGAGCGACCGGAGCAGCAGCAGCGACTCCTCCCCATCAGGGTTCTCTCGCTTGTTGATGCCGGCAGCAGTGATGACGGTGTTCACGGCCCTCATCCCAAAATCGTAGTGGTCCTGTGTGGATAGTTGCTCGGAGGATAGCTGGAAGGTCTGCACCATCTTCTTCGACAACGGGCGTGCGTTTTTGTAACCGTATGAGAACAGCCTGATCTCACCGATGAGTGCGTAGTCGGGGACCATGCAGGCCACAGGTCGGAACAACACCTTTAAGTTGTCAGGGAGTTCTGTCCTCCCAGCGTACCCTGGATTCATGGTGATGAACACAGCGTGGGTAGGGTCCACCACGATCTCTGAGCCCTCGAAGTCGATGCGGTATTGTTGCCTCTTGAGTGCCTCCTGGAGGTCGGAGACTTGCTGGGCGACGACGGAAAGCACTTCAACATCAATACGGTTGAACTCGTCAAAGCACGCCCACGCACCTGTCATCGCGAGACCCTTGAAAAATTTCCCCATCGCGCGGAAGTCCAAACCCTCCTGGCAGTTGAACACCACGCACTGCTTTGACAGCGCTTTGGCCAAATCCTTTGTCGTCTCAGTTTTACCTGTTCCTGCAGGTCCTGCTGGCGCACCTCCCAAGCACAGCGCCAAAGCTCCTGTCAACGTCAGATAGATCCTGTCGGTCAAAGGAGTGATCACAAGACGCATTGTGTTCCCAAGATATTCACCGCCATACACAAACAATGCATCCACCTGTTTGATCTTGCAGCGGGAGTCACTTGTGTCGTAGTAGTACCTCAGCTGTTTGATCCAGTCGAAGTCGGTGGTGCTGGAGGTTTTGATTGCAAACAATGTTTTTGCCGTGTCCTTTGCATGCACCTCGATAGTGATGAGGGCACCCATGTTGACACGCTGCATGCGGTTCAAAGGTGACTGCACGACGTCCACAAGCTCCAGCAGCTGGTTTTCTGACTTCTGCGCGTACCGTTCCAGCCCGGGGAGGCCGTCTGTGTTGAGGGCTTCCTCGATCTCGATGGTCCACCAGATTTGTGTGACCGCGATGACCACTTGCCCGCAATGCTGGAGCACCCACTCTTTCCTTGGGACCTTGGAGTATTCTTCGTTCGCAATAGTGATGCCCTCGTGGAGGCCTTCCTTCATCCCTGTCTCAATGACGCCTAACCAGATCTCCACGTTGCCCTGGGGGTAGATCGGCTTCACAAATGAGACACGTTCGCCTTCCGATGAGTTCCATCCTAACATCTCGTCGTTCTCTTCCCCCCAGTCCAAGAATTGCATGAATTCCATAAGCTTCGTGAGGTGCAGGTCGATGGTGCGCGGGTCCCGCGACTGCGACAGGATCTCCAACAGTTCCTCGTCGGACAGGAAGTAGAACCTCCCGAACAACTGCCGCTTCTCCCCCAGGTAGTCGTTCAACCCCTTCTGCACGATTTCAAGGTTCTTGTTGGCATCGATAAACTGGTCCAGAAGCTTGTTAGACTTTGTGCAGAAGTCGAGCGCATTAGGGTTCTGAAAGGCCTGCCCTAGGATTTTCCGCCAGGTCCTATCTACCTTGTCGAACTTCTTCGCAAGGACGGGAAGCTGGACTTGAATATCCTCAGCTGAGAAAATAGGTTGCAAGTACAGCCAGTTTCGTTGACAATCCAACCACTGCTCTAAGATCTCCGAGATGAGGGTCAGCGACTTGTCCCAGTCCATGATCTGATCCTCGAAATGACCCTTGAACGGTGAGAAGGACAGCTGTTGCGTGAGGTTCACGTCTTCGTCGAGGCGTGCCTGGATCTCTTCGGAGCCCTTCATCATGTACGTTTTGGTTTCTTTGTACGCCTCGATCTTAAAGACCACGTCCTTCCACTTCCCGTACATCTCGTTCAGGCTCGACTCGATGCCGTACTCCTTCGCTGCCACCTCGCACACCCTGACAATGGTGTCTTTATGGCTGACGAGGTCTCTGTCGCGGCAGTCTTGCAGAGTTTGGATGCAGTCTTCCGGGTTTTCCTGGTCCAATGTCCCAGGCGGTAGTTTCCCAGCAAGCTCCAACCAGTGACGTTCCTTCATCCCCGGGTTGCGTAAGGATTGCAGGATTGGCACCAACGGCGAGAAGTCCTGCAGCTGCATCCGAATCTCATCCACAATTTTGATCTGCGGCTTGTCTTTAAATACCTTCCGCAGAGAGGCCATGACCTTCTCCGCAGTATCGACATTTTTCTTGAGCTCGTCAGGGTCAAGGGAGGTGAACGGATCCTTGTGCCAGCCCTCCACCCAGTTCTGCCAGTCGTTGGTTGTGATCCACAGGTCTGCGTAGGGTTTGAACTCTTTCCCCACCTCCGTGATCTGCCTGTAGCTGATAACCTCGTCGCCAAACAGCTCTTGCTTCCTGTTAAACTCTGCAGACAGCTCTTTGGCATCGTTGATCCTCTTCTGCAGCGACTTGACATCCCCTGCCAGCTGTGCCACGTTGACCTGAAGGTCTGTCTGTGCACTGAACTTTTGAACATCTCGAGCGACCTTCTCAATCTCCTTCTTGAAAGCCTCCTGCTCGACGATCATTGCATCATGAAGCTTCTCGCCCTCAGTGTCCAGTCTCTTCGAAACAAGGTCGACCTGCGTCTCCAGCTTCTTCGGCCAATACATTGCTTCCCACTTCCCTTTGAAGTCCTCATCAGTGAGTTGGTATTGAAAGGTCTCAAGGATGGCGTAGTATGTTTTCATGTCTTCGATGCGGTGGATGAGCCCCTCGGGTGCTGCATAGACAAGCTCTGGGATGTCCTTCTTGATGTAGGACCGTGTGGTGAAGAGTGCCTCGACCGTCTGCGCTGGGCGCTGCAGCGTGGCGTTAATCTTTGTGAACTGTTCTCTGATGGTTTTTGCCTTCTCCTTGGCCAACCCCTTGATGAGGTCCTCGACGCCCTTCTTCAACTCGTCGTGCTTCTTCTCCATCGTCATCCTGAACGTTGTGCAGTCTACGAAGAAGTTCCCCACTTCCATGTAGTGAGGGATCTCTTTCCGGACTTCTCGTTTCTTTTTCTCGTGTTTCTTGATCTCGGCAGACATCTCTTCAGTGGGGTTTCGCGCCTCTGGGTCCGTGCACTGCGCTTGGAAGTTCTTGATATAAGCTGCTTTGTCTAGCTTTATAACGTCAGTGTACTTGAGATAAGTGTCTTTGTAGTCCTGAAGGGGTGCAAGACTCTGCTGAAGGGCAGCCACGACACGTGCTCGCATTTCAACAACACGCTGGTCTGACGGGGTGACAGATGCACAGTAAGGTCCGTTCTCTTCAGGCCAGAAGTAGTTTGACATGACGTACTTTTCAAGCTGGGGGACATCGTGGGTGGAGATGATGGCCTTTTCGAAGAGATTCACAATGGTCTGCTCGAACTTGTCGGTCGGTGTGGAGTAGCTGAAGTCCCCTTCTCTCTCCACAAGCTCCAGTGTGAACAAAGGGGTTTTTTCAATGGCTGCCGGGTCGTCACTGCCTGGCCACGAGTTGTTAACGGTGTACATATCCTTCACTTTAACTTGGAAGTTGGACACGTCTTCGATGAACTCCGCAAAGGCAGTAATAGAGTTCAGCACTAGGAAGTGCAGTGTGTCCTCCATCATGTACTTCACTGTGGTTAAGAACTTCTTCAGCTTTGAGATCTCATAGATTTCCTTTGATTTTTCCTCCAGGTTGAGCCACCCCTTCCCCACACCGGCGATGTGTGCGATGATGCAGTCCTTCAGCTTCTCCTTCCATTCGTACTTCAAGTAAGCTGTGCGTTCCTCGATGTTGTCTAGCTGCTTGCGTTCGAACTCCTGCAGAGACATGTGCCGTTCTTTCGGGAGGTTGAAGAGGGAGACTTCAAGAACCTTCTGACACTCCTCCTGCACGGAGGCAAGGGCTTTGATCACTTCGGGTTGTGTGAAATACGTTGAAAAGTTGAACCTTTGGTTGGACTCCATGAAGTCCTGCCTGGAGCTCGGGGGCACGGACACAACCTTGTCCAGCGGTGCCAAAGGTGCACATGGCGAAACCCCCCGCGAGATGTCTTCTTGAGAAAGGCCGTTGAATAGCTCCACGAGACCTTCAGCTTCACACTCGTTCATGAAGTATTTATGTTCCAGCATCACTTTGTTCATGCATCGGTTCCAGTCCAGCACGAACTCCTTGACCAATGCATCTTCCTGTGGTTTGATGTTCCGCCGGTCCTCTGGAGGCAGCGATCTAATGTTTGTCCCAAGGTGTGTGATCCTCTCCAGTATCGCAGAGTCGATGGGTGTCATCTCGTCCGTCGGCATTGAATCACAGCAGAGTTTGTACTTCAGCCACCGCATGACCTTCTCTCGTTGCCGGTTGGCGTGGACCAAGCGTTGCACATAGGTAGCAGGGTCCTCTGAGAGGAAGCATGTTGTGATCCTGGGCACCCATGTGGTCATCTCCCCGTTCTCGGTCGGTGTTGCCCCCCATAGAATCCTAAGTTTGTTCGTGTCTTTGTTCCAATCCACGACTCTGCAGTATTTGTACACCCATGCTCCTGATTGTTTGTCCTTTTGCAGACACTTTGCAGGGATGTAGAATGACGTCTCTGCAGCCTTGGGGTCGACACCTTCATGTGCCAAGCTCATCCACTCGTCTGGGGTTCTGGGGTCGAAGGAGGTGTTGTCGAAAATCTCCAACGGGAGGGTGGGTCCTTCCCTGGCACTGATGGCGTCGAGGGGAAGGCCTGCAAGGCTGCAGAGCTGCTCGACACTTTGCGATTCATACTGCCGCCTTTTCCTCTCGATCTCGATTTTCCGAGGGACCTTTCCTCTGACGTGAACGAATGGGAGGAGCACCTTGGGTTCCAATACCCTCGGAGGCAGATCGCAGAAAACTTTATGCGGTACAGATTCACTACCATCCAGCAGCCCTTCTTGTGTTGGGTCTGCATAACTTCTAGGCGACCCACTCTCCCCAGCAACTTCACTTGGTGGCTTTGGGTTAAGCGGTCCTTCTCCTGCACCTTCATTGGCACCTGCCGAAGTCCAATTCCCGCTCGTGGTACCGTTTCCAGTCCCATTTGTGATCCCATTACTTTGCGGCTTTGACTTCGCCTTAGGTCTCAGCGAGCTGCGCAACTTTCCAGCTGGCATTTCTTTTATTTTTCTTCTACTTTCTTCCCTCCACCCGCCACTCCCCCCTCCCCTTCTCCTGTTTGTTTGGTGTGTTTGAAGAGAAAACACGAAAAAGAAAAAATCGTTATCCAATTTTTTTTTATTTTTCCAAAAGAAATACAGGGGGAAAACAAAATGAAAAAAGCAAAATCTGTGTGGGGAAGTAAAAAAAAAAGTGGTGGAAAGCCGCACACAACAGGAGTAGACAAATATGGTTAATAAGACAGTGGACGGAATGAAGGGAGAAACATGAAGGAAAAGAAAAATAAAAAAAAAAGGAGTGTGAGAAGATAACAATGGGTCAAGGGGGGAAGAAATACAGCACTTTTCTTTCTTTTTTTTTTCCTCTGTTCTTTCGTTCATTTATTTTTTTTCCTCTTCCCCCCTAGAATTGACAAATAGAAACTATTGCAAAAAAAAAGAGGGGAAACAACATCAGGCTGGGAAAAGAGGGAGTAAAATCCAGCTTTTTTTTTCATATGAATAGGACTCTCGGGGCCGAACTTCAACTTTTCCTAAAGAAAGAAAAAGAAAACATGTGTATCAACTGAACATCTAAAAAAAATATATATATATTCGATCTATAATTGCTCTTCTGAGAGGAACAGGGGGAGAAGAAAAAAGTAGGGGGGGGGGAAAGAACTCTAGCAAAAAAAAAAAATCCCTCTTTCCTTTCAAGACCTTTGATCAATATCACCACATCTGGGAATCCAGCTCATCAACATGACACCTGCAAATATTATTTTTTTTCACCCCTTGTTCTTGTCCCATCGTCTCATACTTTGTGCCGTCAGGCAACAACACACTCCCGTCAGCAGCTGGCTGCCAATCAGGATGATTAGGGTTGTTAGGGGATTTTGAGCTCATGGCGGAGTGGCGGTGTGTGATGAGGCGGTAAGGGTTGGACTGCACAGCCTGTGACGTTTGAATTTGTAATTTTTTGTGTTTGTGTACCTTCGACAATTTCTGCAGCTTCCTGACCATATCCAGCGAGTGCGTCCCGTTGGGGTCTGCCTTGACAGGCTTTGGCGGCTGCGGACTGCGTGCCCTCCTCGAGTGGCTCATCCTTGAATGAGCACCAGGTATGGAAGAGTACATGTGCCCTGCCTGCGAAGGTCCAGCCATGGAAACTCTTGAGAAAGTTGGGGTGGCATAGGAAGGAGGCTGCTCTGGGTATCCCACACGCTGCGTGAAGGAGGGGGATCGTGAACGACCTCTCCGAGGAGACTCAACGCGGTGGGAGGGGACAGAGGAGCAGAAAGTGGCTGGGTCAAATTGTCGCTTCTCCTTCACGGCCTGCTGCCTCTCTGTCTCGTACAGCGACTTAGCATGGTGGATGTTCTCGTTCACCTTCTGCAGCTGTTGCCACTTTCGATACTCATCTTGCATTACAAGCTCCTCTTCAGCTCGCTTCTCTTCCATAGCCCGTGCCCACGCAAGCTGTGCCTTTTGCCTCTGCTCTTGAAGCATCTGCTCCTGCAACCTCAACCGTTGTTCGTCCTCTAGCCTTTCTCTCTGTGCCTGTCGTTGCTGCATCACACAGAAGTCCTCCTTCAGCAAGTCCAGCGTCTTCAACAGTTGTTCTTGCTCTCTCCTCTCCATCGCCATCCGCTCCGTCTCTTCCTGCACCTTGAAGTCCGATTGCTGCAATGCGTCTTTCACTGGCTTGTCCTTGTACCACTTCTCCACAATGCCTTCTAAATGTTTCTTTTTGCACTCACCGAACGAATGTAAATAATCGACTTCTGTTTGCATCAGCGCTACTCTGCTTCTCTCTTCCTCTCTGATGCAGGACTGTAGCTTCGCAGCCCCACTGAGAAGAACCTCTTCTCGTGACTTGTATTCAACCCATTTCACATGTCTCATCGCCAGCTTGGTCCTTGCGTAGGCCTGCAACATCTTTACACGCTTCTTAGCGAGCTGCACAGCATGGTGTGCCTTAGCATGCCTTGCGTACACACTGCGCTGGATGACCAATGCCCTCGAGTTTAGTGCCTGTGCTCTTGCATCCTCGATTACCATCCAGGACTCGTTCTTCAGGAACACCTTTGTTCTACCAACTTGCCCCATGTCTGTCTTGATCTCAAGGGTGGTCAGTACCGCTTGGCAGATCTCCTTGGCGCGGCCTCTTGTATTGCATATGGTATGATACCTTGCCACGAACTCCTCGAAGGTCAGTCTGATTGAGAACCCCATCTTCCGGATCCGCACTGTCTCCAACACACCAGCAGAGCGCAGCTGTGTCATGACTTCCTGCCCGTGGAACTTGCGGGGCTTCTTGCAGTGGTGCGGTTTGATGCATCTAATCCAATGCGGGTTCGAGGAGTTGATGACTGCCATGAGGTCCTGCAGCTGTCCTTTGTATATTCTCGCCACGGTGGGCTTCCTGCGGACCTGGTCAGCCGAGGGGGGTTCTTCAACGAGATTTGCGACGAAGGTGTTGTTGGACGACCTCGCCAACATCTTCAGTTGGTCCTTCAAGGTATCCATGTTCTTGTCCTTCCAGCCGTCCACGGTGTACATCACGGTACCTGCGTAGTGCCGGACACCAAACGACTGGCGGTCCATTCTGTGCTTGACATAAGAAGGGTGTGAACCCTGCGCTTCGGAAAGTTTTGCGGCAAAAGCAGAGTCAGTGCCTTTACGGAGCTGTACCTCCTCATCGAGGAGGGACAAAACACCGAGAGTGGAGGTGATGAGGTCGAGCGTGGGCTGGTTGTCGGAGAAGATTACGCTCTGGACATCGATACCTTCGTCCTTGCATTCCTGCATGTCCTTGGCAAAGATGTACTTGTTGTAATGCTGCTGCAGCTGCTCGTTGGTGAGGTTGATGCAGAGCTGCTCGAAGGTGTTCTTCTCGAAGTGTTCGAACCCAAAGATGTCCAGCAGCCCCAGCCAGTGGTCGCTGTCGTCAGTAGGGCAGTCTATCAAACCGTTGATCGACTGCACCAACCATAGAAACACTCTTTCATACAGCGTCTTGCACAGGGTGTCTCTTTGCTCTGTGGCCAACGAGGTGTCCAGTGCAGTGGTATAGGTGTCCCCTGCCACAGTGCGGGTCGTCGACGTGAGTTCTTCAAGAAGATTCGCAGCAGAGATCCCAAGAAGCTCCGCAACAAGAGCAACTGTTTGCGTGTCATCGTCGCTTAGATAGCTGCGTGAGTCCTTCTCCAAGAAGGACACGCTCATCAAATGCAGCACAGCTGCCAGCACATTGTACAGAGACCGCTGCTCGCTCTCAGATATCCCGACGATGGTCATAGCCTCTCGCGTAATGCGATGCTCCTCTGCGTCATCCACGCCGTTGACTATCCCCATGCCCCCCGCGTTGAGGCAGGGGTAGTCAGACAGCTTCCCCAACTTCATTCTACGCTTCTCTTCAGGAGTCGATCCTGCGATCAATTGGTAGAAGGCATGGAACCCACGTTCGCCATGGGAATGCGAGATGACCCTGCTCCGCTCCAGCAAGTACGGCTCGATGTAAGCGCCGATGAGGACCCCTTCACCGTTGAACTTCATGCGCATGTACTTTCCGAATCTGCTGGAGTTGTCGTTCCTTGTTGTCTTGGCGTTGCCGAAGGACTCCAAGATAGGGCTGGTATTGGTAACCTTTGTGTTGATGGACCGTGCGTGGTCCCGCTGGTCGGGGGTTGCCGCAGTGGTGCTGAGCTCCCCGACGTACCTCATCACGATTTTAACGGCCTCTGTCTTGCCGGCACCGCTCTCACCTGAGACGAGTATTGATTGGTTTTCCTGCTTAGCCCGCATGGAGCAGTAGGCTTGGTGTGCAACGGACCAGGCATGCGGGAACTGCTGCGAGCCGTGGATGAGCACATCAGGGCCTTCAGAGATGTAATTTATCATCTTGTCGTCGGTGTACCGTGGCAAGCTGTAGTCGTACGGATTAAGAGCAATCACAATGGGCCCAATGTTTGTGTAAATAACATTGTCCCAGTACCGCTTGCGAAGCTGGTACAAGAGTGTGCTGTCATGCAAATAGCTCATTTTTCTGAGGTCGTGTACGCTGTCTAGACTGGACTCAACCACCTTCAGTGCCTCTTCCGTTTTGCACATTACACCATCTTCTGTCTCACACACCTTTAGCCTCCCATTCACCTCCCGCACTACTCCTATGATCCAACTCTCCTCCGGGTGGTTGAAGAACACCTTGTCACCAATCTCAACTGGACCTTGCATCGTTTTTTTTTTTTTCTTCTTCCACTCGTGGGGATCCCTGCTTCCCCTCCCTATTTTTTTTTGTTCGGGTGATGTTGCGATTTTTTTGAGATGCAATCAATGAAGGAATACAGAAGGGTACTAAAAAAAAAAACGCAACGCCCTTTCGGGGGGTTTGACACGAAAAGTTGTAAGGGAAAAGAAAAGGGAAAAAATGCACAAAAAGAAAAAAAGAGAGCAGAAAAGACAGACCTCTTCCAATTCTCAAAGGAAATGTTGGGTAGAAACCCTTTTTTTGAAGGAAAAAAAAGGTAGAAAAATATAATAAAAGGGGGCTTCTCTTACAACAATCCCTTTCCTTTCTAGAGCACAGGTATTGCGACCGGTAACGGTTGGTGGCCTAGTGTCTCGAAACGGGTGTGGATATTTTGCTGCTCTGTGCGCGGTTTGTTTTGGTAATCTGCTGTCATGTCTATAACACATTGGTACTTGTGCACTTTATGTGTATTGCACGATACACCAAAGTACCTGTTTTTTTTTTTTTTTTTTTTTTTTTTTTTTTTTTTTTTTTTTTGTTACAAATATTTATCTTTCAAAAAATGATTTTATAACTATATGCAACTTGTGCCGAGCAAAAAACTTTCGCAGCTTTTTAAAAATCTTTTTTGCTCGTGCGAACAACAAAGACATATAGTCATAAAGAATTATTTTTTTATTCTTTATTCTTTCCGCTGTACCTGAACTCGGGGCTGAACAGGTTCAGTCTGTCAGCCTTTGAGCTAATCCCATCGTTGATCACAAGATCCAGAATAATGCCCATGGCCGTGTTTTGCCCTAGACAGAAGCTCTCTGCAGACGCTCCAACAACCATTCCGTACCTGCAAGTAAAGTGGCGGTTGGTTCCCAGCAAAGGGAAAATAAAGTACACACCTGTTCATCCTCGAAAGTGCAGTGGAGTTGTCCCCTCCCACGTGGTCCACGTGGTCCTTGTCCTTCTGGTTGCTTGCATGGTCAGCTGCTGCGAGGATGAGTCCAGGAGCTGTGGTGAGCCGTGGGAGTTCTCGGAGTGTTTTCAGGAAGGAGATGGCCTGCATAACACCTGCTTTGCCTTCTGAGAGGACACCGGGGCCTTCCACCCCCGCAGGGAGTGTCCCGTCTGCTGTGATGCTCTTGAGGATGGTCTCCAACTTGTCGATGATGGGGGTGGGGTCGGTCCGCGCAGAAATAATGAGCTCGGAGATCTCGCTTTCAAGCTTTTTGAAGTCGAATACTTCCGTGAACACATCCTGCTCACGTCTGGAGGGCTTGCGCTGCACCGTGTCAGGGATCTTGTTGGCGGCATCTGTTGCAGACGTTGCAGACATGAAGGATGCCTTCAGCATCTGCGCCTTCCGTATCTTTGCCTCTGTTATGGACAACCCTGTGGTTGTCTGCTTCGTCGTCAGGGTGTCGTTCTTCTTCTTGACAAGCAGCTTGTAGAACGTCTTCTCTTCAATATCAGCATACACTTCACTTGCTGCCTGCAACTTAATCTGCTCTTCCCGTATCGCTTTCCACCTCCTTTCCGCAGCCTCCTTTGCCTTTTCTAACCTCTTCCTATCCTGTCCAATAGGCACAGTCCCCCCTTGTCTCAAAGCTTCATCTATCTGATACCACACCCTATCACGCCTCAATGCGGCGTACGACAAAATCACCTGTAGCTGCATTTTTTCTGCATTGCTAAGCACCCTCAGCGCCTTAGAGTCTCTCTGAAATACCTTGCTGAATATGCAATAGATCTTCACCTTGATATCGTGCTGTATCCCTGAAGGTGGCTCCTTGTCAGTTGGGCCCTGCAACGCGTCCAAGATATCCAGCAGCGGTTTTTCTTTTGCTTCAGGGGCCTTTGTCCCGCTTAAAATTTTTTCGATCTCAGCCTCGCCAAAGACAGATGTGAAGGGCCGTTCCTCTATGGACTCGGGAAGGATTCTCTTGGTGCTCCCATTTGAGTCGGTTTCCCACATTTTTATGAGAACCTGGGCAAGGGCAGCCCCAGTAGAACTCTTCCATTCTAGCAGTTCTTCAATAGCGCTACTAGATAGTAGGTTGCCAGTGTTTTTAATAGCATACTTATTCGAGGCGAGGAAGTCTTCTAAGCAGGACAGCAACGGGACGCACACCCACATGGGCGCAACGGTGAGCTCATCTAGAAGTGCCTATAGGCGCGTTGCGTTGGTATAAAAGAATTTTGCTTATGCATACATGGATGCCTTCCATCTCTATGAAGGAGTCTTCGCTCTCTTTGCAGCCGATGACACACGACCAGATGCAGTCGACGGTTGAAAACACAAGCTCATCGGACTCCAGCGTACGTGTTGGTGAGTCTAGTGTCAAGAACAACATTAAGATGTCTATGCCACCGGCATTTGCAAACTCTTTCTGTAGGTACCTCTGCCCGTCTACAATGCTCGACAGAATTCTCACGCAGTTGCTCTTGATCTCCAGCTCCGGCGCTGCTTCAGCCAACGACAAGATAATGCCAACCGCACCCTGCTCGGCCATCATCTTCTTATTTTCCGTGCACACCACTCTCGAAAGTACTTTTAACGTGGTGTTTCTCAGCTGGTCCCCAACACATTCTCCTAAGAATGACAAAAGTATCCTTGGCGCGTTGCCCTCCGCTAGCTGCCCACTGCCCCCCACACACATCTGGCTCAGGATGTGCAACGCTTGCATTTGAAGTTCTACAAGTTGTGTAAGCGGCCATCTGACGACAGCAGGCACGTCGCAACCCGAATCGATGTAGCAGAGAAGCACCGCGATGATACCCTTGTCCAGAAGGAATTTAAGGTTGGAGTCGGTGAATGACAGGAGGTACATGAGGTGCCAGAGCGTCTTCTTCATATCGAAGTCGTCTTGAGAAGTTGTGGATGCAAAGGGCTTTATAGTGTCCTTATAGACAGGGTCGGAAGGGATAATCTCGCCCCCACAGGATGCAAGCCATATGATATGTGTCCAGTTTGTCGTCAGGAAGTTCTCGTGCGTTGCTTGGTCGCCTGCTACGATAGTTGCGATTGACAACACGTCATTGCGCAGCTCCTTATCCTTCAGGCGGTGCCCGGACTGTAGCAGTTCCTTGTATAGAACATACAGGATGGAGAGGTACTCGACGCACCCCAGGTCCCGCCTGCAGCTGGGCACAAGGTCCAACATGTTCCACAAGGTCTCCACGATGACAGATATGCGACCGTCTTGAATATTTCGTGTGTCCATAATACTTGCCAGGACCATCATCAGGGGTTTTAGGACACCTTCCTTTTCTAGGAGACATTTGGAAACAGATGTGTAACAGCTTGCATCACACAGTGCGCGTAGGCATGCGAGGGACTCGAGCGGCCCAGTTAACTTTGGGATGACCGTGCACAGTGTGGTGATGGTTTGGGATTCTTCAAGGCACTTGAAACGCGTGTCACGCTTGCGGGATAACTGCCTTGGCGGATTGATGTCATCGTGGCCTTTGGTCTTCATGTCACTTACCATGAGCTGCACCACCTTGGCAGCTGCACCCCGCACTGTGCCAACTGGTGAGAACAGGACTCTGCTAGTCGCGTCTAGTGTCCGCAGCACAGCTTGCCGCTGCCTTCTGTCATCACGTACGTCGCTTAGATTCAGCGGTTCTTCTATCTTTCGAAGCACTTCCAACAACACCTCCTCATAACCTGGAACACCTGCCACAACCTTATCCGCGCAAAGCTGTATCACCTGTGGGAGCCCTTTCAGCCCAGCCTTTCCCGTAAAAGCTTTCCCTCTCTTCCTTTGGGGGGTTTTGGGGGGTGTCGGGCAACTTGCATCCATCACGGCCTCACAAGGGTTGGTCACTTCTTCCTCTATTGAGTATGTCACCAGTAACTTATCTAACACCTTTAACACCCTCTCGTCCTGGTCCTTCGCACCACTCTCATAGAGTGCGATAAATTCCTGAGGGTGTTGTTGTCAATGGATGTGCATACCTCAAACTCTTCAGCATTTTTGTCATTCTTTCGGGTCTCCATTCCCACCCTGTTGGATATAACGGCAAGCAAAACAAAAGAATAACAACGAGCTACAATCTAGTTCTAATAAATACATTTCTAATTGATTACCTCTACGTTCAAGAGAGTTTCAAAATTGAGAAAGACGAGGCTTTCCATCTTGTCACAGACGCGGCAATGGCGATGGGAGCCATACGCGCCCTGGCTAGGGAGGGGATGGGGCGGTTTCGAAGGAAGAGACCGGTAGGTATATCCTTTGGAGACCATGGCGTTGAAAAGAGAACATGAGTCATGGGAAACCATGTGGTGTTCTGAGGGTTCATAACATCGACGGGGGGTTCTCCCAACATCAGACTGTTGGTGATGTGCAGCATATGTTTGCTGTTATACTTGTCTATTCTTGACTTGTTCCTGCTGCGCAGCAACTTACACAATTTTCTATATGTCTTCACAGCATTTCCCCTCGAGGCATCCAACTCTTGCAGCGAGGCCACAGCTGTTCTCTTGCTGGTGTATTGCGTACTTGCGAACCGCAACGTCAGCTTCCGGTTGCATAATCTCTTTACTAATATTATACCCAACGAAGCATCACCCCCGCAGTGCACAAGGATAGCATCATTGCGGTCGGTTAGCTTGCGTAAGACATCGACAAAGCCTTGGCTCAATGCATTGTGTGCAATAGCACCCTCACTTAAGTATTCGACCTGTTTCAAATTCATCCTGCCTTCAGGAAGCCAATTCCGCAGTCTTTCAGTGTGATTTGCTTTTGGGGCGTACTTGCGCCAGTCAGGGGTGCAGTGGTAGAAGAAACTTAGGAACATAGCTATTGTCTTAAAGGCAACACCTACAAACCCACCCCACGTCTCAATGCCCATGTCTGCCGTGACTATTGGTGGGATTTGGAAGTCTTTGAGTGCGAGACCTAGCCTGTCCGCGAAGTCCCCTAGTGTACTGAAATCAACCACGGGATGCGCCCTTGTACTCGATACGCTAAAGGTCACAAGGTTTCTAGGCATATTTGTAATATCTAAGGTTCGTTGATCAGCTGCCGTTTTGAGGACAAGACGTGTGTCATGGTCTGCATGCCAAAGGAGATCAACCCCTCGGGACGAAACAGTGTGTGTCTCAAGGACACTTCGCACACGAGGCCATGCAAGCATCGCATAAGAGACGAACTGGGGCTCTGACACAGAGCGGATGTGTTCGCGCGAAAAGGCCAACCAGTCAGTCTTCATGTCCATGATAAAGTCGTGCTCATTGAGGACTGTTATGTTTGCCTCAGGTTGGTGTTGTAAACGCCTGCACCCCAAACACATTGGCAGCACAACAGCACAGCCCTGCATATCATATTGTAGCTTCCGGAGGCCATACAGAGCGGCGTTCACCCCTTTTGTGGATCGCGTTTCACACAAATCATCCAGCACACTTGCATCGTCCATCACGACGAGGATACTGAGTTTTTTCCCTCCAAGTCTCTTGGCAATGCTTTGCAAGGTCAATCTGATCTCTGCCCTAAGGACAGATAGCTGTATGTGTTCCAGCTGCAGGGAATCAAAGGGGTGTGCAACCCGGACCCCATGTTCATTTGTTGTCCAGTGCCACAGCCGAGGTTTGAGCTGTTTCTGCATCCATGTGTTCATATCAATTCCAGACAACTCCTCTGTGTCATTCCAGCACTTTAGCCATACAAGAAATCTAAGGTAGAAAACCAGTTGCACATCACCACCTTGGGACAGAAACCCTTTTTCGGTATCACTTAAGGGCAGTATGTCCTCAAACCCCAAGTATGCTGACACGAAATAGTATTCTTTGTGAACATCTAGTTCACTAAATCCACGCCGTGCAGTGAGTGCTGCAAAGGTCTTACCTGCACCAGGAACACACTCAGGGACCACCAAGGCAACTGTTGACTGCACACTCAGTTTTTCGAATTTGCATTTTCTCCAAAGACCTTTCACTGTTTTGAAAATCTTCTTATCGAAGGCCTTTGCACCATAGCGGTGGTTTGTACTGTGGTGGTCAGGGACCATCCACACAAACTTTTTGGCAGCTTTCATCACATCTGGCATAAGGTCTGCCTAATAGTGGAGTGTTTCAATAAAAAGACATACCTTTCTTGATGGGAGTTTTTGAAGGAGGAGCTGCTTCTCTGCTTTCAACTCAGCAACATATCTGACCACTTCATGCTCACTACTGTATAGTGAACTGAGGTGCTGTTCACTGTCAGTGATCTCCATTTTCTCTCTGCGTTTAACCATCATAGTGAGTAGGGATTCTACTTTGTTATCCATTGCATCAATTCTGTTCTGGGTCCATTCCTTGTTGGCACCTCTATTTTTTTTACTTAAATTCTTCGATTTTTGAAAGCTACCAACCTTCAGTTTTGCAACATCTGCAATCACAAGAGGTTTTTGAATCTCAAACACACTTTCCTTCCCAAATACAGAGGGGGCACTTCTTTCACAATCTCCTTCACTGTTTGCTGACTTACCCCCCAACCATGTTCCAGTCCATTCATCCAGTTTATGTGCATGAAGCTGAGAAGTCATGTGGTTGTTCCTGATGGAAATGTGTACTGAAGCAATTAAGAATACTAAAAAGAATGAAGTCACTGAAGGACATTGTGACCAAAAGTCCAAAACAAACACCTATCTAGTAGGGAGGGAAAAAGGGAAAGGGACACAACTGCACAATGGATAATAGAATAGGGGTGCAAGGCAAGAACTTGCACAATGGATAATAGAATAGGGAAGGGGGAGGGAAAAAGGGAAAGGGACACAACTGCACAATGGATAATAGAATAGGGGTGCAAGGCAAGAACTTGTTCCAAAAAAAGACTTTGGGGACCTGGGTCAGTCCTGGGTGATTTTGCCATTCTTTGGGATTTTTCCATAGGGCCACACATCTGATGTTTTTCTTATATTTCATTTTTTTTTTTCTTTGTTTCTCATTGTTCAGTACCTGTGTAACATCTTTTCTTGTAGACATCTTGTTTATACATTTGAACTCTGCAGCAAAAAAAAAGGGGGGGATGTGGTGTTGTGGTTGTATCTTGTCCAGTCTGGTTCAGTCCAGTCCAGTCTGGTCTGGACTAAGGGCACCTATACTTGGCCTAGTAATGGTCTATCTGTCAGTTTTCTCTCCTTTATGACTTACCTTTCTCATTCTTTGTATTTGCCCCCTGTTGTAACTGTACCAGTGATGGGTGATCCTCATAGGGGATAACATGAAAATATAAGAAAAACATCAGATGTGTTTGCTGTTGACCTCCTCATCAGTCATCACTGAGCAAATCACATGAGTGCAGAATCTTGGTTACCCAGGGCACCCTGGCTAGGGTTGAGCTGAACACTGCAGGCTCTATGACATGGAACACAGAAGCTACAACTCAGCCATGGTGATTAAGGACATGATGCAGAATGCAGAAGAAGCTACTGAGCTGTGCTCTGCCAAGTTCTGGTTCTGCCATTCCACCAAGTTCCAACTTTTCAGTTTGGCAGAAGGGAACAAAACAACCCACCCCTGCATGAGCAGAATCTTGGTTACCTGGGATGCCCTGGCTGGGGTTGAACTCTGCACACATTAAGGACATGATGTGGAATGTGAAGAAGCTACAACCCAACTGTGGTGATTAAGGACAATAGGAAAAAAAAGGGTAAGGAATTCCCTGTTCCACCAAGTTCTGGTTCCACTGGTTCCACCATTCTACCAAGCTCTGACTTTTCAGTTTGGCAGAAGGGAATGGAACAACCTACCCCTGCATGAGTGAGTATCACCATGGCCAGGTTGTAGCTTCTTCTTCACATTGATCACCACAGCCAGGTTACAATTAAAAGATTACTGGCCAACCATTTGTGCCCTCACCAAGTGTAATGAAATGTTACTGCTTTTGCACTTACAGCAGTCATTGCATTTTGGAGGGGTGAAGAGACAGACAGGTTGCAAAAAATAAGATTCTTGCTCCCCTACCTGTCTGCAACACTATTCCCCCAGAGAATTGATCATTGATGAGAGTATGATCAAGTCACATGGTAGGCATCAGAGTATTCCAGCCTGCAGAGGACAGGTGAGGCATGAAAGCAATCAATGAAGAGGTATCTCAGCACTTGGCATATTACCTTCCCACTTGGTGAAGGATTGAGGTCATTGTAGGGGGGTGCTGGTGTTTGGGAGCCCTGACTCACTTTCACCCACCAGGCCCCACCCACCCCTACCCCTACCCAAGGCCAGGGAGGGAGAAAGGCCCACATCAACCTCCTTGGGGTGGTTTGTGGGCCAGACCCCTCAGACCCCACCAGGTTGGCCAACACTGCCTATCCCTTTTTTTTCTTTTCTTGCAAAGGCCTCTTTTTAATATTTTTTTCAAAGCAGGTCTCCAAACCCCCTGACATTTTTTTAATTTTACAAAATTTTTAGGGACCCTCACTCAATTAGCACCCTCACAGACTTTTTTGGGAGTTTTTGGCCAAAAAAAAATTTGGTGTGCAGCTCTGGGCAGGGGTGGGTCATTCTGTTCCCTTCCACCAAACTGTCAGAACTTGGCAGAATGGTGGAACTGATGGAACAGGGAATTCCTTACCTAATTTTTTCTTTCTTAAACACCCAATTTGGTCCTGAAAATGGAATTCTGAACAGCCAATGGAAAGTTTTGACCCCACTTGGACTGAAAAAAATCTTTCAAAAATCACTTTAGGAATTTTCCTTTGGTTGGAGACACAAGCAAAAGGGAAACTCTTGTTCTAAAGCCATACACGTGGGGAAACCTGGATGGGGGTGGTGGAGAGCCCACCCTATGCATGGTGCAAGTTAGCATCACCCTCAATGGAGAGTCCCTTATCCCATTACATTGAACAAGGAGGTGGCTTCACCAGGTCAGGGCAAGTAGCCTCCCCACAGCATTGTGCCAGTGAAGTGGAGTTTCACAAGGGTGGCCACTGTGTCACATACTGCATGGCACCACTAAAATCAAGACAACTTTTTTTGGGTGTGCTCCATGTTGGTCATCACCAGTAGCACACAAGTGGAGAACATAATGCAGATGCTCAGGGTGATGAATTGGCAGCAAACTGTATGAGCACAGAATCTTGGTTACCCCAGCACACATTAAGAACACAACACAGAACACAGAAGAAGCTACAACTCAGCTGCAGTGCCAACACGATGAACAGGCATTTCCTCCATCCACTTGGCTGGTCATCACCTGTAGCACCCTGAGTGGTGGAAGAACAAATTGCAGATGCTCAGGGTGAGTAAACTACTTAGGGCACCAGCTGGGGTTGAGCTGCACACCACATGCATTAAGGACATGACACAGAATGCAGAAGTGGCCAAGGTGCACCCCCTGTCACTGGTCTCCTTTACCTCTTTCATGTTATTTGGTGGTGGGGATCACAGAAATATGGAAATATAAGAAGTACATCAGATGTGTTGTTTGCTGTTGACCTCCATGTTGGTCATCACCGGTTGTGCCTGAGTGGAGGAACGTATTGCAGATGCTCAGGGTGATGAACTGGCAGCAAACTACACAGGCCCAGAATCTTAGTTACCAGGGCCATGGCTGGTGTTGAGCTGCACACTGCACACATTAAGGACATGACATGGAATATTGTGCTGTCAGTGTTGTGGTGATATAGTCACCACTTTTGACCTTGATGATGCAAAGAGGAAAAAAAGGGGGGGGGGGGAAACTAGTTTGACACTCCATTTGTTTGTGCACACGAGTGGAATTTTACCTAATAAAATAGCTCATTATGCTGCCATCAACTAGTTTTTAGTCTCAACAATAATATTGTTAAAACAAAAAAAAAGTAAGGAATTCCCTGTTCCACCAAGTTCCAGTTCTGCCATTCTGCCAAGTTCTGACTTTCAGTTTGGCGGAAGGGAATGGAACAACCCAATCCTGCACAAGCAGAATCTTGGTTACCCAGGATGCCCTGGCTGGGGTTGAGCTGAACACCACACACATTAAGGACACGACATGGAATGCAGAAGAAGCTACAACTCGGCTGTGGTGTACCCCCTGTAATCAAGTAGTCTTGTGCAGGTCCTTTAACTCATATATCTCTCACTGTGGCCGGGTTGTAGCTTCTTCTGTGTTCCACATTGATTACCACAGCCAGGTTGTATTACATCCAAATACAACATTTCCAGACATTTGTACATACCTGCAGCTGCAGTGCACTGGAGTAGATAGGTGCAAATGGCTTGATGGAGCTGTGCATGTCTGTGGTACAAAGAAGAAGAAGAAGAGAAAAAAAAAAAAAAAAAAAAGGATAAAATCATTGTCCAAAAATATTTGAAAAAAAGTGTTTGCAGGTGTGTCAAAAATTGCAGAAAATTTTCGAGTCTGGTCAGTCCAGCCAATCTGGTCAGTCTGGTCAGTCTGGTAAATTGGGTACACTGGACCAGACCGGATTCACCCATCACTGAAACAACTGCCCAGCAAGCACCCGTTCTGAAATGGGGACTGAGGCCCAGGGAAGATGCCAGGTGTGACTTCACCAAAGGTCACTGGTCCAAAAAACTGGATGCAGCAAGACAATGCACACACCACATGCGTGTTTTGAGGGTCTGGGTGCAAACTATCTTCATCTGCAAGGCTTGTAACATGCATCTGTGCCGTTGCTTTGCCGACTTTCATGAACCAGTGGTTTACCCACCCCAATCTACCCCCTCTGGAGGCCTGGCCACACTGAAGAAATGCCTAAGGTACCAGCGTCTCCAAACACATACCCTTCTCCCCAGGTCGTCATCTGAGCCAAGTCCCAAAAGCAAAACCCCCCCTAGCACTCTGAGGCCCAAGCGAAAAAAGTAAGGAAGTGTCCAACCTATGGGTGGGTTTTTACAATAAATTTCACTTCAATTCCTTATTCTATTCACTTCCCAGGGCCTTTGAGGGGCATCTGGGGGTGTTTTTTGTCCCTCCTGGGTGATGTATTTTCTTTTACACAAGCATCGTTCTATGGTTGCATGCTCGAGGATGTTTTAATTTGAGAAAATAAAAAAGTCGATGGTGACCTTTTTTTTGCCCAAAAACCCCCATCCTTTAATGGTTAACTTGTTAAATTGGCAAGTAGCATGAAGCAAATGACAAGGGTGAAGTAAAAAAAAAAAAATCTTCGATTAGGAAACCATAGCTAGGACCCCCATAGAATGTCAAAAAAAAATCTAGATGGATTTTCCTGAGGCTGTTCCCTCCGTTCCCCCATTCCCTCCGTTCCCCTGTCCCCTTTCGTTCCCCTGAATTCCCTTGAGGGAATCGTTCCCTTCCCTCCGTTCCCCTGGATTCCCTCAAATTCCCTTGAAGGAATGACACAACACTGCTGTCATGGCTTACTTTTCTTTAACGGACACTTTTAGACAAGTCAGAAGGTGTGCACTGATCTACTTTTCCCCTCTTCTTCCAACCCCATTCGTTTTGAATTAACTTCCCCTTGAATTACTATGAACTTGGAAATTAGATGCCCATCCATAGTCTACTGGTCTTGGGAACTGAGTTGATTTGAGTGTTTTCTTACCTAATTTTATGTTCTTTTTATTGTCACCCCACACAATATGTAGGAGGGAGAGGTCAAACATGACAGGGCAAGGTGTGGTTTGCTTCGGTGAGGCCTTGATGTGCTTGAATGTTGATGAGAAGAAACTTAAGAGCAGGTTAGATTTTGGTGGCTCTGAGCTGGTAGTGGCTGTGGGGTTGGGTTCATTGGGAAGGCAGGTGAGGTATGTCTCTGTGTTGCCAGGTACACAGCTGGGAACGTCGGTGATAAAGCTTGCCAACAATACGGGTGTTGACAGCTCTCATGTTGTTATTGATGATGCTGCTGATGCGGAAATAGGAATGGTCTTCACCACAGGGAAGAAGTCTGTCTACCAGAGGAGGCACTCATCATTTTGTCGCCGTGTGGATGGCCGGGACTATGACTGGTCAACTATCCTAAAGAACACAGGAGCCTTTGTCACCTCTGCCATCACACCCTCCATCTCTGAAACAGCACGTGCAGCATGGGTCCATGCCATCAAACGTGCCCATGTTGCCAAGATTCCTATAGTCTTGAACCTCAACTGGAGCCCTTCAATCATCGACTTCCCTCTTCTCTGGCAGGTTGTGAAGCCAATTATCCACCAAATCACGCTCCTCACCATCTCTGAGCAGGCGTTGGTATGTTCACACTCAAATAACTAATTAACACCGCAGACCGCTCTTGCCCTTCTCGAGTGTGTAAAAACCTCCAGCAAACCTGATGCAAGGGTCAAAACACTTGGAACCATACGGAGTATGCTAAGAGTACCTATGGTTGCTACCTGCTTTGAGCAGCCTATGCCGGGGCTTAACGGTTGGCAATACAAATGGAGTGCGGTAGCCTACCCCGGGCATGTGGTTAGCACTAAGTCCACACCCGTGCAGCACCGCCCTTCTGAATTACGCTGTGTAGATGCGTGGATGACAGGCTTCCTTGACGAAGCACTGGAGCGCGACTGGTTTGGCAGACATGCCCCAAAGAAGCAAATACGTGCGGCGGCAAGGAGGGGCGATGTACTTGCTGCATTGTCGCAGGAAAAGCAAGGGCCTCTCTGCATTGTACCAAAAACACAGCTACTGGAAGCGATCGGTGATGAGAGCTCGACTGTGGTGGTCGGCATGGCGGTATGGCAATAGGGGAAAGAAAGAAAATGTCAAAACCAATCATAACAGGCCGACCTCACAGCCCGGAAACAATTAGACGCAGGTTTAAAACACTGTCCAATGGTACCTGTCATAGCACTTGAGGACCACACGGTTGCAGGGAAGCTTGCCGAAGTTCTTGTATCTGCGGGCATCACCGCCATGAGTGTCGACCTCTCGGCACCGAATGGCGACAAGGTACTTACAGAGATTGTGCGTGCGGTGCCAAACTGTGTTGTCGGAGGCGCACGTATCACAACACCTGAGCGTGCTGAGGCTGCCATTCAGCATGGCGCGAGATTCCTCACATCGCCTTGTTGCGACCCGGAGTTGGTGTCCCTAGCAGCGAGGATGGGGGTTCCCCTGTACCCTGGCGTGGCAACTGCAACCGAAGTATCGGCAGCTTTAAAGATGAACATAAAGGATTTGATCTTCTTCCCCGCTGAGCAACTCGGTGGGGTACAAAGTCTCAAGCAGATGATCTCCATGTTCCCGGCTGTGAGGTGGATACCCGCTGGGGGCATTACAATAAAACGTGCAAAGCAGTACCTGTCCCTTCCCGAAGTGCTGACGTGTGATGTGCGTTGGGACGTGCCCACACACCTGATCGCAGAAGGGAACTGGGATGAACTGCGTGCGCAGATGAAATGTTTCCTCGAGCAAGTGTACGAGTGCCGGGCAGTGAAAAGCAAACTGTAGCAACGATCCTGAATAGTGATGTCGTCGGAAGCCAGATCGAAAAATACCATTCTATATGGGCTCCGCGTTGCACCTCATCCCCGTCCAGCCCGGTGGCTAGTTGTACACAAGCGGGGGGTTAGTTGTTTTCCTCCCCCCCCCCCCCCTTTTCTTCTTTCCCCATTGCTTGAATCCAAGAGCCCCACCCATCGACCCATCCACTCATCCACTCATCCTATTGTTAAAGGGCAGTATGATATTCAGTACGGGTGTCATAGGCAGAGGCACAGGCAAGTTTTTCTAAAAAAGATGAGAAGCATAGCTGGCTTGCATTTTTTCTTCTTCCGTCTTTTCCCCTTTTATATTTTGTTGATATCACGTGTAAATGCTGAGTTGCAAGACGAAAACTGAAAACCGAAAACCGCTGGCTTTTCCCCTTTCTTCCTACAGTGGTCATGCTGCCCGGGTGTTCGTCGTACTTCATTGTTCCGGCAGTTACTCTGATCTTGGACTTGCCTGTCGCTACCTGCAGTACCGGCCTTCAGATGTATATCTTCTAACTTCGCTTTCTCGTCATTTATTTACCAACCATCACAGAAGGGCAGTCAAAAGAAGGTCGACTTTATGAGTCAATGAAATGTCTTCAGTATCTTCATTACACATCACAGCCAAGGCTGTGTCACCAGGGCGGTCGAGCCCTTTGGTGATGCCCTTTTATGAGCAAACTGCACCGACATTGGGGGATGGTAGAGCGCTGGAGGTTGCCCTGGCACGAGCTGCGGCGCATAGGCAGGCAGCAACGAGAAAAAAGTCGCACGGAGAGCATAGCACCATGATCGCAATGGCACAAGCTGCTATAGGCAAGGAACTTGCAGGGCTGCGAGAGGAGGTGATGAAAGTTAAGAAAGAAGAGACACCGTCTTCGCCCCCACCAGCGCCCTCATCACGCTTACACCATGCACCTCCCTTAGAACCCCGTCCCACATCGGCCAACCAGTGGGACTCCGAGAAAGAAGAGATGGATGGCGAAATCCAACGGCTCAAACAGATTGAAATCTCACACATCAGTAAGTCTGCAGCCGTGCGTGACCTGGAGTCCCGCATCTCCAACTACTCAGCAGCCCTCCACCAGGCAGAGACGCGCCTGCAACAACAGCGCAGCGGCATCGACGACCTCAAGTCCCTTGCCGAGGACTCCCTCCGCGACAGGATGAAGCGTCTCAGCGACACACACAAGCTCCTAAAGGGACATCTTGTGAACGCAGGTTGGAAGAACTCCACCATGACAGATGTCAAAGCACTTGCAGAGGAAGCGCTCACAGCACTCACACAAGACAGCGGCGTGCAATCATATAAGCAAGCAAGAGACAGAGTGCGGGACTACGAAACATATATTACGCAAACACAGGTATGCAGCTGTCAAAGCACCACACCACAATGCCAGGGAACGGCGGACAAGTTGATCGATGACCGTCTGCAGTCTGCCAAATCGGAGTCTTCCTCCTTGGAAGCAAGGCTTTCATCTGCCGAAGTACGAGCACGACATGCAGAGGAGGAACTTCAGTTGTTGAGGCAAACATACGAATCAAGACATCGGGAAGTAAAACAGGAAGCTGAAGCCCATCTTAATGAGGAGACAAAAATGGTGGAGAGACAGCTGCGGGATAAAGAAGACAAAATAAGAAAACTACAAGATCTTCTCGCGACCGTCCAAGAAGAGCAAGGGAAACACATCAAGGATGCTACTGATCTTGAGAAGCAAAATTGGATCGGGCAAACAAAGCAGATGGGAGAGGCTCACGATGCGCAGCTAAGGAAGCTTGAGGCCGTGATCAAGGACTTGCAGAACAAGCTCGAGCTGCAGCAGCATGAGATCGATATTGCAGTCGAGAAGCGCATGAGGAGTTTTGAAAGCGAAAAGCTACGCCTCGAAGAAGAGGCACGCACGGCAAAAGAGATCCTCACGGAAAATCTGGAGGTCACAAGGGAGAGGGCGGAAGACAAGATCAAAACCCTTCAAGACGAACTGTCATTTCAAGCGGAACAGGCAAATGCACGAGCAGACCTGGATAGAAAAAGGGTAGCCGAAGAGGTAGGCCGTGCCAGACAGGAAGCCGAAACAGAACTCCGGAACGTAGAAAAAGCATTCAAGAAGTATAAGCAACGAAGTGAGCAGGACACGGAGACGCAGAAAAAGAACTTCGATCGAGAGGTAAATCTGGCACAACAGAAGGTGGAAGCACTAGAGCTGGAGATCTGCTCGTCAAACACACTTATCGAAGAGACGCAAGCACGCTGTGAAGAGCTGCAGAACGAGCTTCGCAACAAAACAGAAGAGCTGGAGCTGGATGTGGACAAAAAGTCAGCCCAGCTGCAACAAGCAGAAGCAAGGTTGATCCAGCTGGCGCAGGCATCTACAACTCCTGGAAATAAAGGGAAGGACACACAGCTTATTAAAGCGGATGTAAGAATCCAATCCCTCACTGATGAGCTAACAGCACTAAAGATGCAGAAAGGGGCTTCCTTCGACGCACTGGAGGATGCTAGGAAACACGCAAGTGATCTCAGCGAGCAACTAGCGGAAGCCCTGAGCAGGATCTTGGAACTGGAGGAGCGGGCAAGCGTCAGAGATGTCGAGCTGCAACAGGCTGGCGCGAGAGCTGCCATGCTCGACGGATGTCTCGCGGAAGCTACTTCGTCGCTCACGGTATGTTGCCTTGCCTCACTTATTCTTTTTATCAGGCCGCCGAAGAGCATATCAAAATATTGACTCAGACAAAGAGCGAAAACGAAAAGAAGGTTCTACAGGCAATACAGAGTGCTTCCTCACAAGAGACTCGTGCAGAAGAGCTGGCCGTGCTTCTGAGAGAGGCACAACTGAAAGAGAGCAAACTGCTAGAGCACGTGCGGGATCTTGAAATCAAGAACCATGAAACAGAGGAGGAGAACTGTGGTTCTAGAGAACAACTGATGCAGCTGCAGAAAGAAACAGAGGGTATACAAAAAAAGTGACATGAGACACACACACAGTCCTGCACAACGAGCTTGGTGCGATCCAGAAGATCACTAATTCGCACAACGAGACGCTTCTGGACTCGGCGTCCTACGCTGAGAGAGTATGCTCGGCACAACACAAATACACTAATACTTCAGGTGTCTTCGTTGGTCTCGGCCATCGAGGAGAAAGAGATGCAGAACATAGGGATGAAGAAGCGCATCCAAGAGATGGAGACCATCCGCCTGCGTGACGATGGCAACGTGAAGCTTGCTGAGATGCGTGTTGTTGAGTTGAAGAAGTCTCTCCAAGCAGCCAAGCTGCGGGTACCCGAGCTAGAGAGGAAAGAAGAGATGCAGAGGAAGCAGATCGACAGCCTGCAACTGCAGCTCAAGGAGATGCGTGTCCGTGCTGATGCCAGGGCAGCAGAGGCGCAGGCAGCTATCGAACGTGCAGCCATGCTCGAAGGAAGACACAAGGAAGCCCTATCTAGGCAAGGAACCTTGCAAAAACAGGTTTTTTTTTCCTTTTTCTGTTGACTCACACACAAAAGGTGGCCCAGTCCCTGGCGCGAACCGCACTGCTGGAAGAAACCGCTGCCACGAACAACATTGAGCTGGAAGACGTCAACCACAAGAGATCCGAGCTCATGTCCACGCTGGAGGCTACACGGGACTTGCTAAGGTCCGAAGGTGAAAAGACAGCCCGTTTGGAGGGCCAGATAAGTGAGGTACTGTCAATTACAAGAAAATGCGACCCTCCCACAGATGGCGGCAGAGCAGGTGCATCTCCAAGAAGGCCTCCGCACTGCCAACACAATGAAGGAGCGTTTGAACCAGAAGCTGAGCAACGCAAGCACACAGTACGGGATGCTTGAGAGCAGGCTGCTGTCTGCAAGGGAAGCAGAGGTATTGATTGAAAGAAAGCGTAAACAACATAAACACACACCGCAGAAGGAGTACACCCAGAAAGTCGCTGCGGCTGATGGTGCCAGGGGGCAGGCGCTAGCGTCAAGGAACAGAATTGTAGAAATCACAAGAGAGCTTGAGGGTAAGATTGCTGATCTTGACACGAAGCTGCACACAGCAGGACAGGAGAACGGGTCGCTCGGCGGTGCCTTGGTGATGGCAGAGGCTGAAATAGCGGAACTGAAAGACACAGCGAACAGGCTGCATGAGCAGTCGACAGAACAGTTCGCGTCGTACACGCTGGCGTTGGAGAACAGAGAGGGTCGAGCTGCAGAGGAGATCCAGAGGCTGGAGGGCCTGTGGAACAAATCCATGGACGAGATGGAGGGCATGCGATTGAAACTGGAGGACGCAGCCATTGCCAAGGGGTCACTGCAGGGGGAGCTGGAGGCCGTGCGATCAGGAGCCACAGCATTGACGGCGAACATCGTGAACGTCGAGTCTGAGCGTGACAACGCAATGAAGCAGGTCGGCAAGTTGACTGCTAAGCTGGGTAAGTTCACCGCCGAGATAGAGCAGATAGAGTCGCGCACCCTCACCGTCGCGTCTTCCAAGGGCGAACTGGAAGGCATTGTCAGCAGCTTGAAGGCGGACCTGCTACATTCTCAAGACATCGCAAAGCTGGCCAACGAAGCCCTTATCGACCATAGGTCCCAGTCAGCTACTGAGAAAGCCACGTTGGAGGGGCACATTAACATGCTAGCTTCTGGGTTGCAGGACTTGGAGTACCAGCTTCAGGTCGCAGCTTCGCGTTCCACAGGCTTAGAAGAGGCTGTCAAGTCTTCTGAGAACGAGACCCTCCACTCTATAGCCGTAACGTCTCCCCGTACAGTAGCCCCTCCTGACATGTCCCCGATTTAGGAGGGAGGAAAAAAGAAAGATTAAGAATAAAAGTTTGGGGCTTAGTTGTACACCTTTTCCCTTTATCTCTTATCCCCCTCTTGTATTTTTTTTATTTATTTTTCCCTACTCCCATTGGGGTTTATGTGTATAGATCTGTAGCACCGTGTAAGGAACACCTATGGGAGTGGGGGCACCAGAGGACCTTGGCCTCTTCAAAAAAAAAGTATGCCGCCATTCATTATCCGCTTTCCCATCTTCAACCCTTCCCTAGTGAAGGTATTAGGCAAACGGATTTCTTTGTACTAAAGTTTAAGATTTTATTTTTTACCTTCTTTTTTTTCAACCTATGCGTGCGCAGAAAAGAAAAAAAGTGCGGACCAAGAAAAAAAAAAAAACATCTAGTTGGCTTTTCCCCCTCCCCGAAGAAAAAACAGCAACCCGAATGGGAAGGGATCTTTATGCCTCCTTTCTTATTGCCATTCCCGCACACTCCCCCTTTCCCCCTCAGCCCACGCCCCTACCTTGTATCTCTTATTTCCCTTCGTTTGTCTTGTTTCAGTAAGTCAAAATATTAAAAGTACTGTGTTCACATCCACACACAGGCGGGGTTCTTTCTTGGATCACACGGAGGACAGGACCTCCCTCTTAAAAGATGCAGTCGATGGCACAGGCATCGGAGGAAGAGCTTGATGCTCGCGCGGCGAGGTGGAAGAAGATGAATGCAAAGAGGTACGCGGACAAGCGCAGATTTGGTGCTGTCTCGGGGAACGATAAAGACGACATGCCTGCCGCAGCAGTGCGAGGGGTAGTGAAAGCAAGGGGTGATATGACGAACAAGAAATTCAAGCAGGACAAGAGGGTGTACTTGGGTGCCTTGAAATACGTTCCTCACGCGTGCCTGAAGCTGCTGGAGAACCTCCCCATGCCGTGGGAGCAGATCAGATATGTCCCAGTGTTGTACCACATCACAGGTGCTATTACCTTCGTTAACGAGGTAGCTAGGGTGGTAGAGCCCATCTACGTGGCGCAATGGGCCACCATGTGGATCATGATGCGAAGGGAGAAGAGAGACAGGCAGCACTTCCGCCGTATGAGGTTCCCACCCTTCGACGATGAAGAGCCCCCCCTTGACTACGGTGACAACTTGTTGGAGGTGGAGCTCATGGAAGCCATCCAGATGGAGCTTGAAGAGGATGAGGACTCCCACATCATCGACTGGTTCTACGATCACAAACCGGAGCTCGACTTCTCGCACATCAAGAAGAAGCACTGGAACCTGACAGTCCCCATCATGGCCAACCTGTACAGACTTGCTTCTGTCCTTCTGTCGGACCTTATCGACCCGAATTACTTTTACCTGTTCGACCTCAAGTCCTTCTTCACCGCAAAAGCGCTCAACGTCGCAATCCCCGGTGGGCCCAAGTACGAACCCCTCTTCCGCGACATGGACGTGCACGACGAGGACTGGAACGAGTTCAACGACATCAACAAGATCATCATCAGGCACCAGATCCGCACAGAGTACCAGATCGCTTTTCCGTATCTCTACAACTCCAGACCAAGAAAGGTCGTCCTCCCCGTGTACCACACGCCTGCAGTGGTGTACGTGAAGTCTAACGACCCCGACTTGCCTGCCTTCTACTGGGACCCTATCATCACACCCATCCCTCAGCACAGGCAAGAGAAGTACGATGGTCCCAAGCCCGAGGACGTCCTCGACGAGGAGGACAGCGACCCCTTCGAACTACCGGAGTACGTGGAACCACTCCTCTCCGAGGAGCCCCTCTACACAGAACAGACCGCAGACGGCATTTCCGTGTACTGGGCCCCAAAGCCGTTCAACCAGCGTTCTGGAAAACTGCGCCGTGCGATCGACGTGCCGCTCATCAAGACTTGGTACCAGGAACACTGCCCGATGACCTACCCGGTGAAGGTGCGTGTTTCATACCAAAAGCTTCTAAAGTGCTGGGTGTGGAACGAGCTGCACAAACGCCCCCCCAAGGCCATGAACAAGAAGTATCTCTTTAAAATCCTCCGTGCCACGAAGTTCTTCCAGTCTTCCGAGCTCGACTGGGTTGAGGCGGGTCTGCAGCTCTGCAGACAAGGACACAACATGCTGAACTTGCTCATTCATCGAAAGGGTCTGAACTACTTGCATCTTGACTACAATTTCAACCTGAAGCCCGTGAAGACGCTCACCACAAAAGAGAGGAAGAAGTCGAGGTTCGGAAATGCCTTCCACTTGTGCAGAGAGATCATGCGACTGGTGAAGCTGGTGGTCGACTCGTGCGTGCAGTACAGGCTTGGGAACTGCGATGCCTTCCAGCTGGCAGATGGTCTGCAATACACTTTTGCGCACGTTGGGCAGCTCACGGGGATGTACAGATATAAGTACAGGTTGATGAGACAGGTCAGAATGTGCAAGGATCTGAAGCACGTTATTTACTGGAGGTTCAACACGGGCCCTGTGGGCAAGGGTCCTGGTGTCGGGTTCTGGGCGCCGGGGTGGAGGGTATGGATGTTTTTCTTGCGTGGTATTGTTCCACTGCTTGAGAGGTGGCTTGGGAACCTGTTGGCCAGGCAGTTCGAAGGGCGAAAGAGCAAGGGTATTGGACAGACGATTACGAAGCAGAGGGTGGAATCGAACTTCGACTTAGAGCTTCGCAACACAGTCATGAACGAGATCGTGGACATGATGCCCGAGGGCGTCAAGGCGAACAAGAAGAGCACCATCTTACAGCATCTCTCGGAGGCCTTCAGGTGTTGGAAGGCAAACATCCCTTGGAAAGTGCCTGCAATGCCTGCACCCATTGAGAACATGATCCTCAGATATGTAAAGAGCAAAGCCGATTGGTGGACAAACGTGACCCACTACAACCGTGAGAGAATAAGGAGGGGCGCCACCGTCGACAAGGTGGTCGTGAAGAAGAACTTGGGGAGGCTGACTAGGCTACAGCTGAAGGCGGAGCAAGAGAGGCAATACAACTACATCAAAGATGGACCGTACATCTCGTCCGACGAAGGTGTGGCCATCTACACCATGATGGTCAATTGGCTGGAGTCTAGGGAATACCCCTCGATCCAGTTCCCTGGTGCCTCTTACAAGCACGACACGAAGCTTCTCACACTGGCGCTGGAGAGGTTGAAGGATGCTTACAACGTGAAGAGCAGGCTGAACTCCATCCAAAGGGAGGAGCTGGGGCTCGTGGAGCAGGCATACGACAACGCACACGAGACACTCGCAAGAATCAAGCGACACCTCCTCACGCAGCGTGCCTTCAAAGAGGTCCACATTGAGTTCTTCGACTGCTTCAACTACCTCATCCCAGTCACGGAGATCAACCCGCTGGAGAAGATCACAGACGCCTACCTTGAGCAGTTCCTGTGGTTCGAAGCGGACAAACGTCAGCTGTTCCCGAACTGGGTGAAGCCTGGTGACTCCGAGCCGCCCCCGTTCCTGGTATACAAATGGTGCCAGGGGATTAACAACTTAGATGAGATCTGGAACACAGAAAACGGTGAGTGTGTGGTGATGATGGAGACCAAGTTCCACAAGGTCTACGACAAGATGGACCTGAGGCTTCTGAACGGGCTGCTCAGACTGATCGTGGATCACAACATCGCAGACTACATCACTGCAAAGAACAACGTGAACATCACGTACAAGGACATGAGCCACACCAACCACTACGGGCTTGTGAGGGGTTTGCAGTTCGCTTCGTTCGTCTTCCAATTCTGGGGGCTGATGCTTGATCTGCTCGTTTTGGGTTTGAACCGTGCCTCGGAGATCGCAGGACCGGTCAAGACCCCCAACGACTTCCTCCAGTTTAGGGACCCCGAGGTGCAGGTGAAGCACCCCATCAGACTGTACCAGAGGTACGTCGACACCATCCATATCATGTTCAAGTTCACGAGTGATGAGGCAAAGGATCTGATCCACAGGTTCCTGACAGAGCACCCTGACCCGAACAACGAAAACGTGGTGGGATACAACAACAAGAAGTGCTGGCCGAGAGACGCCAGGATGAGGCTGATGCGACATGACGTGAACCTTGGGAGGTATGCTGCATGAGGTACACAATGCACACACAACAGGGCGACATTCTGGAACATCAAGAACAGGCTGCCAAGATCGGTGACAACCATCAACTGGGAGGACTCATTCGTGTCTGTGTACTCGAAGGTATGTAATAAGGTCAAGTTTTCATACACCCACAGGACAACCCTAACCTGCTGTTCTCGATGTGCAAGTTCGAGGTCCGCATCCACCCGAGGTGCAGACAGTCCTCAGACACCCTCAAGGATGACGACGGGGTGTGGAATCTTCAGAATGAGGTGTCGAAGGAGCGCACCGCACAGGCGTACCTGAGGATCGGTGATGAGTACGTGAAGGAGTTCGAGAACAGGATCAGACAGATTCTAATGAGCTCCGGAAGCACAACTTTCACAAAGATTGTGAACAAGTGGAACACGACTCTAATCGGATTGATGACGTACTACAGAGAGGCTACCGTCCACACTACAGAGCTTCTCGACCTGCTTGTGAAGTGCGAGAACAAGATCCAGACGAGGGTGAAGATCGGGCTGAACTCGAAGATGCCTTCAAGATTCCCTCCTGTCGTGTTCTATACTCCTAAGGAGTTGGGTGGTCTGGGGATGTTGTCAATGGGGCATGTACTGATCCCTTCTTCTGACCTCAGGTACTCTAAGCAGACCGAGATGGGTGTGCAGTTCTTCCGCAGCGGGATGACCCACGAGGAGGACCAGCTTATCCCCAACCTGTACAGATACATCCTCCCGTGGGAGGCGGAGTTCCAAGACTCGCAACGTGTGTGGCATGAGTACTTCCTGAAGCGTGAGGCTGCAAACAAGCAGAACCGTCGTCTGCTGATGGAGGATCTCGAGGATTCGTGGGACAGGGGCATCCCCCGTCTGAATACATTATTCCAAAAAGGTAGACACACGCTGGCATATGACAAGGGTTGGAGAGTGAGGCTGGACTTCAAGAAATTCCAGCAGCTTAGAGCACAGCCGTTCTGGTGGACGCACCAGCGACACGATGGACAGCTGTGGAACCTCAACAACTACAGGACAGACATGATCCAGGCGCTTGGTGGTGTGGAGGGCATTCTCGAGCACACGCTATTCAAGGGCACATACTTCCCCACATGGGAAGGTCTTTTCTGGGAGAAGGCCTCGGGTTTCGAGGACAGCATGAAGTTCAAGAAGTTGACCAACGCGCAGAGGCTGGGTCTGAACCAGATCCCCAACAGAAGGTTCACGCTGTGGTGGTCGCCTACCATCAACAGGGCAAACGTGTACGTGGGATTCCAGGTGCAGCTCGACCTTACGGGTATCTTCATGCATGGAAAACTGCCCACGCTGAAGATCTCTCTTATCCAGATCTTCAGGGCACATTTGTGGCAAAAGATCCACGAGTCGATCGTGATGGATCTGTGCCAGGTGCTGGACCAGGAGAACACTAGCACACTGGAAATCGAAACTGTGCAGAAGGAGACTATCCACCCAAGGAAGTCGTACAAGATGAACAGCAGCTGCGCCGACATTCTGCTCTTCTCTGCCTTCAAGTGGCAGGTCTCGAAGCCGTCTCTGCTGGCAGACACGCAGGACAAGTTCGACGGGACAACCACCAACAAGTACTGGATCGACGTGCAGCTCAGGTGGGGAGACTACGACTCGCACGACATCGAGAGGTACTCGCGTGCAAAGTTCCTCGACTACACCACCGACAATGTGTCCTTCTACCCCTCGCCGAACGGTGTCCTCATTGGTGTCGACCTGGCTTACAACCTACACTCCGCTTTCGGGAGCTGGTTCCCTGGGATCAAGCCCCTCGTGGGCCAGGCCATGAATAAGATCATGAAGTTCAACCCCGCCCTGTATGTTCTCAGGGAGAGGATTCGAAAGGGTCTCCAGCTCTACAGCTCTGAGCCCACAGAGCCCTACCTCAGCTCTCAGAACTACGGAGAGATCTTCTCCAACCAGATCGTGTGGTTTGTCGACGACAGCAACGTGTACCGTGTCACAGTCCACAAGACTTCGCACGGGAACCTTACCACGAAGCCCATCAACGGGGCGCTCTTCATCTTCAACCCGCGCACAGGGCAGCTCTACCTCAAGATCATCCACACATCCGTCTGGGCAGGCCAGAAGCGTCTCAGTCAGCTCGCGAAGTGGAAGACTGCAGAGGAAGTCGTGGCACTGATGAGATCCCTGCCCCTTGAAGAGCAGCCCAAGCAGATCATCGTTACGAGGAAGGGTCTGCTGGACCCGTTGGAGGTATGGCGATGCACAATAAAACTATAACAATAAACAGGTTCACTTGCTTGATTTCCCCAACACTGTTATCAAAGGGTCTGAGCTGTCACTGCCATTCAAAGCGTGTTTGAACATCGAGAAGATCGGAGATGTGATCTTGAAGGCGACCGAGCCGCACTTGGTATGCACGAGGAAAAAAAAAAAAAAAAAAAAAAAAAAAAAAAACAGGTGCTCTTTAATGCGTTCGATGACTGGCTGCAGTCTGTGGCGCCATTCACCGCCTTTTCGAGGCTGATCCTCATCTTGAGGGCGCTCTCCCTCAACTATGAGAGGACCCGTGCTATCCTCAAGCCCGACAAGGACACCGTGACACAGACGCACCACCTGTGGCCTTCCCTGACCGACGGCGAGTGGGAGAAGGTCGAGGTGGCACTGCGCAACCTGATCCTTGCGGACTACGAAAAGAAAAACAATGTGGACGCACAGTCGTTGACACAGGCTGAGATCAGGGACATCATCCTTGGTATGGAGATCCAGGCGCCTAGCCAGCAGCAGCAGCAGATGGACGAGATAGAAAAGAGGGCCTCCGACCAGTCACAGCTCACCAACACTGTGACAAAGACAACGAACAGGGAGGGTCAAGAGATCGTGGTCTCGACATCGACTGGGTACGAGCAAAGCACCTACTCCTCGCGTACGGACTGGAGGGTTCGTGCTATCTCTGCGGCGAACCTGCACCTGCGAACCAACAACATCTTCGTGTCGACGGACGACATCAAAGAGTCGCGATACATTTACGTCTTCCCGAAGAACATCCTCAAGAAGTTCATTGCGATTTCAGAGCTGCGTACGCAGATTGCTGGCTTCATGTACGGAGTCCATCCGGAAGGGAACTCCTCTGTGTTTGAGGTGCGTTGTGTGGTGATGCCACCGCAGTACGGCACACACCAGCAGGTCAACGTGGCTGTGAACATCCCTGACGAAGACTACATCAAGGACCTGACGCCTTTGGGGTGGGTGCACACACAACCGAACGAGGTGAATCAGCTACCCCCACAGGATGTCGTGATGCACACGAAACTGTTGATGGAGAACCAAAACTGGGAAGGTGAGAAGACGGTGATGGTGTCGTGCGCCTTCACACCAGGCAGCGTGTCTTTGTCTTGTCACAAGGTGACCAGGACAGGGCTGGACTGGGGGGAGAAGGTGGTGAAGGAAAGTGGTGGTTCCCTCACAACGACTTCCCAGGGTTATGCACCTTCCCACTATGAAAAAGTGCAGATGCTTCTCTCCGACCGGTTCACAGGCTACTTCCTCGTCCCTGACGAAGGCTGGAACTACAACTTCTCCAGTGCAAACTTCACTCCTCAGATGGAATATCAACTCGTCCTTGGAAACCCCAAGCCTTATTACCATGAAACACACCGCCCTTCGCACTTCCTCAACTTCGGGTCCGTCGAGGCTTCCGGTGCCGCTGCAGACAAGGAAGACCTCCTCGCATGAGCTTTTTGTTGTTTTTTTTTTTCCCCGGAAAGTGGGAGGGGGGGTAGGAATTGACAAAATCATCAGTTTTTTTTTTTTGAAAGTGTGTGTTTTCTTTTTTTCTAATCCAAAAAAAAAAAAAAAAAAAAAAAAAAAAAAAAAAAAAAAAAAACTGACTATCCCCAGTAAAAACTAGGAACAGGGGGGACGGAGAAAGAAAAAAAAACAAAAAAAAAGGGTTTTACCCTTTTTTTTTATTTATTTATTAATTCTCCCTCGTCTTTTAATAGGTCACTTTGGGTATCAATTTTTTTTTTATTGAAAGGAGGGTAGAGGGGGCATGTCAGTTCGCCGCAAAGAAAAAATCCTTTTTTTCTGTTTTCTTTTTTTCCATTTCCCATTTTTTTTTACCCCTCTTTCCCCCGTTTCCCCTTGGTGTTATATTTCTTTGAATCCTTATCACATGCCCTTTTAATTCAACTCACTTACAGCGGGGACGGGGGGGGGGGGGGGGGGTTAATGGCAGAAGAGCTTGCATTGCTGCATCTGGAACCTTCTGACTGTTACAAATTCTGGTGCCCTCCTTGCGCAATTCAAGAAGTAGAAGGATGCACGTGGGTAACTGCCTGCTTCTGGATAAGCTGCTTCACCCTATGGCCGATGACAGGGCTTGTGGCGATGGCGTACAAAACCACCCCTGTGATAAAGGGAGACTTCGACAAATCTGTTCAGCTAGGGTACATCTTCCCCCCTCCCAAAAAGGGCGACTTATACGTGTGAATTTCCTACCTTTAACAAGGTCGATTACATCTTTTTTTTTTAAGTTTTTTTTTATTGTCGCCAAAAAGGCTGTCTTCAAATCTTAAAAGACGGGAAGGAAGACGGAAAAGAAAAAGGAAAAATAAAATGTCGAGCAGCACGGAGGAAACATATGAGCTACTTACTTACAAAGACAACGCACGATGCATGAAGATAAGACTCACAGCGGCGTACGCGGGTGTGAAATTAGAAGAACCAGAATTCGATTTCGGCAAGGAAGGCTGCGACAACAAAACAGGGCACTTCCTCCGCCAAGCGCATCCCTTGGGCAAGGTGCCCGTCTTGAAGACCAAGGACGGGTACATTTTCGAGTCCTTCGCGATAACACGGTTCCTCGCACGACTCGGGGAGGGCAAGGGCCTCTACGGTTCGGGCACTGTCTATGATGCGTCGCAGGTGGACCAGTGGATGGACTTCGCATCCTCTGAGATGTCCTCTGCAGTGGTCATGCTAGTGGGACCCCTCACGGGTTTGATACCATTCAATGCAGCCCAATCTGAGCAGGCTATGAGATGTATTAAGAATAGCTTTGCGGTATGTGGGAAAAAAAAGAAAAAGAAAAAAAAAAAACCAGGGTCTTGACACGTGGTTGGAGATTAGAACCTACATAGTTGGGGAGAGGCTGACGGTGGCGGACATTGTTCTTGTTTGTACAATGCTGCCGTTGTTCCAGGTTTTTTTTTCTTCTTCTTTTTTGTGGGAGGGAAAAAAAAAAAAAAAAAAAAAAAAAAAAAAACCTTAACAGTTCATCCTAACCCACGACATCGTTCGCCCTTACCCCAATTTAATGCGGTGGTTCAATCTTTGCATCAACCAGCCCTTGTTCCAGTCAGTACTCGAACCAGGCAAGCTTCTTGAAAACGCGTCCCTCCCCGAGTCTTCTGCTCCCGGTGGGTCCGTGGAGAAAAAAGGGAAATCCAAAGGAAAAGGCAAGAAACAATGACAGTAATCCCCCCCCCAAAAAAAACACTTTTCCCCCTTTTACAAAAGAAATGGGAGGAGGATTGGATTAAGTGTACTGTGAAAACCCTCGCTTACCTTTTTGGCAAAACAGTATACCCCCCCCTCCCCCCTTTATATTACATCATCCCTCTTCTCCTCATAATTCTGAGCTGTCCAGGTAAGATGCACTGGGTTTTTGTCATTGCAACGCTGGTAGCGTGCGTGGAGGGATATTCCAGTGATGTGGTGTCGCATCAGGCGGTGAATGGATCTGCAGTGAAGGTAGTAGCGAGTGGGGGGATGGTGTATGTTGCTGACTCGAACGGTGTTGCCTTCATGCACTCGGGGAAGGGGCGGGCAGAGGTGGTCGGCAGGTACAGTACCAATGGTACCGTGTCCGGCATCGTGCCCGTGCCCGAAGAGGAGGGCGTGATGCTCTTCGCAGACGACACCAGCGGTGTCCACGTGGTGGATGTCCGCAACGTGAGGAACCCCATTCTACTGGCAAGGATCCCTCTCAAGGCGTACGGCATCGACTACGTGTACCCCACACTGTACATCGCGAACGAGGTCAAAGGCCTGGCCCTCTACTCATTGGCCTCCATCAGGAACCCCACGCATCTCGGCTCCGTGAAGACAGACGGCTTTGCAATGCACGTCACCGTCCACAAGAGCATCGCTTATGTAGGCACCTGGCAAGGCGGCCTTGTCACGGTCGATGTTGCCGACCCCAGCAGATGCACGGTGCTGGGGAGCATCGCCCTTGGCGGCAGCACGCGTCACCTGACACTGTACGGCAACACTGCGTACGTGGCGTCCTATTACAACGGCGTCAGCATTGTCGATGTGAAGCGTGCTGAGGCACCGCGCCTGCTGCACACATGGAAGTCCTCAAGCTTTGTGATGAGCACCTTTGTGACGGGGTCCACCCTGTACGTCGCCAACGGGAAGGACGGCCTCCAGGTGTTGGACATCACCAACACAAGCGCACTGTCCTTCGTCAGCAGTTTCGGATCAGGCTGCTACGGGTACGATGTGACGGTAGTGGGGGGCACTGCCTACGTAGCAGGCGGGGCTAAGGGGCTTTATGTACTTAAGGTAACTCCTTGCGAAGGGTCTTCGGTCTTGGAGGCAACTCAGATGCCTGAGAAGCAGGCTTTAGAGCCGGCACCCCTTGTGTCCGGTGCACACGGGTGGGGGTACGAGGCACACTCCGCGACTCTGGAAAAGGTGCCGAGGAATGCTACAGGATACATCCCAAGGGTGCAGCCTGTGCAGAAGGGGACGGTGTTTTCGTTTTTTTGCCCTGATACATGCGACCAGACACCGTGTGAGATCTATGTTGCCTTCCATCAGTGCTCCTCGTGCGAGGGTGCGGGTGAGGCAGCACAGTACTCAGACCTCCTGACGGGACAGGGCTGGGGTGCTTCGTCTTGCGCCCCTACCTTTTCTACCACTACCACCACCAGCTACCCGCTCACTTCATACTTTAAGACCATTCAACCAGGCGAAGTAATGGAAACTCCTGCTCTTTCGGGCGATGTCCTCCACCTCCTGTTCATGCACCGGACATCTCAAGCCGACGACTGGTGCAAAGAGGTACAAGGGAGCCACAATACTGAAACCTGTGAATGTCCTTGAAAAAGGTTGTAGTTGAACGGGGGGGGGGTGGGGAAAGAAGAAAATGAGAATTAAAAAAAAAAAGCCGAAAACACACACGACTTCTGTACGTGTGCTGGGTAAGGATTCAAACTGAACTTAAAAAAAAGAAAGAAAATGATTTTTTTATATAATTTTTTTTAGTTTTTTTTTTTTACGACGGTTTTCCTCAAATTCTCTCTATACCATGCCTCTTCGTGCAAGTCCAGGATTGACGGGTGCTAGAGATATAGGGCCTTAAAATAAATAAAAAAGCTGATTTGAAAAAAAAAAAAGAAAAAAAAAAAGGAAGGAAGGGTCTGTTGCTGACTCTGCCTCCTTCTTATACCCCCCTCCCCCCCCCCTTTTTTTAGAATTATCTTGGAACAACGGATTTAGCCTTCTTTTTGGTTGGCTCAACCAACAAAAAAAATAAATAAAGCGAACAAACTATCAAACAAAGAAGAGAAGAAAAGAGATAACGATACTGGAGAGAACCTTGGTTTATTGGGTGCCCTTTTAATGTAAGGGTGTTCGCTGCTACGGTGTAACTCCCCCCCCCCCCCGTGTATTTTTGGTTCTATGCCTTTTGGTTTTAAATGTCTGAATCTTTCTTTTTTACGTTAACTCTTTTATCCATCAAGCCCCCCCTCCCTCCCTCCTTTTTTTAACTATAAAGAGAACCTTTTAAAACAAGGGACAAGGCTGCGCGGAGTCTATCAATTATTCGATGGAAATATTATTCTTTAAAAAAATTTTTTTTGAAGCCTTTGAAAAAAAAAATCTTAACACTTGTATTTTGTGTTTTCTGAGGTCTACAACACCTTTTTTAAACAAAGGAACAACTGCAACGAAGTTGGAGGGGTGATTTTCTTTTATACTCTAAACTTTTTTTTTTTTGCTGGGGAGGGTAGGAATGTGGGGAGAAAAAAAAAAAGAAACCCATCCCTGTGCGCTTGTTGTGGAAGTAATGTGTTCAAATTCTATGATTCATCTTTGCCGTTTTTTTATTTTTTTTTTTATATCGTTTCAGTTTTTTTTGTTTAGTTTTTTTTGGCTAAAGCAGCGGGTTTGTTTCAGGTGTTTAAAAAAAAAAAAAGCAAAAAAAGAAGAATGAAGAGGAAAAAAAAAAAAGTAAAATCAGATTAGATCTTCCGTGGATGCGTCCGCTCCATTGCTTCTTCACTGCTTTTTACAAAAAAAAAGTGAAAGAAAAATGAAGAAAAAAACGAGAAAGAAAAAAAGAAAAAAAAAATGGGCGGTGGGGGAGAGAGAAGGAAATTCCCTCCCACAACAACACCCGAATACTTTTCTCCCTTTTTTTTTTTGTCTTTTTAAAAAAAAACAACAACTTTCAGGATCCATTCCCTCCTGCCTGGATAAATGGAGGAAAGTGGAGGCGAACCCAAGAAATAAATACCGAAAAAGACCAAGATCACATTTGGGAATACATAATTTAGCCCTGTACTGAACTGGGCCATAAAGATGACGAGAGTTACCCCACAGCAACTCCTTTTTCTTTTCTTCTTCCTTCCTCAAAAAAATATTTACTTGATTGTCCTTAATTGGGCTCACACACACACACACAGTTCCAAAAGCACCCTGGTATGGAAACAATAGTAGAAAATTCCTGAGGGAAGAAGAAAAAAAAGAAAAAAAGCGAAAAAGGGGAAAGGCGGGGAGGGGAAAAAGAAGTGGTGACCCCTTTTTTATTTTCCTCATTTTTCTTTCGTTTTTTTTTTTTTTTTTTAATACAAAACTGAACGAGCTTCCTACCTGTATCGTTGTAGAACTGGAAAAAAAAAAAAAAAAAAAAAGTACCCAGACTGACAAGTGACAAATCCCGGAGTTTTTCTCCCGGGAATTTGTCAATCCAAATTGTGATATTTTTTTTCACTTTTACAGTATTTTTCTTTTTTTTTGGTCGAAAAAGGGTAAACACTAGATAAGGCGGTTGTACGAAGGTTGTAAGGCTATGCTGCCCTACATGCTGCCTTATGTGTTTTTCTCCCCGTCAATGGTTCTCCGGCAGCCTTCAAATTACCATTTTAAAAATTAATTGGGGTGATCCCTCCCACACACACTTTAAAAAAAAAATAAGTTAAGTTTTGTTCACACTGTTGCTTTTTCTTTTTTTTTATATACCAAACTCTTTTTTTTTATACTCTTTCTTCTCTATTTTTTTCTTTCTTCACCCCCCCCCCCCCCGGCCCCCTTTCTGTTCCTTCTTCCTTTTTCCTCTTTCTGTTTTCCCCTATTCTGTGTTTTTCTCGTGCTCAGGCCATTGTGAGAGGAATGAGAATGGGGGACGAAAGAAAAAAAAAAGAATGTGGGGAGGGAAAGGCAGCAAAAAAAAAAAAAATGGAGGAAAAAGAAAAAAAAAAGGTAGAGAGGACACCAACTTCTGCGATTTTCTTCTTTTTTTTTTCCTTTTTTTTTTCCTGCTGTCCTTTAGGCGGACCCAAGGGGACACAGGCTTTTTAGCTACACGAACAAAGACGCTTGAAAAGTATTCCGAAGGAAAAAAAAAAAAAGTGGTCCAAAGCTCTTTTCTTCTTTTCAAAGCGGACCAAAAAAAATTTTTTTTTATCTCTTTTACGTGTATAGAACAGAACCAAAATCCTTTTTTTTTTAAAGTTGAGGGGGGTATCGCATACAGATGGGAGGAAACGAGGATTTTATTTCCCCCCTTTTGTGAGACAGAAGAACAAGCACTAAGACTTCCCCTCCTTAGCCCCTGTTCCTCTCTACCAGACCGAGCTTTCGAGAAATTTGACTGGTGATATGGCCACGTTGTTCATTGAAAGTTCGCTCGACCTTTTCCTCTCTTCTTTCTCTCTCGTTTTTTTTTTTTTTTTTTTTTTTTTTTAGTTTTTAATTTATCGGGGAGAGGGTGTCAACAGACGCCTGTACCCTTTTATTTTTGAGGGGGGGGGACCCTTGCCTTCCACTTTTTTCCAGCCCATGGGCAAACCAGGCCTGTGATGCAAGTACGGAAAGCATTTTAGCTGAACTTACAAAAGTTCGATAGAGCTATCGAAGCTAGACATCCCCCCCCCCTTTTTTTTCCTCTATGTCATCCGCTTGGGCAGAATCTCCCAGATGGTTAATTCTGACTTTCTTCTTTTGTTTCTTTTTTTTTTCCCTCACACCCTCTCTATACCTCTGCCGACGAAACCGCAGTCGCCTTATGCTTGTTGGAAATATAATTGTAACAAGGAAAAAAAAAGGGGGGGGGAAAGCCACTGTGAAACTATGCTCTTTTTTTTGTTTGCTGTCTTTAAAAAAGCTAAAAAAAAATAAGAAGAAAAAAAAGTGAGCGCAAGAATAATACTTGTGCTCTTTTCTTGGGCTTGTCTTCCAATGATTACTGCAAAACATACCCCTGTTGTTCCACTCACCCCCCTACCCCTTTTATTTCTACTCTATATTTATAATGTAACAATACGCAAGTTCCGAGATGTAGAAGTTTCTTTTTCTTTATTTTTAGAGCGGATGATGCTCGCGAAAAATGAAACAAAGGATCCTAACTGAACGAAAATGGAAGAAAAAAATTTTTTTTTGTGTGGAAAAATTAGAGAACGAAAAGGGGAGGGAAAAATAAATCCCCCCCCTCTTGGAAAAAGAAATTAGCGAGAAAACTGTTTTTTGTTTTTGTTTCTAAGTCCCCCCCCCCCCCCCCTCTATTCTTACCCAATTCTTGTCTTTTTTTTCTCTGACAGTTTATTTCCTTCTTCATTCCTATTGAAATAACACTCCTGCAGGACTCTCATTCTCACACCACACACCACACACCTCACGATGGAGCCCAGCGACGTCACTTTGGAGGCAGCGAGGAAGCAGAAGATCCACAACCTGAAGCTGAAGACAGCATGCCTCGAGAACGAGGAGTACGTGCAGGAGCTGCACGTGTCTGACTGGAGTGAGAACCAGAAGCAGAAGCTGTCGAGTGCCCACGAGAAGGGTTGCCAGCTGCTGTGCTCGGTGGAGTCCGGGACGAAGTGGAACCTCACAGCGGCCTACGACATCCAGAAGCTGATGCGTGTGTGCGGGCTGGAGATGAGCGTTCGGGAGCTGTACAAGCCGGAGGACAAGCCGCAGTTCATGGACATCCTGTCGCTGAAGAGGGTGTTGCAGGACATGAAGCAGCACAGGAACAAGACGCGCATCGTGTCCTTCACGGGGACCATCGACAACGGGCTCTCGAAGCTGGAGAAGGTTGAGGAGGAGCTGCGCCGCTCCCAGTTGGACTCGACGGAGTTGGCGCAGGTTCCCGTGTCCGTCCTGAAGAACTTGGAGGACTGCATGAACGTGACGGTGATCCAGACGGCTCTGCTGGGGAACGAGGAGCAGATCCGGCAGCAGCTCGCCTCGATCGAGAAGTGCAAGGAGATCAGGAACGTGGCCCTCGCGGACGGTGAGATGTCGATCGCAGAGGAGCAATTCTACATCAAGGCACAGCTCTTGGAGAGGCTCGTGGAGCTCGTGAGGGACAAGTTCAGGATCATCGGACAGACAGACGACGAGAACAAGATGTTCTCGAAGATCCACGAGGTGCAGAAGAAGGCCTTCCAAGAGACCTCTGCCATGAAGGATGGGAAGAGGAGGTTGAAGCAGAGGTGTGAGAACGACCTGAAACACGTCCACGATGCCATCCAAAAGGTATGGGATTTCTTCCTCGCAATATAAGAAGAAAAATAAATTCCAAAAAAAGAAAAAGAAAAAAGAAAAAAAAAAGAAAAAAAAACACACACACACACACACACCACCCACAGGCGGACTTGGAGGATGCAGAGTCGATGAAGAGATTCGCAGCACAGAAGGACAAGAGTGAAAAGTTCCTGAAGGAGAACCTTGAGAAGCAGGATGAGTGTTGGAGGAAGATCCAAGACCTGGAGAGGCAGCTTCAGAAGCTTGGTATGTGACAACAATACACACTCACACCCACACTCACACTCACACAACAGGAACTGAGAGGTTTGAGGAAGTGAAGCGCCGCATTGAGGAAAACGACAGGGAAGAGAAGAGGAAGGTGGAGTACCAACAGTTCCTGGACGTGGTGTCGCAGCACAAGAAGCTGTTGGAGCTGACGGTGTACAACTGCGACCTGGCGATCAGGGCGACTGGGATCATCGAGGAGCTGGTGGCGGAGGGGTGCGCGGCCATCAAGGCCAGGTACGATAAGACGAACCAGGAGCTCACAGACCTGAGGCTGCAGATCCACCAGGAGCACCTGGAGGCTTTCAGGAGGTTGTACAAGACACTGGGACAGCTCGTCTACAAGAAGGAGAAGAAGCTGGAGGACATCGACAGGAACATCAGGGCGACACACATCCAGTTGGAGTTCTCGATCGAGACCTTTGACCCGAACGCGAAGAAGCACTCCGATGCGAAGAAGGAGCTGTACAAACTCCGCAACCAGATTGAGGAGGAGCTGGAGATGCTGAAGGACAAGATGGCCTCTGCCCTGGCCCTCTTCGCACCGTCGGAGGACGCCCTCATCAAGGCTGGCATCGACTTCATCCACCCGGCAGAGGAGCTCGAGGATGCAAACCTCACCAGGCGCTCCAAGATGGTCGAGTACCGTGCACACCTTTCCAAGCAGGAGGAGGTCAAGATCGCGGCTGAGCGCGAGGAGCTCAAACGTGCAAAGTCCATCCAATCACAGCAGACAAGAGGGAAGCTTATCACGGAATAAAGTAAGTAAGAGTATTAAAGTGTACAGTTTTTAAGATTTTCATTTTCGTAAGCCGAAAGGCCGAATTTAAATAAGTAAATAAGAACATTAAACCACTGCACCCTTCAACATAGCGTACTTCCGTACTTTAAGAAACCCTCCCCCCCCCGAAAAAAATACCTGTATTCCTCTTCATTTCCCGTTCTCCTCTTTTTTATCGTTACTTCATTATTTTTACTTCTCTTCGACCTCACCACACACCTCGCAGTCCCTTGACTGACTACACAACTAACATGTTGGGTCGCTTGGCATTTCCAATGCTGCTCGCAGCAGTTGGTGTGGAGAGCCATGGTTATGTGAAGAGCCCGCCTTCAAGACCTTATATGTGCAAGACAGGCCAGAACAGCAACTGTGGGAGTGTGCAGTATGAACCTCAGAGTGTGGAGGGGCCGGACAGGTACCCGGCCAGCGGACCACCAGATGGGCAGCTGGCCGGTGCAGGGAAATCCAACTGGGCACCGCTGAACGCTCAGACCTCTTCGAGGTGGGCGAAGACAGCTGCTTCTGGTGGGAGGACGGACTTCACTTGGCAGTTCACTGCAAACCACCGCACCTTGGACTGGAGGTACTACATCACGAAGGACGGGTGGAACCAGAACGCACCGCTTGCGAGGAGCAGCTTCGAGGGAGCACCCTTTTGTTCGGCGGCTGGCAACATGGTGCAGCCCCCGATGGTGACAACACACTCCTGCACCCTCCCCTCCAAGTCAGGCTACCATGTCGTCCTTGCCATCTGGGATGTTGGTGACACGGCTGCCAGTTTCTACAACGCCATCGACTTGGAGTTCAGTGGTGGTGGTGGTGGTGGTGGTGGCAACCCAAACCCACCTGTTCCCAACCCACCTGTTCCTAACCCACCCGTTCCCAACCCACCTGTCCCCAACCCACCTGTCCCCAACCCACCTGTCCCCAACCCACCTGTTCCCAACCCCCCTTCGAACAATGGGTGCTCTCGTAAGATTGGAGTGTGGGGCGCTTGTACCGGTGCCACGCACTGCTGCGAGGCAGGGACCACATGCAACGTGCAGAACAGGTGGTACGCACAGTGTGTCCCTGGGAACGGAAACGGGAATGGAAATGGAAATGGTGGGAACATGCCGCCTCCTGCAACACCTCCTCCCACCCGCCCTCCTACCCCACCTCCTTCCTCTGGTAATTGTAGGTACTCCATCCCAGTGTGGGGGAGTTGTCTGCAGGCACCAAGCTGTTGTGCCAACGGGGCAGGGTGCTACAAGCAGAGCAGGTGGTACGCACAGTGTTTGAGGAGTGCTAGCAGCTGGAGTGGTTACAGGATTGGCTGAGTTTCTGTCATCCTTTTATTGTTTAAAAGAAAGAAAACTTGTCTTGCCTTAAATGTGCCCTTGCGGAACTTGTGTTATTTATAAACAAACATACTTATTATTCAATGTTCTATTTCCTCTCTATTATATCTTATGTGGAAAGTACCTTCTTTTTGTTGCTCTTTCTTCTTATGAAACTCTTCGGTTCTTTACCGAATGAGTGCTGTCCTGCATCACAGTGATTTCTTCGCATGTGGTGAGGACACTTGACTCAACCTTTCAAATTCTTTTTTTTTAACCTTTTAACCATTAAAGGACGAAGCACTAGATATCTAGCGATCAATTAAAATTTTTGTATAGGCATTTTAAGTACCATAGACCCTTACCCTTGCACAGAATGACCTAGTTCCGCGATTTCTTTTCCATCGAAAATCACTTTTGGCCCCTAAAAACACCCTCGAAACCAGTTTTTGGAGGCACGAAAGCTCATATGAGCGGTACTGATTCAGACGAGTTCGGGAGTGCCCAAGGGGACATTCTCACTGACGATGGGACCTCACCTAGCGCCAGTGGTGACGAGAAGAGTGAAAATATGCCCTGGGAGAGCGATATTACGCAGGTTACGCGTAAGAAGTGACAGGGCACAGGGCACAGGGGGGGGGGGGGGGGGGGGCAGAAATCACCCTTTTCCCACATGTGTGCATCAAGGATTTCCAAGCTGTTCATCTCAATGGGGTTTGTGAAATCTCTTGCACCGTTTGCAAGTACCACAACCCCGACTGTGGACGATATCTATCAGTTTCTGGCCTTGTGGGTGCTCATGGACATCATCCGCAATGCTGGCATAAAAAATTACTGGCCGACCATTTGTGCCCTAGCCACACCTTTTTTTGGCAAGTGTAATGAAACGTTACTGCTTTTGCGCTTACAGCGGTCGTTGCATTTTGGAGGGGTGAAGAGACAGACAGGTTGCAAAAAATAAGATTCTTACTCCCCTACCTGTCTGCAACACTATTCCCCCGGAGAATCGATCATTGATGAGAGTATGATCAAGTCACACGGTAGACATCGCTTCAGAGTATTCCAGCCTGCAAAGAGGACAGGTGAGGCAGTGCACCGGGCAGACTCTGACAGGGTCGTGTTCAACTTATCGATCTACTGTAAAGACCTTGCTAATACCATTGACAAAGCGTGAAATAGCAATCAAACACAGCACTGTGGACCCCGATGTGAGGTATCTCAGCACTTGGCATATTACCTTCCCATTTGGTGAAGGATCGAGGTCATTGTAGGGGGGTGCTGGTGTTTGGGAGCCCTGACTCGCGTACAGGATTGGCGTACCACGTGATCACTGCAGAAGCACCAATGCTTGTGATGCCAAAAAAGGACAACATGGCGACCAGAATGTCTCGGCGGCGGAGCTCTGCTTCGAGCTTCTTGTCCTGCAGCTCGAGCGCGACAATGAAAGCTCTTACAACGTTCTCCCATATCTCCTGCGGTGTTCAATTGCGTCTTGCTTGACATGAAATGAACGTCGTGCTCAGTCTGAAAGCGCACCCCATGTGACTTGTCGATGCCACTATTCGTGTCCACCTGGTGGATGGCTCGGCATCGGTAGCGTTCCCCTTGTACCCCGGCATCGATAACTTCTATACTGGCGTTACCCTTGTACAACAGATGTGGGAATCGGGTTTGTGGTGGAAACAATCCGAGGAAAGTCCAGTCAATGGTGGAAACAATCCGAAAAAAATCGCCAGAATGTACCTCATCTTGCCCCAGTGAAGAAACAAGTAGGCCCAGGCAGGCCCAAAAACGAGTTCGCGATGAGCGACAACAGCTTTTCGACTGTCATGCGCCAGTCTGGAAACAACCGCCCAGCAAGCACCCGTTCTGAAATGGGGACCGAGGGGCCCAGGGAAGATGCCAGGCGCGACTTCACCAACGGTCACTGGTCCAAAAAACTGGATGCAGCAAGACAATGCACACACCACATGCGTGTTTTGGGGTTCGGGTGCAAACTATCTTTCATCTGCAAGGCTTGTACCGTGCATCTGTGCCCAGCTTGCTTTGCGGACTATCACGAACCAGTGGTTTACCCACCCCAATCTACCCCCTCTGGAGGCCTGGCCACACTGAAGAAATGCCTAAGGTACCAGCGTCTCCAAAAGGTCGTCATCTGCCAAAAGCAAAACCCCCCCTAGCACTCCGAGGCCCAAGCGAAAAAAGTAAGGAAGTGTCTAACCTATGGGTGGGTTTTTACAATAAATTTCACTTCAATTCCTTATTCTATTCACTTCCCAGGGCCTTTGAGGGGCATCTGGGGGTGTTTTTTGTCCCTCCTGGGTGATGTATTTTCTTTTACACAAGCATCGTTCTATGGTTGCATGCTCGAGGATGTTTTAATTTGAGAAAATAAAAAAGTCGATGGTGACCTTTTTTTTGCCCAAAAAACCCCGTCCTTTAATGGTTAAATTCTTTTTCATTCGGAAAGCCGAGAGAGTAAAGTAATGGCTCATTTAGCAGGTAAGCGGATAGTTTTTATTTCACTCATTGTCATCTGACTCACTTCTGCTCCTATGGCCGCTGAGGCCAGGTTCACCTCATGCACAGGGGATTTTATAGTGGGTGAGTAGTGGAGTAATAAAAAAGAAGCTGATTTTCATTCTTTTCTTAGTCTGACCCAACCCAAATGTCGATAAGAAAGAAAAGAAAAAACCTATGCTATTCATACTCTCTCTGTTTCTTGTCTTTTTTCTCTTCCTCTCTTTTTCTTCTTGTTATTTTCTTTTCCTTTTAAGTTGTTTTAATTTTTTTTCTTTATTCGAACCACCACACCTCGCAGTCCCTTGACTGACTACACAACTAACATGTTGGGTCGCTTGGCATTTCCAATGCTGCTCGCAGCAGTTGGTGTGGAGAGCCATGGTTATGTGAAGAGCCCGCCTTCAAGACCTTATATGTGCAAGACAGGCCAGAACAGCAACTGTGGGAGTGTGCAGTATGAACCTCAGAGTGTGGAGGGGCCGGACAGGTACCCGGCCAGCGGACCACCAGATGGGCAGCTGGCCGGTGCAGGGAAATCCAACTGGGCACCGCTGAACGCTCAGACCTCTTCGAGGTGGGCGAAGACAGCTGCTTCTGGTGGGAGGACGGACTTCACTTGGCAGTTCACTGCAAACCACCGCACCTTGGACTGGAGGTACTACATCACGAAGGATGGGTGGAACCAGAACGCACCGCTTGCGAGGAGCAGCTTCGAGGGAGCACCCTTTTGTTCGGCGGCTGGCAACATGGTGCAGCCCCCGATGGTGACAACACACTCCTGCACCCTCCCCTCCAAGTCAGGCTACCATGTCGTCCTTGCCATCTGGGATGTTGGTGACACGGCTGCCAGTTTCTACAACGCCATCGACTTGGAGTTCAGTGGTGGTGGTGGTGGTGGTGGTGGCAACCCAAACCCACCTGTTCCTAACCCACCTGTTCCTGTCCCGAACCCCCCCGTTCCCAACCCACCTGTTCCCAACCCTCCCGTTCCTGTCCCAAACCCACCTGTTCCCAACCCCCCTTCGAACAATGGGTGCACTCGTACCATTGGGGTGTGGCAGTCTTGTCTCGGTTCTGTCGACTGCTGCGAGGCAGGGACCACATGCAACGTGCAGAACAGGTGGTACGCACAGTGTGTCCCTGGGAACGGAAACGGAAACGGGAATGGTAATGGTGGTGGGAACATGCCGCCTCCTGCAACACCTCCTCCCACCCGCCCTCCTACCCCACCTCCTTCCTCTGGTAACTGCAGGTACTCCATCCCAGTGTGGGGGAGTTGTCTGCAGGCACCAAGCTGCTGTGCCAACGGGGCAGGGTGCTACAAGCAGAGCAGGTGGTATGCACAGTGCTTGACGAGGAGCTGGAGTGGTTACAGGATTGGCTAAGTTTCTTTTTTGAACTATTTTCAAGAATGAAACCTTGTCTTTTGTCTTGCCCATATATGTGTGCCTTGCGGAACTTGTGTTATTGAAAAAAAAAAAAAAAAAAAAAACAAATTATTATTGTCCAATGTTCTATTTCCCTTTCTTATCTGGAAGTTCTTCTTATTTTCACTTTTTTTTGTTGCTCTTCTTATGAAACTCTTCGGTTCTTTACCGAATGAGTGCTGTCCACGTTGATCACATTGAATTTCTTCGCTGTGGTGAGGACACATGACCCTTTAGCTTCAAAAAGTAAAAAAAAAAAGAAAATAAGTGACCACAATTTTAATTTTCTTGTTCTGACTCACCCACGTCAAAAAGAAAATCATATTACTTATTATCCCTTTATTCACCTCCCTCTTTTCTTTTTATTTACACCCCATTTAGTTACATTTTTTTCTTCCATTTTTTTTTTCCTACCTTCCTTTTTTTCCTACCTTCCTTTTGTTCCTTTTATTTTTATTTTCTATTTGCCTCTGTTTTTCAAGGTCACAAACTCATTCAGTGCAGGGAAGGGAAGAAGATGTCAGAAAGACTCAAGTGAGATGTAAGGAGGCATCGAAGGCTGACGCAGAGGTGCTGGCATCTATTTACACAAAAGGGTTGCTTTGTTTTCTGGTCAAGAGTCCGAGATACCTGAAGGAAGGCACATCGGGTTTCCCAATCTTAAGGCAGCTTGGGACCCTTTGTATTCTTTTTAATCTCTCGCTTCCTTGGGGGGCAAAGTGACCAAGATTACTCCCAGAGTTTGAAGGGGTGAAGAACCCTGTGCGCTATTTGTTCAAGCGATGTGAATCTTCAAACGACGGCCTGTGGTATATTCCTTCATATTACATTGCCATAGGTCACTTATGTGGCCATCATTAAAGGCTTTGCGAGGGAGTAGTCGCACTTCTGTGTTATTTATGATAACTTGTTCCTCTTTTCCCTTTTCACGCCTCACCACACACCTCGCAGTCCCTTGACTGACTACACAACTAACATGTTGGGTCGCTTGGCATTTCCAATGCTGCTCGCAGCAGTTGGTGTGGAGAGCCATGGTTATGTGAAGAGCCCGCCTTCAAGACCTTATATGTGCAAGACAGGCCAGAACAGCAACTGTGGGAGTGTGCAGTATGAACCTCAGAGTGTGGAGGGGCCGGACAGGTACCCGGCCAGCGGACCACCAGATGGGCAGCTGGCCGGTGCAGGGAAATCCAACTGGGCACCGCTGAACGCTCAGACCTCTTCGAGGTGGGCGAAGACAGCTGCTTCTGGTGGGAGGACGGACTTCACTTGGCAGTTCACTGCAAACCACCGCACCTTGGACTGGAGGTACTACATCACGAAGGATGGGTGGAACCAGAACGCACCGCTTGCGAGGAGCAGCTTCGAGGGAGCACCCTTTTGTTCGGCGGCTGGCAACATGGTGCAGCCCCCGATGGTGACAACACACTCCTGCACCCTCCCCTCCAAGTCAGGCTACCATGTCGTCCTTGCCATCTGGGATGTTGGTGACACGGCTGCCAGTTTCTACAACGCCATCGACTTGGAGTTCAGTGGTGGTGGTGGTGGTGGTGGTGGCAACCCAAACCCACCTGTTCCCAACCCACCTGTTCCTAACCCACCCGTTCCCAACCCACCTGTCCCCAACCCACCTGTCCCCAACCCACCTGTCCCCAACCCACCTGTTCCCAACCCCCCTTCGAACAATGGGTGCTCTCGTAAGATTGGAGTGTGGGGCGCTTGTACCGGTGCCACGCACTGCTGCGAGGCAGGGACCACATGCAACGTGCAGAACAGGTGGTACGCACAGTGTGTCCCTGGGAACGGAAACGGAAACGGGAATGGAAATGGAAATGGTGGTGGGAACATGCCGCCTCCTGCAACACCTCCTCCCACCCGCCCTCCTACCCCACCTCCTTCCTCTGGTAACTGCAGGTACTCCATCCCAGTGTGGGGGAGTTGTCTGCAGGCACCAAGCTGCTGTGCCAACGGGGCAGGGTGCTACAAGCAGAGCAGGTGGTATGCACAGTGCTTGACGAGGAGCTGGAGTGGTTACAGGATTGGCTGAGTTTCTGTCATCCTTTTATTGTTTAAAAGAAAGAAAACTTGTCTTGCCTTAAATGTGCCCTTGCGGAACTTGTGTTATTTATAAACAAACATACTTATTATTCAATGTTCTATTTCCTCTCTATTATATCTTATGTGGAAAGTACCTTCTTTTTGTTGCTCTTTCTTCTTATGAAACTCTTCGGTTCTTTACCGAATGAGTGCTGTCCTCACACCGTGGTGACACATAACCCTTTAAATGGCTTCAAAACAACAAAACCTTTTTTGAATAAAACATATTTTGTCATGCGACACCCCACGTCGCTCGGGAAAGTTGTTGATTTATTCTGCTTTCATTTGTTTTTACCCTCTCTTCTTCTTTTCTATTTTCTTTTTTTCTTTTGTTTCCCAAAAGACCCTACACACCTTTTTTCTTTTGCTTTCCCCCATTATTTCTTAGGCGTTTTAAAAGCAACTCCACTCTGCATTCAGGATACAAATAAAGAAATGCGATCGATGGTCAAGAGGCACGAAACAAATGTTAAAAAAAGAGAATGACACCTCAGGGAACAGAAGTACCATAGTTAGTTTGTAGTTATTTGGTAAGAGGACGTACGTGTGTACACGCATTACTTCGCACAGGTATGGACTTCTGGTGGTGCGCCAGAGCAGGAAGCGGGGATGAAGCTGGGCCAGAGTAGTTACACCGACAAGAAAGGAAAAAGAAGCTCTTTTTTTTTCTTCCCTCTCTCTCTATCTCCTTAGACACAAGACAAGGTTAGTTATAAGTTGCAGTGTCTACTATATCTCTGTTCTTTCTTCAGATTTATAAAGTCACCTCACAGACCGCCCTTCTCACACCACACACCTCACGATGGAGCCCAGCGACGTCACTTTGGAGGCAGCGAGGAAGCAGAAGATCCACAACCTGAAGCTGAAGACAGCATGCCTCGAGAACGAGGAGTACGTGCAGGAGCTGCACGTGTCTGACTGGAGTGAGAACCAGAAGCAGAAGCTGTCGAGTGCCCACGAGAAGGGTTGCCAGCTGCTGTGCTCGGTGGAGTCCGGGACGAAGTGGAACCTCACAGCGGCCTACGACATCCAGAAGCTGATGCGTGTGTGCGGGCTGGAGATGAGCGTTCGGGAGCTGTACAAGCCGGAGGACAAGCCGCAGTTCATGGACATCCTGTCGCTGAAGAGGGTGTTGCAGGACATGAAGCAGCACAGGAACAAGACGCGCATCGTGTCCTTCACGGGGACCATCGACAACGGGCTCTCGAAGCTGGAGAAGGTTGAGGAGGAGCTGCGCCGCTCCCAGTTGGACTCGACGGAGTTGGCGCAGGTTCCCGTGTCCGTCCTGAAGAACTTGGAGGACTGCATGAACGTGACGGTGATCCAGACGGCTCTGCTGGGGAACGAGGAGCAGATCCGGCAGCAGCTCGCCTCGATCGAGAAGTGCAAGGAGATCAGGAACGTGGCCCTCGCGGACGGTGAGATGTCGATCGCAGAGGAGCAATTCTACATCAAGGCACAGCTCTTGGAGAGGCTCGTGGAGCTCGTGAGGGACAAGTTCAGGATCATCGGACAGACAGACGACGAGAACAAGATGTTCTCGAAGATCCACGAGGTGCAGAAGAAGGCCTTCCAAGAGACCTCTGCCATGAAGGATGGGAAGAGGAGGTTGAAGCAGAGGTGTGAGAACGACCTGAAACACGTCCACGATGCCATCCAAAAGGTATGGGATTTCTTCCTCGCAATATAAGAAGAAAAATAAATTCCAAAAAAAGAAAAAGAAAAAAGAAAAAAAAAAGAAAAAAAAACACACACACACACACACACCACCCACAGGCGGACTTGGAGGATGCAGAGTCGATGAAGAGATTCGCAGCACAGAAGGACAAGAGTGAAAAGTTCCTGAAGGAGAACCTTGAGAAGCAGGATGAGTGTTGGAGGAAGATCCAAGACCTGGAGAGGCAGCTTCAGAAGCTTGGTATGTGACAACAATACACACTCACACCCACACTCACACTCACACAACAGGAACTGAGAGGTTTGAGGAAGTGAAGCGCCGCATTGAGGAAAACGACAGGGAAGAGAAGAGGAAGGTGGAGTACCAACAGTTCCTGGACGTGGTGTCGCAGCACAAGAAGCTGTTGGAGCTGACGGTGTACAACTGCGACCTGGCGATCAGGGCGACTGGGATCATCGAGGAGCTGGTGGCGGAGGGGTGCGCGGCCATCAAGGCCAGGTACGATAAGACGAACCAGGAGCTCACAGACCTGAGGCTGCAGATCCACCAGGAGCACCTGGAGGCTTTCAGGAGGTTGTACAAGACACTGGGACAGCTCGTCTACAAGAAGGAGAAGAAGCTGGAGGACATCGACAGGAACATCAGGGCGACACACATCCAGTTGGAGTTCTCGATCGAGACCTTTGACCCGAACGCGAAGAAGCACTCCGATGCGAAGAAGGAGCTGTACAAACTCCGCAACCAGATTGAGGAGGAGCTGGAGATGCTGAAGGACAAGATGGCCTCTGCCCTGGCCCTCTTCGCACCGTCGGAGGACGCCCTCATCAAGGCTGGCATCGACTTCATCCACCCGGCAGAGGAGCTCGAGGATGCAAACCTCACCAGGCGCACCAAGATGGTCGAGTACCGTGCACACCTTTCCAAGCAGGAGGAGGTCAAGATCGCGGCTGAGCGCGAGGAGCTCAAACGTGCAAAGTCCATCCAATCACAGCAGACAAGAGGGAAGCTTATCACGGAGTAGAAAGAATTGGAGAAGACAGAAGACGAAAAAAAAAAAGTCCCTTCTTACGGAGGAAAAAAAAGTGCCTAAGATTACTATTTCTATTTTTCTAAGCAAAGACAAGAAAAAAAAAGTAAATATTTGCTCCCTACTAATATCTCTCTACTCTAAAAGGTATGCCGGAGAAGGAAGGAAAAAAGAAAGGCGCCCTTCTGCGGAAGAGGGGTGTTGCTAGTGGTATTTTTGGCTTCTTTTCTCCCACTTTCTTGTTGGACTTGTATATAATTGTGACCACTAGAGAGTTGGTTTTTTTTTTTCTTTCTTTTTTATCCTTATTCCTTTCTGCTACCCATTGTCTATTTATTTATCCCCATTTTCTTTTTATCTTCCTCTCGTTCTCTCTCTCTTCTGTCCCTCTCTCATGCATTTAAAAAAAAAAAAAAAAAAAAAAAAAAAAAAAAAGCTAATATGTTGAATCCCCCTCCTCGTTCTTCTTGAACAAGAGTAAAATAACAAAAACCAAGAAGATGAAGAAGAAGAAAAAAAAAGTAAAGAAGACAAAAAAAAAATACCCCCCCCATTCCATCCCCTCTCATCCCTCATCCATCCTCTGTCCCACATGCTACACTCCATTATTTACACCACCCCCATTTTTTTTTGAAGTCATATACTCATATTTATGCATTATCTTCTCAGTTATAAAACAACACATTCTTAAAAAGGGAGGGCGGGGGGAAAGGTGATCAAATGGTTACAAGCACCGTACCAGTCCAGCCGACACGGCTCCCAGCACCATCAACAGTCCCACAAAACCCACAAATCAGCATCATGAGCGGCCTCATGGACAGACAAGCAGGAAATGCAAGAGCTGCAAGCCAGAAAATATTAGAGCTCTCCGCGGAGTTCATGAAGTTGGACACGGAGCACGCGTATTTGAAGGAAGAGTACTGCAGGTTGAAGGAAGACCCCGTGCCCGAACTACCACCTGTGCCCATCCCCTTGCCGACCAGATCGTCCACAACGGAAACATGCGCACCGTTACCAGAAGAAAAAGAAATCAGCAAGCTCACCACGGAACTAGAGTCAACGAAACAACTGGTAAACAGCCTCGAAACGTGCAACCAGTCCCTCCAGGACGACATGGAGGTACTTCGCAGAACTCACCGGACAGAGGTCGAACAGTACAGACAAATTATGTTGAAGCACACCAGCGGGTCCAACGAAGTCGGCGACAAGCTAGTTGAAGAAAACTGCAAACTGACCGCAGAGGTAGTCGCGTACAAACAAAAATCCGACCAGTTGGAATCCGAATTAATGGGTTTGAAAACCACGGTGTATGGCGACATGAAGACGATGAAACAAGACCAGCAATCCTTGCAGGAGAAGCTCCTTGAAGCACGTATGGAGACTGAAAGCATACCCGGCTTGAAAGCCCTGCTTCGAGAGAAAGACGAAGCGATCGCACAGCACATGCAAGACGCACTATTAGTCTCGGAGCTCCGACAAATGGTCCGAGAACGGGGCGAAGCAATCGCAAACTACGCCCAAGCGGCGGAAATGGCGGAAGAAAAATTACGTTTCACGGAAACCCTGATGGGAAAGCTAGAGAACAGCCTGAACGAGGAAAGAACTCTGCGAACAAAACTGCAAACAGATCTCAACGACGTCAACACAACTTACAAAACAGATCTTGTGAAGTGGAAACAGGAAACGAGAGAAGTCGATATGTTGCGCAGGGAAGGGAAACATCTTGCAGACCAGCTCTCAGTCCTCTCCGGCGCCGCGGAGAGCAAACTGAAAGCAGACATGAACGCAATGCTTACAATGCAAAGCACCGCAATGGAACAAGACACCTTAATCGTCAATGCGAAGACAGAGCTCAACTCCCTACGTTCCCGTTACGACGCAGTGGTAAAGGAGAAGGACCTCCTCATGGTAAAGCTTGTCGAGGAACGTTCACGGGCAGACCCGATCATCATCCCAAAAAGATCAACATCACTCCTCTCAACAGCACGCATGATCACACTAGAAACAGGAGTACAAACAGACCCAATTGTAGACGAATGCACCCTGATGGACCCCACGGACGAGGCACCTCGTAAAGCCAGCATTGACTCCGTTAAAACACGGATTGAAATGCACTCGGAGGAGATGAAACAAATGCAACGCCGCGTCATGAACAAAGCAGTTCACATAGCTAACCTGCGGGATGTCTTGCAATCAAAGCTGAAGGTTGAAATGGAGAAATTGGAGAATGAAAGGAACGATATGGGTTTTGGCAGTGGAAACGGAAGTGGCAATGGTGAATACGGGTCACCTATGTACAATCAGAATAGTGCTTGGTCGTCGAGTCGGGTGGTCAGTTCAGCTTCGCGGTCAGAAACGCCCTTCGTGAAGAACAGCAATAGGTTGGAGATGTCGGCTCAAGATATTCAAAAGTACAATTCTGCTCCGAGAGCAGCCTCGCCCCCGTCCAGCTTTGAGCTGCAGCGAAAAATCGCTGAGATTCAAAACCTGCACGAAATGATCGAAAGCAAGACGCAATCTCTCTCTCCTGGTCTTGTCTCCCCCGCTCGGTCCAATCGATGCCCTACAATCTCCCCAAGCACCGCAGCGCCACTCACAGCCATGATAGGTGGTCTCGGTACGCTTCATTTACCGGGAATCAATCCGCTGTAGGGGGGGGGGAGGTTTTTTTTAAATAGATTTTGTATTTTCTTTATTCTTATTAGAAATCTCTCTTTTTTTATATATATTTGTGTTAAAGGGTTTTATAGTTGTTAAACTTCTCCCCCCCCCCCCCCCCCCCCCCCCTAGGGCTATGCTGGCATGGAAACGCGTTTCCATGCATTTTTTGAAAAAAAGGGAAACGGAAACGGAAACGTTTCCTTATGTTTCCTTAAGAAGGAAGCCGTTTCCATAAGAATTTTGAAAAGTATGGAAACGGAAACGGGAACGGAAACGGAAACGTTTCCACGTTTCCTGCCAGCATAGCCCTAGGGGGGGGGTCATAAGGGGGTCGTTATTTGCCCTTTTTCAGGCTCTTCGCCAAGGGCATTTTGGGCCCTTAAAAAAACTGTAACCACCCAAAAGTGCCCACAAATCACCCAAACCCCCGTTTCCCGATGTTTTCCGGCCCCAGAAGTGCCCAGAATCATGTTCTAATTTTGGGGCCCCCGTTTGGTACTTTCCCTATGTAATCCTAGGGAACATAAAATAGGGGCCCCTAGGATTACATAGGGAAAGTACCAAACGGGGGCCCCAAAATTAGAACATGATTCTGGGCACTTCTGGGGCCGGAAAACATCGGGAAACGGGGGTTTGGGTGATTTGTGGGCACTTTTGGGTGGTTACAGTTTTTTTAAGGGCCCAAAATGCCCTTGGCGAAGAGCCTGAAAAAGGGCAAAAAGTGGCCCTTTTTAAGGACCATATGCCCCCCCCCCCCCCCCCCCCCCCCCCCTCCATGTAAGTTTTGTTTGTTATTATTTTTTTTTTGTATCTTTGTGTGATGGGAAACGAAAGAGAGGCGAATACCTTTAACCCAATATAAAAAAAAAAACAGGGCGAACAAAGAAAAAAAAAAAACACGCATTAAAAAAAAAAAAAAAAAGAGAGAGAGAAAAAAAAACCCCCCACTCTTATTACAACATGGTGAAGTTTGGCAACTCGCTCAGCGAACACGCTGAGACCTACAGCGGCATGATAGACACGGAGAAGTACCTCAACTACGAGAAGCTGAAGGAGTCTATCTACAACGATCCCACGGCCTTCGCGTCATTGTTTGAAGGGGAGATGGTGAAGCTGGAGCATTTCCTGAAGGCGAACCTCGAAGAGGACCAGCAGGATCAATGCCAGCCAGGCTGCCCCTGCAAAATCCCCGAGAAGCAAGCTCGGCTTAAATTCTACGGGATGAACAGAGAAGGCTGCAGAAAGATCCTGAAGAAGTTCGACAAGGAGACCGGCGGTAAGCTCTCGGTAACATACCTTCAAAAGGTCGATGAACTGTACGCGCAGTACTTAAACGAGGTAGAAGTTGCTGCATGCTGTCCTCCAGTCACACAGGACAAGCCTTCATCAAACCACGACGAAGAAAGCGGGTCAGACCCCGGACATGACCAAGATATCGAAGACAACGGCCCACCAACAATGTTGAACACGGTCCCTGTCCCGTCAAACCAAGCTGTTCCCACAAAAGATCAAGCTTTTATCAAATGGCACTCTGTGTGCGGGCTTCAAGTTGGCTACCTCCACAGGCAGGTCAAGTCGCAGTGTGTTAGTGGAGAAACCCGCATCACCGTGGGCAACACCCTGCTCCATTCCACCACATCATGCTTGATCTATGACCCACAGAACAAAGGAAGGTACATTGTGCCCCCTATCCTGTTGGAGGACTCTGTTGGAAAGCGCGACTACGCCACGAAGAAGCAGTCCTTTGTGTGCATGCTGTACCAAAAGGGTGGGGAGAACGGGCACAGGGGTTGCAACGCACACCATGCTTGCAACCAGCTGCACGTCTCTCGCGAGGCGATCAAGGTCCTCCGTGAGATGGCCGCCTCTGGTGCAGGGTACACAGTGTCAACAGGTACCAACTTCGTCGTTGAGCTGCGTGATGTAGTAGATCCCTCTACCGGTTCGAAGTACGTGCTTCCCTACCACAGAACAGAGGCTACGATGGGGAGGTCGTTGTACGCAAAGGCAAGAGGCGCACCTTCCGCACAACCGCCGCAACTTTGCCTTTACTACCTTGAGGGGAAGTGTAAACATGGGAAAAGCTGCCGTTCCATCCACGCCGACCCGCCTTACATCGCAAAGCTGAGGTACGGGAACCCTTGCTGCCCGTTGCACCACCCTGAGAGGGCTACGCATCCTCCTGTTGAGATCCCTGTTAAGGTGAGGTGGGGGCCGACACAAGGAGGCTGCTTCTCTGAGGTACCGCATATGTTGATCACAAGCACAACGGGTTTGAACAGTCTCCCTGTGAGGACGGGGAAAACCGGGCAGTATAAGTGTTTTGCGAACGGGAAGATATGCAGGTTGCACAGGGAGAATAGATGCGAATATGGGGAAAACTGCAACAATATTCACATCTGCCACAGCTTTGTTCCGAAGCCTGAGGGGCCTGCACCGGTAGCTGCGGTGCAGTCGCAGCAGCAGCAGCAACAGCAACAGCAACAGCAACAACCAGATATGACTCATGTGACCGCTGCGCTGGCGTTTGCTCAGGTGGCCAACAGTATTCTTCCCAATGCTGCGTCGGTGCAGTACCCGCAGTGCTATGTCAACTATGGTGGAAACGGGCAGCCTTACGGTGGGCAGTCCTTCCAGCCCCACTCGTTTATTCCGTTTTCGCCGCAGCAACTTGGGGTTCCCCAGCAAAATCATCAGCAGCAGCAAGCGGTTCACCCTGTCCAGCACAAACCAAGTGAAGCGGTTCATCAGCCATATGCCATGAACCCGCCTCTACCACCTCCTGTCAGTACTAGGTGCTGATTTTTTTTTTTGTTTCTAGAAGGGAAAAAAAAAATTCTAAGTTAAAGGATGTTCTTTGATTTCGTCTTAGCCCCACCACACACTCCCTTTTCCTGGTTCTTTTTTTAAGGACGGCCCTCCAGAGGGGGTTTGTCCTGCACTTTGAGTTTTTTTTTTTTCTCTCTTTTTTTTTTTTCTATCTTGCTGGAGGAAAAAAAAAGGGAAGGGAAGAGGAAAGGAAGAAGAAAAAAAAAAAAAAAAAAGGAGCAAGATGAAAAATTTTGCCATTTTCTTTTTTTTTTTCTTTCCCGTTCTCTCTTCTTACGTCTTCGCTTTTTTTTTTTTTTTTTTCTTTTTTTTTTCTATATGCATTCCCCCGCCCGCTGCCTTCACTCGAAAAAAAAACTTTTTTGTGTTTTTTTCTTAAAAGAATTTTTACATGTATCCCCGTGCAATTTGTGGTTTTCTTTTTTGTTTGCATCTAAAAAAAAGATAAGTAGAAGGGGGGAATAAAAGGGACTAAAAAACCTGTTGCTTGCACTAAGCGATAGGAATTCATTATTACAAAATTAAAAAATCCCTTTCCCTCCTCCCTTTTCTTCGGGGGGGTTAAAAAAAAAAACGTTTAAAAGTTCCAAGGGGCACAATAAGGATCTTTCCCCTTTCTTTTTTTTTTCTTCCTTTTTTGCTGTATTTAATTTTCAGCTAAAGTACTTTCTGTTAAGCTTTTTGCCGTACGTCTTCCTTTGCTCACTTTCTAGACAGAGTAGGGGAAGAAGAGGGGAAGGAAAAAAAAAAAAAAAAAAAAAAAAAACCTCCCTTCTTCTTTTTTTTCTTCTTTTCATCATTTCCCCCCGGTTTTTTTTTCTCCTTTTTTTTGTATTTCCTCACGTATTTCTTTTTTTCTCTTTTTCTTTGCTCTTCCCCCCTCATCCCTAATTTTCAAAAAAAAATTTTAAAAAAAAAATTATCAAAAAAGAAAGCCAATTTAAAAAAATAAATACATTTCAGGTCCTCCCCCCCATGTATGTTTGATTCAAATTATCGTTCCAGGGGTTGCAATAAGGTCCTCCCCCCCCCTTTTTTTTATCCTCCCCTGCATTCTCGAATAAAGCACGTCTATACACAGTCGCTATATATATATTAAAAAAAAGTTCGGTAAAAAAAATTCATCCCCTTTTTTTGTTTTTATCTTTTTTCACACAATCACACCCATTTTTTTTTTTTAAATCTTTTTTTTATTTTTGTAAGAAAATGTTAAAAAAAGAATTGAGAGTAAATATTATGAGGAGGAACCTTTTTTCTATTTTTTTTTTTTTTTTTTTGAAATTGAAATCACATGACAATTCAAAAAAAAAAAGAAGTTCACCTCAAGACCGCAACGGGTCCACACATCCTCAAACTCGGTAGGTTTTTTTACTAGGAAATATGTGAAACACACATGATGCCTACTTTTTCAATTCTTTTTTTTTTCTTCGCTTTATTTTTTTTATAGAAAAAAAAAAAAAGAAAAAAAAATCCTTGTTGAGATCCTTTTTTTTTTCTTTTTTTTTCCCCCCTAATCTCTTTTCGAAAGTTTAAAAAAAAAAAAAAAAAAAAGTGCCCTGCCTTTTCCAGTAGATTTGTCCTTTAAAACATCTGTGTTCCTCGAGCTCTTTCAGGGGGGAAGAAAAAAAAATGAAGGTCTGTCAGGTCTAGGAAGGCCCCTGGGTGGTGAGTTCCCCCCCTCTAGGTGGCTGAGCCCCCCCTACCCTGAAAGTTTCTCTTTTTTTTTCCCCTCCCTTTTATTCTTCAAATCTCTTCACATATTATGTTTTGTCTCACCATTCTATGGCAGGTAAAACTTTTTTTTTAAAAAAAAAAATCTGATTATTCTTCTTCTTCCATTTTTTTCGATTCTTTCTCCTGCGGTTTTATTCTCTTATTTTTTATGCTTTCTTAATTTTTTTATTTGTTTTTACCCTCTCCTTTTTTTTTTTTTAATGCTGGTAAAGATGTTCCTCGTACTTGTGCAAATGGAAAAAAAAAATGGGAAAAAAACTGGAATTGGCTGGCCCTATTCCTTTTTTTTCATTTTTTTTTTCATTTCCCCCAATCGATTAGTCCACATCTTTGCTCCTATTTTAACATAAGCAATATATAAGAGATGCAACTCGAGCAGGAGAAGAAGGAAGAAGAAAAAAAAAAAAAAAAAAAAAAAAACTCTGTTTTCTTTTCCTCCCGCTTTTTCTCTTTTTTTCTTCTACCGTCCCTTTTGCCCACTCCTCCCGAATACACCCCTCTTTTTTACCGCTCCTCTTTGGAAAAAAAAATAATAAAAAATAGACCAAATTCCTAGGTGTTCCTCGTACCTTTATTAAAAAAAAATACCCTTTTTAGGGTAATCTTGATCTTTTCCCCTTTAACGCTTCACACCATGGTTTGTTTTTCTCTTTTTTTTTTGATTTAAGAGGAGACGGAAAGGGGTGGGGTGGGAAAGGCGACATTTAAGGGGGAAAAAAAAAAGAAAAAAAGCAGAAACCAAACTCTGGTAAAGATGTTCCTTGTGCTTTTAAGCAAAGTCCGCTCCCCCCTTTCGGTGCGGCTTTTTGCCATTGCTACTTCTTCACATCTTTGCTGGTAAATATTTAAAAAAAAGATTTTTTTTTAATTCACATTAATCCCATACCATTTTTTTGATTTTTTTATTGTTATTTCTTATTTGCTACAGAAGCCTCTCGGTAGTTCGCTTGAGTGTGCGACCGTAGAATAATTATATTTTTTATTTTTTTTTCCGACAATTATTACAACGGAAAATCATGAAAAAAAAAAAAACAGAAAAAAAAATCTCTTAATTTTTTTTGTGTAACGCTTGAACTCACGAGCGACTGTGTTCCTTCGCATCTCCCTATAAAAAAAAACCTTTCGAGGTGAACAGGGGGAAAAAAAGAAGAAGAAAAAAAAATATATATTTATATTGGCTTTTCCACCCCCACCCCTTCCCATCCCTGATTATCAATTTTTTAAATAAAAAAAGCACACATTTTTTTTTTTTGCCATCCCTATCTGCTGATTCTTCTCTTTTGCAACAAACAAAAGCTTTTCTCCAAAAAAAAAAAAAAAAAAGTCACACAGACAAGAATGGGGCCCTTTTTTATTTCGAATTTAACCCTTAGACGCCCAGGGGGGGGGGGGGTAATTGATTTTCGAAATTTTTCGATTTTGGGTCTTTGTTGGCATTGGGAAACAACACTCCCCCCTTCATCCCCTTGTACCTGTGGTAATTTTTTCTTTTCTTTTCTTGTGCCGTTTATGTATCATTTCACCCCCTTCCATTTATTTTATCGAGTTTTTAAAATCACCCAAAATACTTAGAGTTAATAAATAGTTTTTTTTTTATTTTATTTTATTTTATTTCATTTTATTTTACCGCCCTTCGTTCCAGGATACCCCACCCTTTCCCTCCCCTCTCCTTTACCCCCACCATTTTTTTTTTTTCCCCTCACAATTATTATTTTTTTCCCTCTTTTTTTTTCTCCTTTTCCCCTATTTTTTTTTTTACTTTTTACTCCGTTTGCTTTTTTTTTTTTTTTTTTTAAATCTTTTCCCGTTTTTTAAAAAAAAAAGGAAAAATCTCCAGCAAAAAAAAAAAAAAAAAAAAAAAAAGAATGCAGCCGCGAATATTATGCAAGCGCATTGGGGAGACCCTGCCCCAGTTTCTGGAGAGGCTCTCACCTGTAAAAACAACAGTAGATTCGTGCGAGTGGATAGGTGTGGACAAGGGGGGAGAAGAATGGGAAGCCGGCGAGGCCTCCAAGAAAGTTGTTGAAGAATTCAAAAAATACTGCTCCCCAGAGCGCATGGACGAAGACGACGAAAGGACAAAAAAGCTTATCACCATCGAGGGCCTGAGCCACGCTGTATTTGAAAAACACGGCGCTGCCGAAGGAAAGTGGTTCGGATTCGTAGACAGAGACGACATGGAGGCTGTGTGGGGTGCTCTTTGCACAGCCCTTTACGATGATCTCTTAGAAGACAGGATTCAAGCCACCCCCGCCGACCCTGCTACTTCCCAGCACGCCATTGCTGTTCTTACCACAGACTACACAGACCGCCCTCTTCAGGAAAGAATTGTTAAAGCGATTCGACAGGCTGGGGTAACATCATCTTTGCATCTCAAACCCCTTGCAGCTACGCATCTAGCGTTGTACCCAAACACCTACCCGTGGGGGAATAGGGCCACAACACTGTTCTTCGTGTCGGAGCGACAGCACCACATCCTTGGCGCTGCCGAGAGGAGCAAAAGAGACAGCACACGGTTTGTTTTCAGATCGTTGACAGACGCGCTGTAGAGTGTGTGTGTTTTTTTTTTTTTTTTTTGCAGTAAACCTTAGCGAATCGATGAGAGAATTTTTAAAAAGAGGGAGACGGGAGGGGGGTGGAGGGAGGGGGGAAAAAAATTTTTTTTTAAAGTAAGTTTTTAGATGGGGAACTCACTGTGGTCGACATACCACCTGACAAACACGCGGGGGGACTGTGTGGAGTTTTGGGGGCTGCCTGCCGGGAAGGACTTCCCCGCGTTGCAAAAGAACATCCCGAACTTGGAGAAGGGCAGCTGCAAAGGGACCGAGATGTACCGCGTATACCGAAAACACGAACTGTCGCAAAAGGACATGTTTTCAGCAGCGAAAGGAAAGTGAAAAAAAAAAAAGAGAAAAAAAAAAAAAACAAAAAAAAAATATTTACACGGTTGGCTTTTTTTTTTTTTTATTATTATTTTTTTTTCCATATTTTTTTTATAATTTCCAGGAGAGGATGGGAAGCTGTTGCAGCCATGAGAAACGACCTTTGGTGTCGAAAAACGGTCAACCGGAAACTCAGTGGGCGGTGAAGACAAATGCGGTGAGCGGGAACAAAGCAACCCCAACAAAAAACACATCATCGCAGCCAACACCACGCTTCGCGAGTAAAGAAACAATTTCTTCCGCTGAGAAGAAAGAAAGCTATTCCACAGAAGAGCTCGGCGAATCCAGAAAATCACTGAAAGCCTCCAGCGTCAACAGCGACCGAGCCCGCCCCACCATGATGGTTAAAATGATGGTCCACGTACGGCTACGAGAGGGAGAAGAAAAAATCGGTGTGAAATGGGATGTCAACGACCTTGGGGTCTATGCCCGAGAAATTGAAGAAGCAAGCCCTGGATCCATGGCTGGTGTGCAGCCAAAATGGATTCTTCTCGACATAGATGGGACCACCATTCGAAACAGAGGCGACCTCACCTCGAGAATGGACACGCTCAAGAAACACAGAGGAGGATGCCTTCGCATGGCCCCTTCTTACTCCCTTGCTGAGGTTGCCCTCCACAATACACTGGAAGATATTTGGATTGTCATTGGTAGAAAGGTTTATGACGTGACTACTTATGTAACATCTCATCCTGGTGGACCGCGAATTTTGCAGCGGTACGCTGGCCGATCAGCCACTACGCATTTCTACAAGATCCACTCGAACAAGGCTAAGGCCCTGCTGGATAGGTTTCACATAGGATATGTTCGTGTTGAACAAGGGGGGAGTGAGGAATTCTTAGATAAAGAACCTGTTGAGTAGGCAAAAAAAAAAAAAAAAAAAAAAAAAAGTGCGTTCCCTCCCATATTTTTAATTTATCCCCTCCTGTCAAAAAAAAAAAAAAAAAAAAAAAAAAAAGCAAGTGCGCGTGCACCATGTCCTGGTAAAGGACCTGTATCCCATCCCCCTGTTTGGACTTGAGTCCAAAGTTTTTTTTTTAGTTTTGTTTTTGTGGGCCGTTGCTCACCACTTCGTTTTCTATCATAGTGATTTTTCTTCTCCTAGCTATTCCAGGATGTTGAGAAATTCTGGGCGGGTCAAAAAAAAAAAATGGGCTTCCTTGGTTGCCCATTCATTTTTTTCCACCCCAGTTTTTTTTTTTTTTTTTTTTTTTTTTTTTTTTTTTTTTTTTTTTTATATTTAACTCCACCAAAATTTTCATGGGTGGGAGTGAAAATAAAAATTCACTTTATTTCACTCCTGACTTTATTTTCACGCTCCGGCTTCTAAAAGAAATTAGGCCCAGGAGTGAAAAAATTCTGATAGCGTTAAAATAAGAAATATTATTTCACTCCTGGGCCTAATTTAAGCAAAACCCTCCAAAAGTTCCTACCGAGGTTCTTTTGGGATAGGCAAGAACCCGACTGCACAAGAGGCGGACGCAGCAGGGTTCACCCCCTTCCAAGAGCCATACGAAAAGGAGTGGGCACGCTTTTGTGTGTTTCATAATTATAGGAAGGAAAAGAAGGGCCCGTCCGAAAGAAGAGGATTCTATTCTCTATTTCAACGACATGAACAAGCAAGGCCTGCTGCCCGTTCAGTCCGGACGGCTTACAAGGCTAAACTCGGTTGTGAGGAGAAATTACAACAAGCAGTTGCAAGACCACCCCCGGCTAAAGGTCCCCCTCAAGAGGTTCCAAGAAGGCGAGTCAACACAAAAGGCGAACATCTTTACCCAAGAGCAAATGACAGAATTCTTTAGCACCGAGGTATGGCATCGTCCGCCACGCTTATGCAGCGTTGATGTTCGCAGGAAACATGTGCACTACCGAGGCACATATCCGACACCTGTTGTAATTGGTACCACCTGTACCTCCCACCCACTCAAATTTTGCTGTCGTTAAATAAAATATCGTATTTGTGAATATAAGATTGATGATTCCACGTGATATAACCGTCATTACTTCACTCGTCAAAACCACTGCCACCACGCGTGAAATCATAGGATCTTATATTCACTAAATAAATAGTCATTTTTTCCCCTCAAGTGTCATAAGTACTTTCGTTTGGATTCTATTTCCGTCTTCACAAATATTTTTTGTTTTGTCTCTTTTTTTTTTTTTTTTTTTTTTTTTTTTTTTGTCATGAATATTTTTTCTTTTCAAAAAAAAAAAAGGATATTTTATTACCTTATGCAACTTGTGCCGAGTAAAGAAGCTTTGTTTAAAAAAAATTTTTTACTCGAGCGAACACCAAAGACATAGGTCATAAAAGAATCATTTCGCCCTTTATTCTCTAAGCACCTCTAGAAAGCTATTTTGCAGGGTAGAACGCGTTTGCAGGAGAGAGAGAGAGAGAGAAAGAAGGAAAAGGAAAAAAAGAAGGAAAAAAAAAAAAAAAAACCTTGGCAACGCAACGAAAAAAAAAAAGAAGTTGTAAATAGGAAATCTTACCCGAAATAAAAAGTAGAAACTTAAATAAACGAAGAGGGAGGGGGGGGGGGGGTGGAGAGAGTGGGGGGAAAGTTTTACCCCCCTCATCCACCTTTGCCTATTTTTTTTAAAGTTAGATTTTTATATCAACTACTGTAAATCTCTTAATTCTTTTCCCGGAACGTCAAATTATTTTCTTGCCAACGAAAGATTAACAATATACCGGAGAGGAAAAAAAAAAGGCTTCCCAGACAAAATTAAGAGATTTTACGGTGTGTGGTTTTTTTTTTTTCCCTTTCTGTGGCTAATAATTCGTCCTATGTTATAGGTGTCTTGCGACAAAAAGAGAAGGGGGGGACAGTTACACGGCTTGAAAGGAGAGGGGGGAAAAAAAGAAAAGAAAAGAAAAAACACTTTCGCCAACATCACCAAATGCTGGGTCTTTTCTTTTATTTGTTCTTCTCCCCCCCCCTTTTCTTCCCCCCCCCCCACCCTTTCTCTTTCACGAAACAGAACACAATGACCTCCATTTTTTTTTCTTTCTTTCCCTGTTGTTTTTTTATTTTATTTTTTTCCTTCTTACACACGGGGAAAAAAAAAAAAAAAAAAAAGGCTCCACAAAAAAAAATAATGTCATCCAACCCTTGCATCGGGTTGGTCAGCGATATCCAGTACTCCCCAACCGCAGAGCCCTCACGCGAGTACAAGGAAACGCTCGATCGTTTGGATCGAGCGATAACAACGTGGCGAGAAAACCACACCACAAAAATTTTAAACCTAGGTGACACTATAGAAGGAGAAGAGGAAGGGAGATCCGCGTCGGAGGCAGCACTCTGCGAAGTTCTAGACCGGTTCCACGGCATGGAAACCACATGGCACGTAATAGGAAATCACTGCTTGAAAAAAATGGAGCGCAAAACCCTGGAAAAAAAACTTTCCTGGAACGGGGACAGTTCGACCCCCCTCGGTGACGGGTGGTCACTTTACACCGTCGATACCACCAAAATGTCTGTTATTGAAGAAGGTGTCATGACGCAAGAAACGATAGATTTTCTTAAACGGAATCCTTTGGGGAGCGAGCCGCAAATGCTGACGTATAATGGAGGTGTTACACAGTCCCAACTGGACAATTTGGAGAAGTATTTAAACGCAGCAGGGGCGAAGTCCGTTGTTATTGCAACGCACCATCCCGTCCTCCTTCCTCATCGAGGCCACACGCATCGTGCTTGGAACCATGCAGATATCCTCTCTCTCATCCAAAAATATAAAAATAAAGTTCACACAGTGCTGTCTGGCCACTATCACGAAGGGTCCTACTTGGAAGAGGCAGGCGTGCACTTTCTTGTATTGCCAGCGATGCTCTCATGTGTTGAAGAAAACTCCTTTGCAACAGCAACCTTCACAGTCGACAAGACCACACAGGACAGGATCGTGACCATCACCGGTCACGGGACCGCTGTGGAGGACATGGTTCTGAGAGGACGTGTTTAATTGGACTGGAATTCGTTTTTTTTTAAAAAAAAAAAAAGAAAGGAAAAGAAAAATCGTTCTTCTAACCCCCAATATTACATTTGTAAGTACAAAAAAATCTTTTTTAAAAGGAGAGGGGGGGGGGGGGGAGAGCGGGGAGGGAAGAATTAAAAAAAAAAAATGTCTGAGCAAATGGAGGATCAAAAAAACCTGGAGTATATCCGAGAGCACAAGATGCACCTTCTCTTCGAGCGGTTGGCGGGGAACATCCTCCAGATAAAGCCGAAGGAGCTGGTCCCGTTTTTGATCGAGGTTCTGATGTCGATGCCCGAAGCAGACAAGGTGAGGGAGAACATGGAGAAGAAAGACGAAGAAGAACCGGAGAAGGAACCACCAACAAAGTACGACCCAACACAAGAGGACCGAGGGGACAACAACAACGGGAAGAAGCTGAAGGTGACCGTCGCCGTTTTCGGCATCGCTGGAGCTGGCAAAACAACACTGTTATCGGCAATGGGAAATGACATTGACACAGAAACAACACCAACTGTGGGATTCACCCCAGTGAGAATGGCAACTGACAAGTTTGACCTCGTACTTTATGATCTAGGGGGCGGGTCTAGAATCAGAGGAGTGTGGCCAAATTACTTCTCAGACGTTCACGGAATTATATATGTGGTTGATGGTTCTGATCAAGAATCATTGGCGGAGTCAGTCGAAGCGGTGCAGACGATACTCACTGACGAACGCACGGCTACTAAACCCATTCTCTTCTTTTCTAATAAACAAGACACCCCTTCTCCCGTTCCCCTCGATGCGATCTCCCAGGCCTTCTCCATGCCCAACATACCCTCTCCTCACAAATTGCTTCCTATTTGCGCCATCGATGCTGGGCATGCATCGCATGCAAACATTGATGAAGGCCTCAATTGGCTGCTGTCGAGTATAAGCCAGCATTATGATAGACTGTCCAAGCAGATCGAGTCGCAGCTTAAAATCGACAAGGAGAAGAGAAAACGGGATTTTGAAGAAAAGGTATGAATGAGGGGAGGGGGGGGGGGGGGGTGGAAAACACACGTACTACCACAGTTGAAACGGGTTAAACAAGAGAAGGAAGCCAGCTGATGCATTTTTTTTTCTTTTTTTTATTGTTCTATTTTTATTTTTTAAATAAAGTGTATGTAAGGCGAAGAACAAAACAAACACCAAAACAAGGGGGGGAAAAAAGCACAAAAAAACACAAAAAAAAATGAATTTAGATTTTTTTTTTGTGAATTCCCTCATCGGACAAGGGATAAACTAAATCCAGAAGAAAAAAAAAAAGAAGGGGAAAAAAAAAAGCAAAACTTCTGTGTCATTGATGTATGCTGGGTGAGTGGGTGCTGCCAAAAAAAAAAAAACTTTGGACATTGTATTTATTTCTTCTTTTTTTTTTTAAATTCGGGGAACCTTCGCACACACATGGAACGTGGTCATTCGAGTTATCCTTCCCTTGGGATGACCGAGGAGCAGCCAAGTTTTCCTCAAAAAAAAAGAAAAAGAAAAAGAAAAATATTCTTAGGTTTGTTATCCCCCTTCCATCCTTGCCCCGCTTTAAAAAAAAAAGAGAAGGCAATTTTCTTTTTCTTTTTGCGTTTACTTCCCCCCCCCCCTTTTTTTTCTCCCTGCTTTTCCCCTTCCATTTGAATAAAGTGGGTCAAAAAAAAAAGAGAATGCCATTTCTTTACCCCCCCCTCTTTTTTGTGATGGTTCTTCTATTTGATGAAATATAGAGAAAAGGAGGTGGTTCTATTAAAAAAAAAAAAGAAAATGCCAGGATCCCATACAGTTCTTAAGCCCTGTGAATTTGAAGCCAGGGCAAATTCTTTGAAGGGTTCGTTCGCTGAGATGGCACATGCGCACACAGTAATTTCGGTACGAACAAATAATAAAAAAAAAATATAAAAAAAATAAAAAAACAGGACCAACTCAGCGCGGCAAAACTACTGGGGGCTGACAACCAGAAAAAACTATCCGGCATCAGAAGCGTTGTTGGAGCCTGAAAAAAAAGAAGAGAGAAAAAAAAAAAGAAGATTTTTTTTAACAAAAAAAACCCCTCTTGCCTCCGTACACTTACACGAAAAAAAAAAAATTTTTTTTTCCCCTCCATCTCCACATAATTTTTCGTCAGGGAAAAAAAAAAAAAAAAAAACCATGAAAAAAAAATGAGGAAATTCGAAAGCATTGTTGCCCTCCCATCGGCCGAAGAGAGTCAGGTTCTCAACACCCATCACAAAAAGGTGAAGAATACCGGAGGAGACTATGGCAAGGTCGGTGAGGAGATCAAAAAAGAAGCCGTCGGCAAGGCAACAAAAGAAAACATCAAAGACGAGCTATACCTGCGAAACATAAAACGAGAAACCGTACACTTCTCCACTGCCGTTGCAGTGGTACGGGGCTGCGGACGCTGCGACATGGCTGTCGTAATCACCACTAACCAACTATACTACCTAACAAGCACAGAACACGCAGATCTCGCAACACCCTCAACAGTGTCTATCCTCACACCAGTCACGTCTTCCAGAACAACTCTGCGCCGCAACGGTGTAGCCACAACCTCATTCCCAGACCTCTCCCAAGCACCTGGCGGGACCATGGTCCCAGTTTCCATATCATTAAGAAACATCAAAGAAGTCCTCTATACGGAGACCGACGAACTCAGCCTGGCCATCGATATCGTAAAATCCTCAAATGAAAATCATCTCTGGGCTTACTCCGTTATCACCTTCAACGATCCTGCCAGAAAGGACAGCTTCTTGGGTTTTCTTTTAAAACAACATGCTTTGATAAAACCGAAGCTTCCGGACATCATGGTCTCGGTGGTGTCCGAGCCGTTGCTGAACGTGGAGTACGCAAAACGGGCCATCTCATCTGTAAAACTGAGAAGGGCTTTAGAAGCCGATTCCATAATGGTGGACACAGAGGACGATTTTGCAAACCTTGCTCCCAACCCACACATCGCAAAGCTCCTCCGCAGCAAAGGCGACACCACTATAAAACTCTCGCTCCGCGTGCAATTTCTATACGAGAAAAACGAGGCTGAGAAACTGTCGCACATCTTGCTCATAACAACTTCTGCAATATACATCCTATACGAGTCAGAAAGAGAGTTCAAACTAGAAACATTCGTCAGAGTAGAACGGTTGGAATCCGCTGTTTTTTCAACATCGCAATCCGTCTTACAACTCCACCTACGACGGGGGAAGAAGAAAGACGGTGGTATCCTCCGTGCCTTACGTGACGAGAAGGCAAAGGAACACTTCTACGACCGTGAACTTCTCATAAGAGTCTGCAAGTCCTCAAGCGGGTCCGGTGTCTCTGTTGAAAAAGCAACCCACAAAATCCAAGAACACCTTGAAACTGCATTCCTCGACATCCGGATAGAAAGGCTTCCCTTCCGCTTCGAGCGTGAGGTGCACGTTAAATCCAAAATGGACCTAGCCATTCATGCTGGGTCGAAACTAACGAGATTTTTGTCAAAAGCAAAAACGAAACAGCAGCTTGACAATGAAGCCGATGCAGTTGTCGCCAAACAAGATCTCAACGCGGCTTATAAATGGCTTCTAGTGGTGGTAAAGGTCAGGGTCTTCGACCTCATCGATACCTTCACAAACCTCAACATCGCATCTGACGTCTCACACAAAGTCAAGGACCAGCTTATCGGCCGCCGTCTTGGACTATCACTCCTCGCATTGTGCGCCCACCTGGATCTGACACACCAGCTGATGTACGAATGCATTCTGTACGAGTTGATGTCGTGCTTCGGTCAGGACAAGAGCCCTTCCACATTGTTTCAAGCAGATACATTCGGGGTACGCTTGATCTTGTTATATGTGGGCAGCAAAGCTGATCAGTACGCAAGGTTGACGTTGACCAACGCTGTGTCAGAGTTCCAACGAAATTTCTCAGAAAAGCACAATCGTGAATCGGAGCTGTTGAACCATTGCTGGACTTATTTCAACGCGATCACCAACACGGAACACACATCTGTCTTCCCTTACGAGCTGCAGGTCATCGTTGCAATGATCAAGCGTTGCGTCCACGACATCACCGACGAGGAGCTAATGGTCAGAACGCGTTCGCCGATCAACGTTCACCGGTGTATAGGCGCATTCTTAATGCAGCGGGTATGGCTGCCCTCCATCCAGAGCCCGTCTGAATCGGGCATCACAACAACCTCTGTCACCAAACAGCAGACAGCATTCCTCACCGAACTGGGAAGCATTCTCAACCACGCGATTGGATACGGTACCCCTGGGCAGTATTTATCCGATTGGGGCGACTCCAACAGAGGCGCCATCGACGACTATGTGTCAAGCCTTGTCGATCAACAGATGCTAGGACAGGCAAGAATGTATGCTGGTCATGATACAGAAGACGATGAAGAATCTTTAGACCCGTTGGATTTGACAATAAACAGCATGAATGCGGAGAATCGGAAATACTCGGGACCGGAGGTGAGCAGGATAAACTCCACAGAGCTCATTCGACGGCACAGTGTTTTGAACATGCGGCCCGCTCCATCTGCAGGAGGGTCGTCAAAATCCAAACCGAAAGCGTTCAACAAAATGCGCGACAAAGTACTCGCAGTTCAAGACAGCGAGTTAAAAGCATTGGAGACAACCCTGTCATCCGTTCACGAAGCACTAGGCAGAGACACGGGAAGACTGTTAACATCCTTAACAGCAACAGTGTCGAGGTTGAAAAACAGGGCGAAGGAGGTAGAGGCTGCCATAGAAGCGCTTGAGAACGCAGACGATGACACTCCAGGAAGCCCATTCAGCACATCTTCCCGATCAAGCGTCTCATCATTCAGAGAAGCCTCACCTCTACACGACGGTGTGAAAAGGTGGAAACGCGCACGAATCACATTGCAGCTCAACAAGAACAACACCGCGGCAGCATCAACTCACGTCAACATGAACATCGACGAGGCACGCCGTCTAGTCTACAATGCGTATGTAACAGTTCCGATGCTAGCAGGTGTTGTGACTGCAGGGGCAATAGCTTCCGTGGTTAGTCGGGCTAAAGCTGAATCGGTGAATTTTGACCCTGCTGTGTTGGAATCTCTGGATGAGGAAGCGGAGTACCTTGAGAGTCTTCTTGAGACGAAACATGCTGCTAAGCTGAAATTAGAACAAGAGATCCTTCACCTCAAAGAGATGCTCACCGCTAACCCCGAGCCGAACAGCCCTCTCTCACCAGGAATGCCCTTTTCACCAGTACAACGTTTAATGGTCGTCCCTTCATCACCGTTGTCGCGGACTACGTTGAAACCTGTTTATTCCTCTGTTCAAACACCTCTGTCTTCTTCTTACAGTTGCCGGCCGCATGTCTATTATACCGTGGAGCCTGGATACAGCGACTCGAGTTCGGAAATTTCAGATGGGGAGCTTATGAAGATGGTTGAGATGGTGATGGTGGAAGAGGATGTGAACAGAGTTGTTGAGGTGCCTGTGGAACATGAGGAAGAGCATCATAAATATCTCGTGCTGACGCCGGGTGATGATGGGGACGATTATGGTGAAGCTGGTGGGTCGGTCGTCGGCGGGGAGGAATATCTTCCTGAAGAACATGACTAGCAGTGAGAAATAGTAGAAAAGAAAAAAAAAAAAAAGTTTGTATACAATAGATTTAAAAAAAAAATAAAAAAAAAAAAAAAGTAGAGAAAAAAAAAATTCTGGCCCTCCTTTCAAAAAGAAAAAAAAAAAAAAAAACACACATTCCCGTTCCTTCTGGTCGTAATATATATATATATATTTTTTTTTTCTTTTCTAATTTTTTTTTTTTTTTTATTATTTTGCTTGTAGCAAAACATTAGTTTTTAAAAAAAAAAAGAAGAGAGGAGAAAAAAAAAAGAAAAAAAAAATATATATATAACATGTCGCGAATCCCGCTATCGTTGGCCTACAACCAAGTTTCAAAGGGAACCCGGGGCGCATGGCAGAACACGCTGTTTCACAAGAAAGAAGCGCATGAAAGTTTTGAAGAGTTCACGATGAGGAAGAAGCCGAGCCATTGGACGCAGGTCTGTTTGGAACACAAAAAAAAAAAAAAAAAAAAAAAAAAAAAAACCAGGCAGACGGCAACAACGGACTGCTCGTAGCAAATAACGACGATTACCAACTTCCCGAAATGCCGCAGTATTTGTACCAAACGATGATGAAATCTACTTACGCCGTAACCTCGACACCAAAGGTGAATCAAAATCAAAGCACCGGTTGGTACGTAAGAGAAGGGTTTGCGAGTTCAAAATCGGGACTGCAGGCATCGTACGAAAAAGCAATGGAAAAAGAAAATTTGAAACAAGGAATGTTTCTGTGGAGCTGCCCATTGCCAAAAAACAAGGAAGAGGCTGCCGAGGTCGACGAGGACTGGGAGGTATGTTATATATATATATATATATATAAAAAAAAAAAAAAAAAAAAAAAAAAAAAAGCGACTTACGGAAGCGTATTCCTCGGGATCCTTGGGACCTCATGTTGAGTCTATTTTCGTAAGAGGTCCTTTTCCTATCAAATACATGAAACCAGCTGTTGCGGTCCCCACGCGATCTAACTCTGAAGAATATCAGTTTTACGTCCTCACTAGTGACTATGACAATGTAGAGGCACTCAACGATGTGCACTGGAAATTGCGACAGCTTTCCACCACCTCCAACAAGGGGCGTTGGTTTAACTACCACCCTCTCTACGCAAAATATTTGCGGTGGAACCAACCTAGGTACCACTGTCCCCCTACCGGAGGCGATTTGCTGACACCGAAAGAATTGCTAAAATGGATCACGACCGGACGGACGAATCCATTCCCAACCTCCCTTGGGTCGGAGGGACGGTTCAGAGTGGGGAAATTGATTCCTTAAAATGGTGAAGGGAAAAAAAAAAGTGTTTTTTTTTTTTTTTTTTTTTTTTTTCTCCAAGTGAGGGCCTTTTAAAAAATAATAATAATAATAATAAAAGGATTATCATCAGAGTGGGTCAACGTAAAAAGTAAGAAAAAAAAAAATATCATACCATAAAAATGTCGGGCGGACGCAAGAAGGTTTTGCTTAAGGTTATTATCCTCGGTGACAGCGGTGTGGGGAAGTCCTCGCTCATGGGGCAGTACGTGAACAACAGGTTCGATTCCAGATACAAGGCGACAATCGGTGCGGATTTCCTGACCAAGGAACTGGAGGTGGAGGGCACCCTTGTCACGCTTCAGATCTGGGACACCGCAGGCCAAGAGAGGTTCCAGTCGCTCGGGACTGCGTTTTACCGTGGAGCCGACGCATGCATGTTGGTGTGTGAATGGAAAAAAAAAAAAAAAAAAAAAAAAAAAAAGGTTTTCGACTTGACGAACCAGGACTCCTTCGCCCACCTTTCGTCATGGCATGAGGAGTTCATCCATCAGGCTGGTGAGAACAAAGACTTTGTTCTGATTGGTAACAAGAACGATCTTGAGGACAAGAGGTGTGTGTCTGTGAAGGCTGCTATCGCGTGGTCGCAGAAACAGGCGAAGGGCGATGACCAGTCGAGCATCCCTTACTACGAGACATCGGCGAAGGACAACTTCAATGTTGAACAGGCCTTCATGGCTGTGGCAAAGAACGCGCTTAAGAAGGCACAGAAGGTTTGGAAAAAAAAAAAAAAAAAAAAAAAAAAAAAAAAAAAAAAAAAACTTCCCCAGGTCCAGGATGACGGTGAGTTCATCCCCGGTGGTGTGAAGCTTGATAAGACCACCGAGAAGAAGAAGAAGGGTGGATGCTGTTAAATAAGTCTTTTTTTTCCCTTTCTTTCTTCATTCTCTCTCTTGAATATACACGTTCTTTTTTTTTCCTTAGTGTCATTTCCACCCCCCTTTTTTTTTCCTCTCTCTCTTCCCTTGTGTGTATTTTTTTTTGTTTTTCCTCCATTTTCTTTTTCCATCCAACTGCCACCACAATCTCCATTTTTTTTCACGGAAAAAAAAAGTATCTGTTTAAAAAAAAAACGAGAAAAAAAAACAATTTAGCGTGTCCATTTTAAAAAATGGGGGGATGAGAGGGGGGGATGGGGGGGAGCGAAATGCACTGTAGGATAAGGGAGAAAAAAAAGGGGGGGTGAAATGCTGACATAGTGAAAAAGAAAAAAAGAGATCTTCATGAAGCTTTTTTTTTTTCGTGTCCTCTTTTTTTCTCTCCTTCCCCAAACCTCCTCTCTCTTTCCCCCCCCCCCCCCCCATCATAGTGAAATTTTTCTTGCCCTGAGAGGAAAAAAGAAAGGAATTTTTAAAAGGGAGGTTTTTTTTTTTTTTTTCTACCTGTAAGCTTGCCTCTGTTTTTTTTTTTCTCTTTTTTTTTCCATTGTTCTCCCAATCTTTTTCTTTTTTTTTACCCTCCGTGCCCCGCTCCTGTTTCTTTTTTCACTTTCTTTTCTTCCATGAAAAGACAGAAATTTGAAAAAAAAAGATTTAAAAAAACACACAAACACCCGCACTTACTCACTGTTTCATTCACCCCCCCTTTTTTTTTACCCCCTTTACAGCTCTCCTTTCTTTATCCTACTTTTTTTTTTTCTCTTTCCTGAAACAAAAGTTCCCCCCCCATTTTTTTTTTTTTTTTTCTACCCCAACCAAACTTTTTTTTTTTTTTTTTATACCCGGAGTTCTTTGTTCAACAAAAAAAGAAGGGGAAAAAAAAAAAAAAAAATGACAACCCTGGAAATCACTGCTCCGGACGATTTTCATCATCACTTTAGAGACGGGGATGCGCTGCAAACCACGGTGGAGCTAGCTTTTAAGCAGTTTGATAGATGTCTGGCAATGCCCAACCTTGTACCCCCGGTGGTCAACGCGCAAGACGCAAGGAGGTACAGAGAAAGGATGTGCAAAGACGGGGAAAGAAACCTTGTCATGACCCTCTACCTGACAGACAACACGACCCCAGAAATGATTCAAGAGGCCTGGGACACGGGGTTTGTTAAGGCAGTGAAGCTATACCCAGCAGGGGCAACTACAAACTCAGACTTCGGGATTACAAACTACACTGGTTGCACCCCCGCTTTGAAAAAAATGGCGGAACTGGGTATGATTCTCTGTGTTCACGGTGAGTCCACCGACCAGACAACTGACATTTTCGACAGGGAGACCATTTTTTACAAGGACATCATGGTGGGCCTCATCAAGTCGGTCCCCGGGTTGAAAATTGTCTGCGAGCACATCACCACGCGCGACGCTGTTGAATTCGTGAAACAATCTGGCCCCAATGTCGCCGCCACCATCACAGCACACCACCTCCTCCACAACAGGAACGATATTTTCAAGGGAGGGATCCGTCCTCATATGTATTGTCTGCCGGTATTGAAGCGTGAGGAGGATCGAAAGGCACTTGTTGAAGCAGCGACTTCGGGTTCGCCGAAATTTTTTGCAGGGACAGATTCAGCGCCTCACGTTGTGGAGCGTAAGGAATCTTCATGTGGATGTGCTGGTGTCTTTACTGCGCACGCTGCCATGTCATTTTATGCAGAGGCTTTTGATGGTGCAGGATTGCTCGACAACCTTGAGGCTTTTACTTCGTTGAACGGGGCGAAGTTTTACAACCTACCCGTCAATGTTAAAAAGGTCCGTTTGACGAAGGACGAATCCGCCCTCAAAACAATCCCGGAGTCGTACTCGTTCTCAGGGTCGAAGGTCATTCCTTTAAGAGCAGGGGGCACCACAGCTTGGAACATGGAATGGTTGTAAGAGAGTTTTTATTCAAAATCAAAAGGAAAAAAAAAAAAGTGTTCCCTCCCTCCCCCCCTTTTTTTTTCTTATATTATTTGTGTGCAACTTTTTGAAAAGCTTATTTTTATTTATTTGTCATTGTCACATTCATAATAAAAGAATATCATCAGGAAGAATGTCAGATGCGATGTCGACGGGGCTGATCTGTTTGGGTCTCTGTGTGGTAGGTCTGCCTGTTATTGTACGTCTGGCTTGGGGTGTTTTGAAGGATTGTTTCCTGGGCGGGCTCGCCCCCGTGGAACACAGCAGCTCGGTGGGCCAGATCACGGTGATGCTCAACACCGCCTTCGGCATCTTCGAATGGGCCTTCGTGGGCCTATGGTGCGTTGGCCCCCACCTCGCAGGCGTAAACGGAATAAGAGAATTCGTCTCCGGACTTGTCGAAAACTCACTAAAAATCTGGGTAAACATCATAGAAATGCAAGATATATGTGTGTGCACACACTGGACTATTTACACTATAATATCAGTACTGTGGGCGGTAAGCTACACAAGGGCAATCGAAACACGGTCAGATTCCTTATTCACCATAGACAAGCAGAAAAACGAAACGATATGTGAAAGATGCTCGAGGTTGGTGCATTATCACACCCAGCACTGTGCCTACTGTTGGAGGTGTGTCGAGAGGTTCGACCACCATTCCTTTTTAATCAACAACTGCGTGGCTGAGAGGAATTGTAAGGCGTACACCCTGACGCTGGTCTACGGGTTGTTGAGGTCGATAATTTCGTTAACGTTCACGCTGCCTGTTTTGTTCAGACCTTTTTCCCCTGCATCGACCCCGTTCGTTATGTTCACTGTTTTCTGTGCTTTGTTCTTAATTGTGTGTCATGCGTTCTTGCTGCTTTCATGGGTTATAGCTGTCTCATATGGTTTCAACTCAACCACTGAAACGGGTCAGAACTGTCCTGATGGAGCTAGCAGCTTGGAGGTTATGTTCCCGCTTTTGAAGCTTCTTGCGAAGTTTTCAGTCGCGCGGAAGGAGTGGGCGAAGGCGCTGGACCTCCCCGCACTCTCATCGCATCACAAACGGAAAAACTGGTGTGTTTTGATGGGGGTGCACTCTTCCGCTTGGTGGTGGTGGCCTTCGCCACCTTACTGTTTCCCCGATTATGGTCAGTCGGCGTTTATATTTAAAAAAGCATGGTGAGATATATTTAAAAAAAAAAAAAAAAAAAAAAAAAAAAAAAAAAAAAAAAAAAAAAAAAAAGCTGTGAATAGTGAAATAAAACAAAAAAAAAAATTCCACCCCCTAACAGTTAACACTTAACACGGGGAGGGGTAAAAAAATTCTTTTTTTTTTTTTCCCCTCTCTCCTAATTTTTTTTTTTTGTTATTGTGGATTTTTTTTTTCCCCCTTTGCGAGAAAAAAAAAGGAACCACATTTAAACTATGGAAAGTGGAGGAGGAGGGGGGTAGAAATAAAATAAAATGAGACCAAGCAGCTTGTTGCGGAAGGCGCAACCAGTGGGGAAGGGGAAGCTTTCGTATGGGAAAAAAAAAACAAAAAAGGGAGGAGGGAAAAAAAAAAACCAAATCCATTAGATCACCAGATACGTTTAAAGGCAACTGGTCCGGCGTGAACCCGTCTTCTCTTTTGGTATTTAGCAAAACAAAAAAAAAAAAAAAAAAAAAAAAAAAACAGCAAGCGGGATCGCAACTTCACAACATGACACCTGAAATGCATATGAGAGCGAAAAATGCAGGATTACTGAGCCCGCAAAATAGTGTATGTGCTATTCCAAAAAAAAAAAAAAAAAAATAGCAATGGACACGAGAAATCTATGGGCCAACGGTGAGCCCCACCCCAGATGGGTATTCCCGGAACCCAGGTACGACGAGACAGCCATGGCGGCAAGAGGTGGCGAGCGCAGCGAGGGGGTCAGAAGTAATGTACTACCCGGAGAGAACAGAAGAAATCGTAAAGGAGCTCGACGTTAAGGGAATAAACGTGAAAATCATCTCCGGCGACATCCGATACGCCAGTGGCAGCTTATGCTTGGCTCTGTGGGGAGGCGCTAGTGAGGCCGTCATGGCGGCTGCTGGCCAATCAGCTGAGGAGGAACGGGAACACAATCGTCGTCTTTACGGAGAAATCCCAATGTCCTGTGTAGGATGCATCTCACCCCACTCCCTCCCCAGCGCCACCTCCATCTTCCACGTGTCGTACCCTGCCTACCAGAACGGGCATTTCCATGAAACACGGTGGCTTGAGTCAACCTACCACAACCTCTTTGAAGAAGCGGTTTTCAACTCCTCCGCTTCTCTCTCCATCCACGGTGTACCTCCCACGTGGTCTGCCGCCCTCTCTGCCCCGATCCTTAAAAAGGCGATTTCATTGTGGGGCCAGTGCGAGGGGAAACACACTACCTCAGCGAGCGTCATGAACATCTACTTAGACACGAGAGAACAAGCGGCGGAGCTAGCTGCGTTATTTTGATGATGGAGGGGATGGGTTCTTTTTTTTTTTTTTTTTTTTTTTTTTTTTTAAAGAAAGAGTGTGGAAGAAAAAAAAAAAGAATTTTTTTTTTCCCCCGTTTTACCCGCTTTCTTCTGAAAGGGGAAAGGAAAAGGGAGAAGAAGAAAAAAAAAGTAAAACAAAGATGCTACGAAGATCGATAGGAACCGCTGCCCGAATGGTAATGGGAAAGACACCCTTTAACAGCATTAGATGCAACAACAACCCCGTTGCTCAGAATCAGAGAAAGAGCCTGTTCCAAGCCAGGTGGTGCAGCGAAAACAACAACAACACCACCACCGAGAAGATTATCTACAGCGACCCCGACAAACCCATGGCTTACTGGTTGTTCACATGCGCTGGGATGGTGTTTGGCATAGTGGTAGTGGGTGGCATCACGCGTCTTACAGAAAGCGGGCTCAGCATAGTAGAATGGCGTCCTGTAACCGGTATGGTCCCACCGCTGACGGAAGAAGAATGGGCGGCTGAGTTTGAAAAGTACAGAGGCAGCCCTGAGTTCGCACAGAACCCTCACTGTACTCTCTCCGACTTCAAGTCGATCTTCTTCTGGGAGTGGTTCCACCGTGCCTTGGGCAGGACCGTTGGCATGGTGTACTTCCTCCCGTTAGTATACTTCGCTTCTAGGGGAAGGGTGTCCCAACACAACCTCACAAAGCGACTCGCGATCCTAGGATCCTTGGGTGGTCTGCAAGGGCTGATTGGGTGGTTGATGGTCAAGTCGGGGTTGCAGCACAACAATTTCAAGGACAACTCCAAGGCCACAGTGTCGCCTTACAGGCTCGCGTTGCATTTGGGAACCGCTTTTATACTAACGCTAGGCCTGACCACAACAGGTGTCCACTTGTACAGAGGGACTTTAAGGGCAAGAACGAGACCTGTGTTTAAACCAATGAAAAAATTTGTCCATGGGACCATGGGGTGGGTGTTCGCCACGGCCATGACAGGTGCTGCGGTAGCGGGGCTGGATGCGGGGTGGATATATTGTGAATTCCCGAAGATGGGGAAGGGGTACGTGCCTCCTGCTGATGAGCTCTTCCTTGAGAAGTTCGGCTCTGCATGGCCTCGCAACCTTTATGAAAATCCTGTTTTCGCGCAATTCACCCATAGATGCATGGCGATGAGTTCGCTCCTCGCGGTTGGGCTTCTTTCGTACAAAGCCCGGAATCCTGTCATTGCCGCTGCTCTTGTGGGCACGCCAGCGGGACGTGCTCTTACTCTGGTGCAGGCTCTTACTGTCTGGCAGGTTTCCCTTGGCATCGTCACGCTAATGAACGAGACCCCTATACCCTTGGCGGTCCTGCACCAAGCGTCGTCTCTTATGCTGTTGACTAGTCTTTCTGTGTTTCAGGTGTTGCTGTGAAGACTTTGCGGGCGAAGGAAAAAAAAAAAAAAAAGAAAAAAAAAAAAGGAAAACTTTAGCAACTTTTCTCGGGATCTCCCAGAAGGAGATTCTTTTTTTTTTTTTTTTTTCTTTGTCGAGCCCTTTTTTCCCTTCAAAAAAAAAAAGGAGAAATTAAAAAAAAAAATGCCAGAAGAATCCGACTACCTGAAGTGCCCCTTGCTCCTGTACGGGAAGGTAGTGACTGGGTTCCAAAGAGGTTCTAAAGAATTAGGGTTCCCCACCGCCAATCTGGAATTCGGAGACAAAGGGGAGGAGATGAAAGGGCGAGTGAAGCAAGGGGTGTACTTTGGGTGGGCAAGGGTGGGGGATGGCGAGGTACATGCGATGGCTATGAGTGTGGGGGACAACCCACATTATAAGAATATCAAAGTAACTGTGGAGGTCCACATCTTGCACAAATTCGAAGAAGATTTTTACGGGCAGATGGTGACGTGCTACGTGGCGGGGTACATCCGGCCAATGACCCCCTTTACTTCGCTTGACGATTTGATTAAAACCATTCAAAGTGACTGTGATCATGCCACTGAAATGCTCTCCGCAGGCTCCTCTCTTCACCCGACCCGCAGCCACCCTTTCCTTCTGAAGCCGTCTAGTGCTACTGCTGGGGATGTGACATGCTTGATGTAAAATACAGGGATATATGGTTGGTCATCCCCCCCCCTCCTCTAACTTTGCTTTGTTTTTTTGTTTGTTTTTTTATTCTAAATAGGAGAAGGAACAACATCCCCCTCCCCGAAAAAAATTCTTAGTTGTTTAGGAAAAAAAAAAAAGATTCGCTTAGCTGGACTGGGGGAGGAGGAGGGTTGTTCTTATAGGACACAAGGTTCCCCCTGGTACCGCAATTATGCTATTGTTTGGTTTTTTTTTTTTTTTTTTTTTTTTAAAGCTGATTTATCGGTTTCCGGTCAGCAAATGGCATCGCGAATGCGTTCTTTCTTTTTTTTCTTCCCCCCCCCTGAAGAAAAGAAAAAGAGGGGGGAAAGAAAAGAGAGGAAAAAAACCGGCTTGGGTTGCCTTCCTGTCCGCCTCCCACTGAAGACTATTCGCAGGCAAAACAACGCAGCAGCTAAGTTGAAAAAAATTTTTTTTTAAAATTTTTACACGGACAACTGGAAAAAAAAAAAAATCTGACCCGCAAATGGATAAAAATTCAGTGCGATGCAATAGCTCCCCCCCCCCTATTTTTTTAAGAGAAAGAGGAATCGAAATGTTCAAACTTGTTGTGTCCTTAGTTTCCGTGGTTGGTTTATGCCCCCATTTCTCCCCCAAAGATTGAAGAAAAGAAGAAATTTGAGAGGTTGTGCGGTATAAAAAAAATTTAAGTAAAAATAAAAAAACCATAGTACTCTCCCCCCCCCTCGAACATTCAATAAAAAAAGGAGAAAATGAGCCTCTAAGTTTTTTTTGTACAAAGAAAAAAAAGACATCGTGCGTTAACTGTCGCAAAAAAAAAAAAAGATGTAATGGCTCGTTGTACTCGGAAATATCCGTGAGTGTGTTTTTTTTTTTTTTTTTTTTTTCCGTATTTCTTTCTTTTTTCACTAAGAAACAGAGAAAGAAACACCCCCCCCCCCCCCCTTTGCTACCTTCTTTGTATCGTGGGGTGGGGAATCCAAAAAAAAAAGCATCAAAAAAAAATTGCAACCCCAATTTTTTTTTCTTCCCCGTGGGTATATCCCCCTGCCCCCTTCTTTTCCATTTTTTTTTTTTTTTGCCTTCAATCTATTTCGCCCATCCTCTCGGTGCTTTCTTCTTGCAAAAGAATATTGTAAAACAAAATTTAAAAAAAAAAAAGGGGGAACAAAAAAAAAACAACAAAAAAAATAATGGGTACCAAGCGCGCCAGGGAGGAGAAGGACGACAACGTGGCCAAGAAGGCCAAGAAAGATAAGAAGGAGAAGAAGGAAAAGAAGGCTAAGGAGCCCGAAGCTGAGACCGCCGCCCCGGCAGAAACCTCCGAGGTAGTCCGAATTTGCGTGCCTATCGCGCACCCGATTTCAAATGGTAGTTTTCAAAAAAAATTTTTTTTTCTCTTTTTTTTAAATTATTCCCCCACCTACAGACGTCGAAAACTTGACGAAAAAGGTCCTTTCTATGGTTAAGTACGCCACCAAGGGAAAGACAATGGTGAGGGGGATCAAGGAGGTTACCAAGATTGTCCGCAAGGAAAAGGCTGGTTCCAACTCCCTTGTCATTTTGGCTGCCGATATTTCGCCTTTGGACGTGATCAGCCACATGCCGCTTCTTCTCGAGAGCAAAAATGTTTGTGGGAAAAAAAAAAAAAAAAAAAAAAAAAGGTTCAATATATCTGGGTGCCCTCCAGGGGTGACCTCGGTGCCGCCACTCTGTCGAAAAGACCTACCTCAGCAGTCATCGTCCAGAAGGTTTGAAGTCGAATTTAAAAAAAAAAAAAAAAAAAAAAAAAAAGGTGCCTGAAGACAAGGAGGAGTCCTACAACAAAGTGCGCAAGATTATCAGCAAGATGCACAAGAGCAACTAGAATGGGGGAGAAAAAAAAAAGTATTGGCGTCCTTGTGTAGCATATTCCCCTTTTTTTTCAATACTGAAGGGTGGTTTACGGGAAAAAAATCAGCCCCCCCCCCCAACCACATAGTTCAATCCCCAAACAAGCTTTTTTTATATTGTAGTGGTTTAAGGAGAAAATAGTAAAAAAAAAAAGAAACTACCCAAACACACGCACCAATATCATCCCCACCCTTTTTTAAAAAAAAAAATACCCCCCCCCCTCCCTCTTTATAAAAAAAAGAAGCCGCCAGAGGGAACTGTGCCAATACACCCGCCCTCTGTTCGGTGCTTTCATTAGCAGCACAATGGGGGCACACCAGACTTTTTTTTTTCTTTCTTTCTTCAAAAGAATTTTTTATTTCTATTTTTTTGAAGAAGAAGGGCGAAAAAAAAAAAAGAGAATGGTGTGCTCTGGCAAAATGAAGGCAACCCCCATATGTATTGTTGATTGAAAATCTCTCCCCATACCATCCGCCCCTAGGAGTTGCAGGGAAAAAAAAAAAAAAAAAAAAAAAAAAAAAAAAAAAAAATGACCCGACCTAATCTCATTGTGAATTTTATGTTTAACCCTCCGCAGGTAAAAATTATCGGCCCTATCAAGGAGACCACTGTCGAAAAGCTGAACAGTTTGTTCCCTAGAATGACCTCGACAGCGCAGGGGACGAAGACGGCACCACCAAAATTCATCCACGAGTCATCCCCCCCTCACTGGTGCGTAAGGCTTATAGGTCAGTTCTGCGATCAATTGGGTCAAAGTATGTTATGCCTTTCGCTTCTAGACGCTTTGGAAGAAGAAGGCGGCTGGGTGCTGAAGGACACGAACGCAATCACCATGGAAGACACCGACGCCATTCAACAGACCACCTACGAGGTGCTAAAATTTTTCTTCGTGAAAAAAATCTAGGGGTTTTTTTTTTTTTCATTTTACACATGTGAATACGGGGGAAGGAGGGGGGGAAAAAAAAAGGATCACAATGAATAATTGGACCGCTTTTTTTTTTTTTTTTTTCTTTTTTACCCTCCAATACTCTTGCTTTTTTATATTTATTTTATTACACTCCCATCTTTTACCCCCCCCCCCTCCCTCGTCTTATTTATATAACATTATCCCCTATAACATGTATTTTTTTTTTTTATTATAGGTTATTGCTTATTCACCTCGCCATTGATTGTCGTCTAATGTGCCGCCGAAAAAAAAAAAAAAGAAGAAGAGTGACCTCCTTTAGGAGGTGGGCTGCCTCCTTCTTGTATGTCCGTTTCAGACAGGCCTCATTGGGCGAGGCAGTCACACCTGGGCAGGTATCCACACCTCAGGCAGTGGAAGGCTGTCTTATGTTCTCAATCGCACCGCGCAATCGAAATCCACCGGCGCTGCAGGTGCTCCTTCGGGGTACAGGACAGCAGTCAGTTCAGAAAGATCGATGTCGATGCAAGCCGTTTCCACCTACAGTAGGGATAAACGGGCAAGCTGCCTCTACTCTTTTTTTTTTTTTTTTTTTTTTTTTTTTTTTTGCAATAAACAATTCTTTTTCAAAAATTTGTTTACTTGTTCCAGCAAAAAAAAAAAAAAAAAAAAAAAAAAAAAAAAAAAAAAATTAAAAAAATGCCACGACCGCCAAGCAAGCCAAGCGGTAAAGTAACCAAAACATGCCCCGTATTCGGCTGCAGTTTGATAGGAGCGAAGGGGAAAGAGTTACTGCGCAGTATCGGGAAGAAACTGGGCTACAAAATCGCCAACAGCAGGAATCTGGAAGGGTGCACACATCTCATAACGGGAGAGGAGCGGGGGCTCAAACAAATGTACGCAAAGGGAAGAGGCATACCTATAGTAAATTTAGCATGGTTGGCCGACTGCGGAGAAAAAGGCGAGTGGTCCGAAGTCCAAACGAGCGAACAACGAAAAATGTTCCAAAAAATCTCCTTCACTATCAACGGGACAGACACTACTGTGGGAGAACAAAATCTAAAGGAGCTCGTGGAGCTACACGGCGGCACGGTTTCAAAGGAAGAGAAATCACCGGCGTTTTTCACGCTTGATAAAAACAGCGAAAAATCATTTCTCCATTCCATCTATACTGGGGATAGCCTGCAAGCACAGGGTGGTGATAATGATTCTAGTAGTAATAAACAGCCGAATGAAGAACCAAAGACACCTGCACCTCTTCCCAAGTTCAATTCGCAAAGTGCCTCGCAAGGTTCGTCGGACTTACTGACGAAATCAACGTCCCCTCCCCCTCCTGTTCTGCTGCTCCTCTGTAAGCAAGCTGCGCCTGCAGTCCCGCCTCGTATAGTCCTCTCAAAGGAAAAGCTCACAGTGGGCCGTTCATCAAAAAGAGCTGCAGCCGATGTCATCATTGATTCAGTTTTGATCAAAAACATGATTTCTAGAAAGCACGCTACATTCTCCACCATACCCACCGCTTCGACCGCTTCTCCTTGGGAGGTTACCCTCTGCGATGAGGAATCCACCAACGGATTCTTTGTCAACGGTATAAAACGAAAACAATGGGTCCTCTCTGATAAAGATATAATCACCTTCGGCGGAGGCGGCGAAATCGAGCCCGGTTGGAAGGCTGACGAAATAAACTCCGACTGCGTTTATCAATTCCATGCTAAGGGCCAAGAGATCTGGAGCGGGTGATTGGGAAAGGGTTTTTTTTTTTTTTTTTTGTGCTATTTGGCACATTGTGTTGCTGCTCCGTTTTACCCTCTTCCCCCCCCCACCCTCTTGTATTCTTTTTTATCTCAATTCAAAAAATAATACAAGAGGAGGAGGGGGGGGGGGGGAGAGAAGGGGGAAAGAAAAGCCCCCCATTGTTAATCTACCTATCCTGTTTATTTTTATTTTTTATACTCCAGTAGTTTTTTTTTCCCCCTCCCTCTCCCACTGTTTCCCCCCCTATTTTTTTTTCAATTCTTTTCCCCGCTATCTCTCCTTGTCAAAAAAAAAAAAGAGGCGTGTTTTAAAAAAAAAAATATGTCAGACCGCAGGTCCAATCAAAGCGAGCAAGACCAAGCGGAGCAGAAGGAGTTTGAAGAAAAGGTTATCAGAAGACACACATGGCAGCAGGAAGCACCTGTCAGGCACACGAATGAAGTCCGTTCGGTGTTCGGATGGACCGACGCCTGCGAGCACACAGTTGACGGACCGGAAGAAGTGGAGCTGGTGACGAAGATCCCCGAGCACCAGGAAAAGTTGAAAAAACTACCTGTGCCCGATTTGAAGGACACCGTTGAGAGGTACCTAAAAACGCTTGAACCACTGCTTACAGCAGATGAGTTCGACAAAGCAGAAGAAGAGGCCCAGGAGTTCTTGAAGACCTCTGGCCCGACCCTCCAAGAAAAGCTTAAAAAAAGACAAACAGCAGACAACCTCCCATCATGGCTCGAATCATGGTGGGATGACTCCTACCTATGCGGCAGGGACCCCGTCTCCATCAACGTGAATTATTTCTTCGGTTTTGAAAGCGACCCGAACCCCGACAAGATGTCTCAAGTAGGCCGTGCCGCATCGCTCCTCCACGGCGCATTGATCTTCTACCAAAAGTACCGAACCGAAAGACTGGACATGGATTTTGAAAGGGACCGTCCTCTGTGCATGTCGCAGATGGCACGTGTGTTCGGGGCTTCAAGGATTCCACAGCTTGATAGGGACAAGATTGTAACGTATACAAAGCAAGGAGTTACTGGTGCAGAGGCGCATTCTTTAACAACGGAATATACTGTCACGGAGCCAACGGAGGTTGTTGTGTTGGTGGGAAGCAAGTTTTTTTCGTTTCCGGTTTTGTCTGATGGTGGGGCGGATCTGGCGTCGATCGAAGAGATTGAAATCCTTCTCCAGCACTGCAAGGATCGCTCTGACGAGATCGGTCCCGGTGTACCCGTTGAACTCGTAACAACTTTAAACAGAGACGACTGGGCGAAAATCCGCGAGAAAATGATCATCACAAGCGAGAAAAATCGAAACACTCTGGAAACCATTCAAAAAGCACTGTTTGTTGTAGTCCTCGAAGAGATGGAACCCGATCATGAAGATGAACTGGCCAGACTACTCCTCCACGGACCAGGCGTTAACAGATGGTTCGATAAACACAATTTAATCGTTTGTAAAAACGGGCAAGCGGGGATCAACTTCGAACATTCCGTAGGAGACGGGGCCACTACACTACGGGTAGCCGATGAAATGTATAAACACGCTGTAGAACACGGCAGACCCAAACATGAAATTACCGAACGTTACGAGACGTTTAAATCTACCGGAATGGGGCTGCGGTGCGAAGTGACGCCACTACGATGGGTTCTCGATGTTCATATTGAAAACTGCCTCCGAACCGCCTTCACCGACTTCAAACAATCCATTCTTTCCACGGAAACACAGGTTCTTCGTTTCCACCAGTTCGGTGGTGCATTTGTGAAAACCGTTGCAGGGATGTCTCCTGACGCGTTTGTACAGGTTGCCATCCAGTTGGCTTACTTCAAATTCTTTGGGAAGAATGATGCGACATACGAAGCAGCATCTACAAGATCATACCTGCACGGGAGGACAGAAGTAGTTCGAAGTGCTACATCCGAAGTGTGGACATTCTGTAAAAGTGTGTGTGACACAGCGTTGACCCACAGAAAAGCAGGGCAAAAAGTTCCAACACAATTGGGGTTGTTAAGATCTGCTGTACAAGCTCACGTCGAATATATGAAACAAGCGAAGCAGGCTAATGGTGTCGACCGCCATCTTCTAGGCCTGCGGTTAACATATGAGGAGAATCGTGACGAAATGAACTTTCCTCTTCCTGCCATATTCAAAGGTACTGGTTACAGAAAATCATCCCATTGGCACCTTTCAACGTCACATTGTGGATCGTCTTCCCTCAACACTTTCGGGTTTGGCCCTGTAGTGACGGATGGGTTTGGTATTGGTTACATGATTAAGAACAAGGAGGTTTCATTCTGTATTACGTCAAACTTTGGGAGCAGGACAACTTCTTCGGAGGTATTTGCGTGTTTGTTGGAGGAGTCGCTTCTTCACTTGAAGAGCATCGTGCTCAGCGATCCTGTGAAGATGCACTCTGCCACACCTGTGCACCAGCATTTTTTCCACCCCACCACCCACACCGATGAATTGTTAGTTGACTGGCTTAGAGCAGGCAAACGGACGTCGGTTTAAAAAAATAAAATAAAAAAAAAAAAATTGGTGCGTGTTTTTTTAAAAAAAAAAATACCCCATCCTTTCACTTGGGATTCGGGTGAGTGTTTTTTTTTTTTTTTTTTTTTTTTTTTTTCAAAAAAAAAAAGGGGGGATGAGTTTAAGAAAAAAAAATATTTTTGAGTAAAATTTTTCTGTTAAAATGAGAATGAACGATGAGGAGGGGGGGGAAAAGAAATCGTTGAAATATCTCTAAAAACCCGTCAGCTTGTACCGTGGGTTTTCTAAAGGGGCTACACAAGGAGATTTATTTTTCAATTCCCTTTTTTTTTTGTAGTGTACTTTAATAAGCCAAAAAAAAATTGCACCATTAGAAAATTCTCGAAAAAAGCGACAGGTTTGGAAAATTCGAAAGCGGTATCAGTACATTGTATAATAAGAAATGTCGGTCCCCTTTGTCCCTTCTTTTTTTTTTCTTCTCTCTCTCTCTCTCGCCTCTTTTGTTTCCTTCTTCTTCTTCTTCTTCTTCTTCTCCTTACTTTCCCTTTAATTTTTTTATTTTATTTCTGTACTAAAAAGCAACCTTACTCCCACTTCCTTCCGTCTCTCATCTTTTTTTTTCTTCTTCTTTTTTTTTTCTGTTAACAACTATCTATTCAACAAGCCAGATTAGTGTTAACATGCAGTACAAATTCTGGGCCTTGTTCACATGCATGGCAAAGTTCCTTGTTTTTCTTTTTTAAAGTGCGTGGAGATTTTATATTCAGTATAACGAAAAATGGAAACACATGAAGAAGACAAAGGGGGAAATACAAAAAAAGAAATCCGATTTTTGACGTTAGGGCAAAAATACAATGTAACGAAGCGTGTGCTGCCTTTGTCGCTTTTTTCTTCTCGCCCCCCCCCCCCCCCATTGTGTGTGTTTTTTTTAAAGTCCAGTATTACACACGGGTTTTTTTTTCATCAGTCTTTTTTTTTTTCTCTCCTTTTTTTTTAAAAAAACTTTTTTTTTTTCCCCTTCCACCGCATCTTTAAAAAGAAAAAAGGAAAAAAAAAACCCCCCAAAAAATAAAATGGGTAAGCACACCATCACCGAGAAGAAGGCGAAGGCGACCTGCGTGGACATGAAGGGACACTTGATGGGTCGTATCTGCGGTATTGTGGCCAAGAAGCTCCAGAACGGCGAGAAGGTGACCCTTGTGAGGTGCGAGGAAACCAACATCTCCGGGACCCACATCCGTAACAAGCTGAAGATGCTTGACTTCCTGAGGAAGCGCACCCTCACCAACCCCGGGAAGGGTCCCTTCCACCACCGTGCCCCCTCGGCCATGATCACCCGTGTTGTATGTTTTTTTTTTTTTACCTCATCTAATCCCCCCACCTCACAGATCCGTGGGATGATCACTAAGAACGAGCGCAACCACCAGAAGCGCGGGAGGGCCGCCTTGAAGCGCCTTGTGTGCTTCGAGGGTGTCCCCAAGAACATGGAGCGTGTGAAGAGGGTTGTGTGCCCCCAGGCCCTTAGGGTGCTCCGTCTTGCCCCCAACAGGAAGTACTGCAGGCTCGGACGTCTGTCCCACGAGCTCGGGTGGAAGCACCAGGTGTGTGGGAAAAAAAAAAAAAAAAAAAAAAAAAAAAAAATCTCAGGCCGACGTCGCCAAGCTTGAGGAGGAGCGCAAGGTCCGTGGTGCCAAGTACTTCGAGTCCAAGAAGGCCACCGACAAGATGTGGGCTGAGGCCAAGTCTGAGGCGTCGAAGGAGCTCCCCAAGCAGGCCAAGCTGCTCGCCCAGTACGGGTACTGAGAATCGGTAGCGCAGAAGAGGTGAGGCAGTGCTGTATTTTTTTTTTTCTCCTCTTCTTTCGCTTCTTTTTCTTGGGACTCCTTTCTCCCACCTTTCATACTCTGCACAAAAGTCGTTCTTTTCTTTCGTCGTTGCCCACTGTTCGGACCCTCTTCCCTATATCAGTATCATATGTCAATACTTTTTTTTTTTTTCTTGTTGTCCAATCATTTGTTATTCCGGGAAAAAAGAAAAGGGGAATAAACCCTTGAGGGGGGGAAAGAGAATGAAGAGGAAAAAAAAAAAGTGATGAGGCGAGATTTTTCTTTTTTTTTTGGAGAGGGGGGGGAACAAAAAAAAAAGAAATAGAAAAAGAAAACACCCGTCATGAAACATAAAAAAATATGCAGGAAAGAGACGAAAAAGGTAAGAAAGAGCAAAAAAAAAATGGGAAATCAACTACAACTACTGCCTCGCCGCTTTTTTTTTTTTTTTTTTTTTTTTTTTTTTTTTTAGTGTTTCATTTTTTTTTTTTTTGTAAATTCTGGATCAAAAGTGTGGGAAAAAGAAAAAAAAAATGTTCTTTATGAAAAGGGAAACTTTTTTTTTCAAAAGAAATCAAAAAAAAGGGGGCATCTTCTTGCTAAGGACCCGAAGAACAAGCCCGGTTTAAAAAAAAAAAAAAAAAAATACCCACCACACTTTTCCCCCCCGAAAGAACAAAAAAAAAATTTAAAAAAATATGGAAGCAAAACGAAAAAGAGAAGATGAGATCAAAGAGAAGAACGCGAGAAAAATCGTTATTCTAACCTGCGGGGAAAAAGGTCACGAGGCCCTATGCGGTGCAGAGGCAGCGAAGGGTGGCACAGAAGAGGTAGTGGGTGCAACGGTGCTGTGGCTGGTCTGTGAGAATATTACAAGATGTGTGGGAAGGTTAGAGAGCTTCAATGGAGTCACAGTCCTGCAAGAGTGGGTGGATGGGAGCGAAGAGGCAAAAAAGCTTTTGAACCACTCTCACAAGGAGTACGAAAAAACAGTTTTGCAGGAATATCTTCCCGCGAAAAAGGCTGAGTTTTACACGAAAATGCATTCTTCATCCTCAGCCAACCCAAAATACGGCAACGCGGGTACGTTACTGACGGATCGTGTGAAATGTCTGCACGCTCACACTGCTACCCACCTAGCAGGGATTTACAATCCAGTTGGGGCCGCTGTTGTCCATGCCCTTATGGCGACAGATACTTTATCTGATGCTGTAGACGGGTCTAAGCTGCTCCGAGGTGCTATTGCAGCCCATGAGAAAGCCCTTCAGGATCAACGCGGTGAGCCCACCGCGACACCTATCACCCACGAAGAGGCTGGAAAAATTTGCGAAAAGTGCAGCAAGCTCGCAGAAACATTCAGCACCGGGAAAGCTAAATCCGGAACAAGACGGAAGAAAAAAAGACTTCATTGAAAGAAGCGGGGAACAAAAAAAAATTTTTTTTTTTTTATATTTGTTGTTTTTTTTTTCATATTATTTACATCCATTTTTTTTTCTCCACAGGCATCCCCAACAAAAAAAAAAAAAAAAAAAAAAAAAAAAAAACACACACCCCTTTTATTGTATCTCCCCTTCTCTCAAAAAAAAAAGAATTTTTTATATGCTGAAGACAAGATTATATTAAAAAAAAAAAAGAGAGAAATTGACAAGTTTTTTTTTTTCTGGGAACAAAAAAAAAAAAAAAAAAAAAAGAGAGAGAACATAATTGAGAGAGAGAGAGAAAAGGAAAGAAGAAGAAGGGGAAAAAAAAAAAGAGAAAAAAAAAAAAAAAAAAGAGAGAGAGAGAAAAAAGATGACAGCGGTCAACCTTCAGGTGAAAGGTGGGACGTCTCCTCATGAAATACCGCCGTCCCCACCCACAACATCTTTGGAACCCCCGCCTTTGGCCATGCGGCAGTTACAGTCGCTTGAGAAAAAACTAACAAACGAAGAAAGGGAGGAACAGCAACAACAATTGCAACAACAGCAACAACAACAACAACAACAACAACAACAGCCAGGCCAAGGTTGTGTGTATACACCTCCTGAATATACGATGTACGCGGGAAATCAAGGCCCCCGTGCTAGTGAAGTAACTCTTCCGTGGGACCAGGTTTCATCTAGCAACGATAATTTTCGAACTAAATGTCACTCCTGGGAACACCACTGCAGCCGGATGCGAGCGGGTACTGCAATTCGAAATGCTTCTGATGGAATAGTTTTCATAAAACTGTTAATTTCAGAAGCTTACAGATTGGAACGAGAACACCTCGCACACCGGCTGTCATGGCGGAGAATGCTGAGCGAAGGAAAAATATTATGGAGCGACAGCATGTCCCAGAAATGTCAATGCATCGATCAGAAAGGGAACCTTCCGGATGTCCCCGATTACGTTTTGATCCAAGGTGTGTGGAAGAGAAAAAAATTTAAAAAAAAAAAAAAAAGAAATCGAGCACAAATGGCGTCGAATTGGATCGAACTCAGTGCGGGAAGCCATGATTGAAGGGCAGCACTATGACACAATTCGCAGGTTGGCCAACCAATATATTTTCATGGAAGGCAAGCAAATGGAGCGGTATATAGTAGGTATGATTTTTTTTTTAGAAGAAAAAAAAAAAAAAAAAAGATAATCCGCTACTGCAAGTTAGGATGGCACAACAGAGTTGTGTCATCCATGTAATAAGTATGTTTTTACTTTTTTTTTTTTGTCCCAATTTGTTTTCCAGATGAACACCGAAATAAGACCCTTTTCCTTCAAGAGTCGGACATCCATCGTATCAATGCTTCAATGCTGATGGCTCAGCAGTACAATTTCGGCTATTAGTTTAAGAGTAAGGGAGGCAAGTGATGATAAATTTAAAAAAAAAAAAGAAAGAAAAAAAAATGAGGGGATAGTAGTTTTTCTCCACGAACCTCACGAATTTTTATAAACCCCTCTCCCCCCCACAACCCTTGTGCTAAAAAAAAAAAAAAAAAATGGGGGGGGAGAGAGAGAGAGAGCGGTAAGCTAATAGGGTTTTTTTAAACCCTGTTCGTCATTTGTTCACTAACAGACGACTAACGAAACACCTTTCGGCGGCCTGTGTTGCAGATTACAGTAATTTTGGTTCCAAAGGCCCAGCGAGTGGCTCAAATGACGAAACGGGGGGTGTAGGATTTTTTTTTTTTTTTTTTTTTTTTTTTTTTTACTTATCGACCAAAAAATGAGTCAAAAATTTAACTCTTTGCGTTACTGTTTTCTTTCTTCCTTTTTTTTATTTTTCATTTTTTTTTTTTTTTTTTTTTCCTCCATCCCGGAACTGATTTTATCAGTCTAAAAGAAGAACTTTAAAAAAAAAGTTTTTTTTTGCTGATGCATATTTTTTTTTTTTTATCGACGCTTCTATTGTCCGGGGAAAGGGGGAAAAAAAAAAGAGAAAAAGAAAACAAAAAAAAAAAAGCTATTTGTGTTATTTCTTTTTCTTTTTCGCCCCCGTCGTCTTTAGTCATTAGCCACACTGCTGCTTCTTGCACTTGGACTGGAATTGCCACACTGTTTTGCTATTTAACCTGCAGTACCAAAAAAAAAGGAAAAAAAAAGGGAAAAAAAACTCTCAGTTATTGTCAAGGTGAAGAATTAAAATAAAAATACTGTGAACATATGAAGGTGGCAATTACGATTTTGTTTATTTCCTTTTTATTTTTCCTCCTAATTTAGTTGTGTAGGTACTGAAACCCTTTCAATTCAAAACAGAGCAAATTAAAAATTCTTATTTGTCAGGTTCACAAAGACTTTCACTTTACAATATGAGGGTTTTTTTTTTTTTTTTTTTTTTTTTTTGAGCGCTCAGGGCGCGACCATGAAGGCAAGAACGCCATAAATCAGGATAAGATTTAAAAAAAAAAATGAAAACGTTTAAATTCGATTCTTTAAAAAAAAAAAAGAAGAAGAAGAAGAACGAAGAATTAACCTTTTCAAACATGTTTTCAATACACCAATAGATAATGCTGACAGGTTTGATATCCATTCGGGTGCGCTCTTTGGCTCTGGCCGACACTTTCGGTCGTTACTGAGTTGATCCCTCTCTTTTTTGGGGGGGGTAAAAAAACATATAAATGAATGCGAGCCAAATTTGGTACGAAACTGATGCCATGGACTTCTGCCCAAAAAGCCAAATCAATTTTTTGTTTTGAAAATATAGCTCTTTTTTTTCTTATTTTGCTTTCCTGGCACGAATGGAGTGCATGTTGTGTGACATTCAGAGCTCTCCCCCTTTTTTTTGTGTTGATTCGTTTCGCATGTTGCCTCCCCACCCGTGTTTGTTTGTTTTGTCTAAGTTTTTTCTTCTTTTTCTTCTCTCGTGATGCAAAATATAGATTGCATTTGCAAAAAAAAAAAAAAAAAAAAAAAAAAAAAAAAAAAAAAAAGAGCTATTGATCCCAGTTTCTCCCCTCCCCCTAGGGCTATGCTGGCAAGGAAACGGAAACAGAAACGTTTCCTTACTTTGGGGCGCGTTTCCTTAAGAAGGGGACGTGTTTCCTGAGGTATCTGAAAAATGGGGAAACGGATAAGGAAACGTTTCCCCGTTTCTTGCCAGCATAGCCCTAGGGGGGGGGTCACATGGTAGTGGCACTAAGTGGGTTTTTTATTCGCACCCCATCCTCAACCAAAAAAATCGATTTTCGCATGGTTTGCAGGACGCCGCTTCCGTTTGAACTGCAGAGTACAGTCTTGCGTTGTATTGTGAACTATTCTGTGTTTTGCACGGTATTTCTAATGAATATCTATCATTTTCCCGAGGTTAGGATGGGTAAGTTTGGTTTCTGCAAAGATTTCAGGTACCAAACCGTGGTCACTGTTTTCAAAAATACAAATAAAGCACGAATTTTGATTTTTTTTTTCTTTGGTTAATTTAGAGGGTATTGGGTGGTTTTTTTTTTTATTTCACTCTTCAAAAATTACTTCACGCACTGGGGGCCCCATTACTTCACGCTAAATCTCATTACTTCACGGTGAAATAATGGCCTGTTTTCCGTGAAGTAATAGGGGGTTTCCGTTAAATAATATGCCTCGGTAGGCCAATTTTAGCCTCGGTTCGGTTCCCAGTGGGGCTACTTTTTCCTCTCAGTTTGCTATTTCCCCCCAGGTTCAGCTCAATTGGCCAACTTTTGCCTCGGCTCAGTTCCAAGTTGGACTACTTTTTCCTCCCAATTTGCCCACTTTTGGCTAGGCCTTGTTCCCAGTTTCTGTGGGTAACTCTTCTGTGGGTAAGGGTAACTTGGTCAGCTTACCCAAGCACCCCAAAAGACTTCAAAATACCGAAGCAGCAGAAGAAAAGGAGTCAGCGGCCACGCCAGGTATGGGAAGGCCTGATTAGAGATGGTGACAGTGGCAATGCCAGCGACAGCGGCAGCTCTTAGTCAACAAAAGGAGGAAAAACAACTTGTTTGTAACCTTTGTAACCCCTCTCTTGTTGTACCCCTTGTCACCCTGTTGTGCCCCTCGTGGTGAAGTAATTTCAGAGTGTCGTGAAATAAAACCACTTACCTACCGCCAAGTAATGCTTTACCGACCTCGAGGTAACGGTAAAGTCATTACTTGTTGGCAGTAAATAGCTATTTTTTTTTCTTTTTTTTTTTCTTTTTTTGCCTTAGAAAATTTTTTTAAAAACCTTTTAGTTCACGTTTACCACGTTTTTAAGGACCATGTGACCCCCCCCCCCCCCCCCCCCCTCTGCTTCCTTGGTTTAGGTTTTTTTTTCTTAATTCCAATCAACATTTAAATTTACAACTCTTACGACTCAAGAGGTGGGAAAAGGGGATTCATTAAAAAAAAAGGTGAAAGAAAGAAGAAAATGACCGAGAAGTAGTTTTTTTTTTTTTTATTCGTCGTTTGCCCACCATATCTCTAAAAGCCCATCAAGCTCCACTTTAGTATGACTCGAGGAAGAAAAAAAAAACTGTGTCCCATCCTTAAATCCTTTGAAAATATCAATTTATTTTGAGAGTTTTTTTACCTGGGGAAGCACAACGTATATTTAAAAAAAGGTCACTACAGGACCACCGTCGGATTTTGCTTGGCGGTATTTAGAGATGTGGCGGGCAGGTTTAGTTTTTTTCCTTCTTTTTTTTCTTTTTTCTTTAACAAACGAGGGTTTATATGTACAAGCTTTTGTTTTTTTTTTTTTCTCTTTTTTTTTTCTTTCGTTTCCATTAAACACACACACACACACACCACACAACCAAACCATTACCAGCCAAAACGAAAAAAAAAAAGAAAAAAAGAAAAGAAATAACCGTCCCCCTCTTTTTCTTTTTTTTTTCCACATCCTTTCCCAAAAAAAAAAAAAATGGTTTCTCATTCTTTCGTTTCTTTTTTTTTCAGTTTTTTATTTTTCTTTTTTACTATTATTACTGTATTACTTCTATTTATGTTGCGGCGTTTCGATGCAGGGGGGAATAAAAGCAGGAAGAACCCCCCCCCCCCCCCCCCTCCCAGCAAATGTAAAACCTTTTAAAAAAATAAAAAAAGATAAAAAAAAATGGATCCATATCTAGAAGCGCTGGAACAAATGGAGATGGGTCCGGAATCTTTAAACGATTTCGGGAATATTCGCTCCAGCAAGGAAGGGGAAGGGGAAACACAAGAAATCCCCAAAGGTACCGACAATACCCAATCCAACAAAGCCGGACCGTCACGCTCCCCCGTTGACACTGCCACCTCATTAATCATAACATGTTTTGCAGGGGCTGCACTGTCTACGTCCACACAGAAAAAACAAAACCGGGTTTTATTCCTGTGGCTCCCGGTGTTGGTGGGAACGGCCTTGGGCGTACAAAAGCTGAAAACTCTTATCGAAAGAAAACTGTTGAACCAATGTGAAGAACTCTCCTCAAACCTAATCGCAAAATGCAGAAACATCGAAACAAAAGCCACCGAGGATGTCATGACACAAGCGCTTAAACGAACACCGGAGCAGCACCACACCGAACGGTCCCTTGAATTCTTCCACAGATCCCTGCTCAAATGCGAAAAACAACTTGGTGGTCTCGCACCCAACTCGAACGCTGTATGTTCCCTTACATGTATAAAATCCCTGCGAAAATCTATTGAGATAGACATACACACTTCTTCCACCACGTTAAGACAGGATTTCAAAACCGGGACCTTCCTGTGGTTTTTCCAAGCTGCTCTCTTCAATGTTAACATGCGCCGTGCGGAGGCTTGTTTAAGGCCTGCATTGACTACGCGGTTCCCGGTTTGCCATAGCCCAGCCGCATATCTACACCGGTCTTCTGAAGGAACTAACACAGTCTGCTCCCTTGACAGCCTCAAGCGTGTGGTGGACAGTGAATTGTTAAAATATGACACCGACGCCATTTTCGGGCGAAAAGAGGGAATTGAGGTTCTGGAGCGTGTGATGGTGAAGTGGAGGCAGATAGACGTGGGATTGCCTGTGATGGAGGACATGGGGTTTGCTCATGGTGGAGAATGTCGTTCAGTTGATGAAATAGGAGAATGCGAAGAAGAACAAAAGGGGGAAGAAACCGATAACCTACAAGAACAAGAATACGAGGAGAGAAACCTCGTTTACATGGCTGCAGGGCTGCTCCCTGCCACCAGCCGGCCCTCGTTCCAGGGACCCACCGCAACACCTTTGCAAGCACCTCCTCCACCGCTGCCAAAACCCCGTGAAACCACCGTTTGCATGCTGCAAGAAGAAGAGGGTGAATGCAGTAGCGCTGCGAAACCTCCGGGCACAGGTGCGGGGGACCTTCGGGCTGAACTGCAGAGCGAATTGCTGGCTGCCTTTAGAAAAGGTAGGAAGAGTTGATTTCTTTTCTTGTTTGCCCCTTTCCCTGTTTCTTTCCACGTCACTTATCCATACTACAGGTTCCTTCTAAGGAAGTGAGTCTAAAAAATGTTAAAATTATCTTTTGCACTCTTACTCCTTGCCGTATGGGTAATCATGATGAGCATGGGCTTCGCGAGAGTGGAAAGAGTTGGCGGGGGCGATGGCGATGGTGGTGGCGATGGTGATGACGGCGGTGGTGACGTGGATGGTGGTGACGGGAAGAGTGGGGACTCCACAGGGACCGATGGGCATGGCGATACTGCTGGAGGCGACACTGCTGGAGGTGACACTGCTGGAGGCGACACTGCTGGAGGTGACACTGCTGGAGGTGACACTGCTGGAGGTGACACTGCTGGAGGTGACACTGCTGGAGGCGACACTACTGGAGGTGACACTGCTGGAGGTGACACTGCAAAAGCAGGGGACACTGCTGCAGGGGACGCTGTTTCTGGTGACACTGCAAAGGCGGGAGACACTGCTGGAGGCGACACTGCAAAGGCAGGGGACACTGCTGCAGGGGACGCTGTTTCTGGTGACACTGCAAAGGCAGGAGACACTGCTGCCGGTGACGCTGCCCATGGCGACACTGCCTCTGGCGACACTGCAAAGGCAGGCGATACTGGTGACGCCCATGGGGACTCGAGCAAGGTCAGGAGGGCGGTGGCTACCGGTGACGACGCTGGTGGTGACACTGCTGCCGACACTGCCTCTGGTGACACTGCAAAGGCAGGTGACACTGCTGGAGATAACACTGCTGCTGACACTGCTGGGGGTGACGCGGTTGCTGACACTGCTGATGCTGCTGGCGATGCAAAGGGGGACACTGGCGATGCAAAGGGGGACACTGGCGATGCAAAGGGGGACACTGGCGATGCAAAGGGGGACACTGGCGATGCACATGGAGACACTGGCGATGCAAAGGGAGACACCGGCGACGCACATGGAGACGACGCTGGGGATAACGCCGGAAACGCACAAAAGCTACCCTTCCTTCCTAAGTATGGCGTGATCGACGGCCAGGGCTGCACGGGGCACCACGGATGCTCGCGGTCGACCAACGCCCACCAGCCGTACTTCATTTGGTCGAAGATGACGGAGAACAAGCACAAGCACAGGTACGGGGGCATGATCTACTTCGACTCGAGGGGCACCAATGGCGAGCCCATCGTGGCCCTCATTGCTGTGTGGGTGATGCTCTTCATTGTCATGGGCATTGCAGGTATCTACTTCAAGGGGACATACCAGGCCCCTCTGTGCGGCCCGACCCGTCCAGGGACACCGTTGTTCTACTTGGACCTGTACTCCCCTGTGCCGTTGAGGACAACGTGGGCGGAGCTGTGCATCTCGCTGTGGATCGTGGGGTGGCTTGTGCTGTGCTTCCTGTACGTGTGGAACCACGCAACGCTCAACAACCTGGTGGGGAAGATCCCTAGAGGGCTGGGCGGCATGGTGGTGGGTATGCTGACCATACAGCTCTTCCCTGTGTCGAGAAACAGCGTCCTCCTGGGCCTTTTCGGGATCCCCTTCGAACGCGCTTTGAAGTTCCACAAGAAGCTCGGCCTTTGGATCCTGATCCTCATGACGGCGCATATGTTGGGGATGTGGGTGGCCCACTCGCAGTACTACCGCCACGGTGCACCGCTTGTATGGAACGGTGCGTACACAGGGAACTACGCTAAGGGAGACTCCATGCGCGATTCGATCAAAAAGGGTTGGGAGAGGCTGTTCAAATGGGACATTGGGTACCCACACGGTCCCCCCCTTGCAGGGTTCTTGGCGTGGGTCGTGTGCATCGTTATGGTGGTCACCGCTGCCTTCCTGAGGAGGAAGCAGTGGAACTTGTTCGTCATTATGCACTTGGGCTACGCCATCTTGTACCCGATGGCATGGATCCACTACCCCTCGCTCATGGTGTTCAGCGCAGTTCCGTTGTTGTTGTACGTGTTCGATATTTGCCTGAGGTACTACAGGGCGACGAAGGCCACTATAGTGACGAAGGTAACGGTGATCAACAACATCACAAAGGTGACCATCAACAAGGAAGGTTTCGACGCAAAGCCCGGACAGTGGGTCAGCTTGAAGGTACCCGAGATCTCCTTCCACGAATGGCACCCGTTCTCCATCTCCTCCCTCGACAGGGAGCTCGACGGGACTACCACATTTTCCGTTCACATCAAAGACATGGGGATGGGACAGTGGACAAACATGGCAAAAACAATTACCAATGTTACCAATGTTCAAGTTCAAGGCCCTTGGGGTGTGCCCATGGCGCCTATTGACAGCTCTCCTACCGTTTACTTCTGTGCTGGTGGTGTAGGCATCACCCCTGTTCTTTCCTACCTTCATGAAATGGCCTTCACAGCTGTGAGGAAGCACCAACGGGCGGTCGTCACTTGGGTGTTTAGAGGTACCGCTGCGTATGAGCCGTTTGCAAATGAAATCGAGGCGATTAAGCAAGCGGCTGGTGACGCTATTGAGTGGCATCTTTACAACACTGATGGCGACACTGAGCTTTCTTCCTTCCCGAGCTTCTCCAAGAATCAAGGAGTTGGTGGTGGGCTTTATGAGACACTGCTTCCCATTTCGTATGGGCGGCCTAACTGGCAGGGTATTTTCGGCAGTGTTGATCCTTCGCGAAGCGTAGTTTTTGCATGCGGTCCTGGGCCGATGGTGTTTGACGTGGAGTCCGCTTCATTGAATGCGGGTGTGCCTTTCCATAAAGAGGTGTTTGAGCTTTAAAAAAAAAAAAAAAAAAAGTGCTTTTTTTTTTTTTTTTTTTTCCCTTCGAATACATTATTTTTATACACAAATAGTTTTTTTTTTTTTTTTTTTTTTCCCCCTTTTTTTTTTTTTTTTTTCTTCGATAAAAAAAATTATGCGGGAAAAAAAAAAAAACTCAAAGAAATATGCTCTTTACCACCTCCCCCCCACCCACCACCGCTTTACCCTGTGAATGGTTTTCTCAGTTTCATTTTCTTTTCTTTCTTTTGATAAAGAAAGAGAAGAAAAAAAAAAGAAGAACAGGGCGTTCCAAAGGAAAAGTGAACTTTTTTTTTTAAAAAAAAAGAAGAAATATCACGAGCCCCCCCCGATCTACCTTGATTTTCACAATTTTCTTTTTTTTTTTTTCCTGCCCAGTCGGCCTGAAAGGCGATGAAGGACAGAAATAATAAATAAAAAAAAAAGGATTACGGAAAGCAAGGCAAAAAAAAACAAAACAAAAAAAAAGAAGAAAAAGAACAAAAAAAATAAATATTGGTGGCAATGGTTGAAAAAGCTGAGGAACAAAAAGATGGAAAAAAAGGAAGAAGAATTAAACAAGGGGGTGTAGACACTCGGTGGGTTACTAGTTTTAAGAGGGAGCAAAAAAAAAAAAGAAGGAAAAAAAAAAAAGGTAAAGCAAAAAAAGGGTAGAGATTTAAAAAAAAAAAAAAAAAAGCGGAAGGAAAAAAAGAGAAAAAAGGGAAATGAAACGAGAAACATAAAACTGGAATGTAGAGGCAGGGTCCTCTATTTCTGGTGGTTTTTTCTTTTTTTCTTTTTTTCTTTCTTTTTTTCTTTTCCCTCCCTTCTTCCTTTTTTTCGTTTTCTCCTTTTTTTTTTTTTTTTTTTTTTTTTTTTTTTTTGTTTTTGTTTTTGTTTTAAAAGGGCGCCGCCAACACCGGCCTCCTTTAACTCATATATTGTTTTTTGTTTTTGCTCCTTCTTTCTTCTTTTTATCCCCCCAACCGCGCCACCGTGAAAAAAATTCTTCAGAATTCGGGTCAAGCAGCTTTTTTTAATCGCCAACAATCTTCAATTTCTTCCTCTCGGTTTTTTATTATTATTATTATTATTTTTTTTCTATTTCCAACTTTTTTTTCGACCCCCTTATTTCAGTTAAAGAAATACATTCCGTATACAGGCAAGAGGTCCTCCCTTCCCTCTTTGTCACTTTTTTTATTTTTCTTTTCTTTCATCCCTTTTGTTTTTTTTTTCCAACCCTTTTTCCCCCAAAAGAGAAAAAGGGGAAGAAAAGGAAACGAAGCGAAAGAAGAGAGGGAAAAAGAAAGAGGAATGCTTTTTTTTCTTTCCTGAAAAAGCGAGAAGTGCATTCGTATTCTCAACAAACAAGGGCTGTGTCATTATATATAGAAGATGGAGGGGGGTAAAAAATTGTCATTTTTTTTTCCCTTCTTCTTTTTCACAGTGCCTCTTCCTTCCTTTTTCTTTTTTTTCAAACTCTTTATTTCCACTTACTCTCGCCGCAGTTTGCAAATAGTTTTTCTTTTTTTTTTTTTTTTTTTTGAAAGTTGGAATTTTTTTATACTTATCTTGTGCTTGCTATTTTTTTTTTTCTTTTTCTTTTCTATTACTGCTGCGAGAAAAAAAAAACAAATATCATAGGGGTGTTCCGACTGCTTGGAAAGAAAGAAAAAGGCAATGAAAGGAGGCATAGAAGAGAGAGAAAAAAGAAGGAAATCAAAAAAAAAAAAAAAAAAAAAAAAAAAACACAACTCCATGCCCAGTTACTTAGGTAGGACAACCTTGTCCTGGGTATATTGCCGTGATTGCCCATACTTTTATTTTTTTCTTCTCTCCTACTTCCTTTTTTTTTATTCTTCCTTGGGGTACTTTATCGTCCCTTTCCCCCCTTTAGCAGCAATATACACACAAGGAAATCAGAGGGGAGGTAGGGAAGAAGGAGGGGGGGAAAAAAAAACACCCTCTCCTTATTCTCCCCAGCCTCCTCCCCCTTTTCTTAATTTGCATAATCACCGTGTATTTTTTGTCTTATTCCCTTTTGTAAGCCTTCTACCCCCCCCCCCCCCCCCCCCTATTGTGGGTTTTTTGCTAAGACTTCTGTCTCACATGACGAGGTCCCATGCCCACCCTTCCCTTGACCCGTTCCTTTCTTTTTTGTCTTTCCCTCTCTTTCTACCTCTCATTTTTTTTTATTTTCCCTTTTTTTTTTATTTTTTTATATTTCGGTCTTTTTTTTTTTAGTTACCATCGCAGTTAGGGCATTACCGTGATTGAAAACCTGTCACCTTTTTTTTTTTTTTTGCCGTTCCTGTATTGCTTTTTTTTTTTCTTCCTTCTTTTGCCGGGGGGGGGGGGGGGGTCTTTCGTTCACAACGAAGGTAATAATAATAATAAACAAAAAAAAAAGGATAACACTTTATGCTCTCAAAGCTGTTCAACTGCTGCACCTGCCACCTGTCTTCAAAAGCGAAACCTTTGAGGATGAGAAGCACTAAGGTCGAAAAATCTGACGCGCAGTGGAGAAGCGAGCTGACTTCACAGGAGTACAAAGTGCTGCGGCAAGGAGCCACAGACTCGCCTCACCGGGGGGACTTAAACAAGGTCCTTCCTCTGACCGGTTATTTCTCTTGCAAGGGTTGTGGGACACCCCTATACAGTGCAAAATCTAAATTCGCGTGCGGTTGCGGTTGGCCTGCTTTCGATAAATGTTACACTGAATTTGTAGCGACGCGATCCGACGGCTCTGGTGGAATGGCAAGAACAGAAATTCTCTGCAAGATTTGCGACGGGCATTTAGGACACGTTTTTAATGGCGAAGGCCTCACCGCTACCAACCAGCGACATTGTGTCAACTCTTCATCCATAGCTTATGTGAACAAGGAAATTAAAAGCCAGTTGGACGAGGGTAAAGTCTAAAAAAAAAAAAAAAAAAAAGAAAAAAAAAGAAAAGAAAAAACAAATAAGAAAGAAGAAAGAGGGAGGGGGAAGAAGAAGATTAAAAAAGAAGAAAAACGGGTCTTTGGATAAAGGCTTTTTTTTTTATATATACTTTCTCTTCCCACTGTCTCTTTTTTTTTTTCGACACTCGCTTCTTTCTTTTTTTTTTCTTTTGCATAAGACGTGTTAACTTGAAGGAGGAAATGGGGGGGGGGGGAGAAGAAAATTAAAAAAAAAGAAAGAAATAAAATATGTGAGAATTGGGGGGGGGGGGGAGGGGGGAGCGAGCGAGTGAACGGACACTTCAGAGGGAATTTTTTTGTAAAAAGTTTTCGTCATTCTTTAAAAAAAAACTGCTATCGATGTACCTACCCCCCCCCCCCATCTCTTTGTCATTTTCTTCTATTCCTTTTTTATACTAATTTTACTACTCTTTCCCCATGTTTTTTGTTCTCCTTATTTTTTTTTAATCCCCCTGCTCTCTCTTTCTCTCTCTCTCTCTCTTCGGAACCCCTTTCCTTCTTTTTTTTTTATAAAAAAACCTTAACAAAACTCTCACAAGAAGAACCGATACAATAAGAAAAGGTCAAAAAAAAAAAGAAAAAAACTGGCGTGTCCATATACAAACAGGTGTGTTGGGAGGGGGGAGGAAAGCACCTCCCCCTCTCGCTCTCCCCTATTATTATTTTTTTTTCTTCCCTCTCACGCGTTCCACATATTCCTTCTCTCTTTTTATTTTTATTTTTCTTTTTACTGTCTCCATTTTTTTTTTTTTTTTTTACAATAATTTATTTTCCCCTGTTTCCGTACCAATTAGGCAAAAAAAAAAAAAAAAAAAAAAAAAAACATTACACATGGACACAGAAGTACAGCTTCCTCTTTTCGAAGAAGAGGCTGAACTGGTTGAGAATGTGCTCAGCGATGCCGAAAGCGCAAGCACGGCAGGACGATCTGAAAGAGTCAAGAAGGGCAAGGGAAAAGGCATAGTAACTGTAAGGGTAAGAGTAGGAAAATTAATATGGGGAGGCAAGGGAGAAAGACTCTCTGTATGGTGGGGTGACAGGTGCATGATCACTGAGCCAGGAGAATTTGTGTGCTTGAGTGTTGTGAGCAACAAGACACGGCTTCTGACACCAATTGTCCTTTCCTTCCGCGTGTCCCTTGAAACCGACAAAATCATTGAAAAATCTGTGACATTAAGCCACTACCACCCCACTCCGAAAACCGGTTTTCTTAATATTACGTCAGCAGCGCGGCTTCCGACAGATTTTTCATTCACGAAAGTGACCACAAGGCCCACTTCGCCTTCCCTCCCCCCTTCTCGTGTGGCATCACCTGACCCCTGCTCCGAAGGCTCCACAAGCTTGCCCAAGTCTTTGGTTTCCAAAAAGTACCGGCACGACCCTTGTACTCACCATGATGCGTTTTGCCATGTTAATTGCCGTATATTGTAATCGATTTTTTTTTTTTTTTTTTTTTTTTTTTTTCCTTTTTTTTTTTTTAGCTCATAAATTCCTTTTTTTTCCGCAGACAAAACAAACAAACAAACAACAAAAAAAAGAGCTTTCGTTCTTTTAATTCTCATTGTTCAGTTTTTCTTTCTTTCTTCTTTCTTATATTTTCTATCTGTTCATATTGTTTTTGGTTTCATTCTTCCCCCCCCCAAAAAAAACACAAAAGAAGGAGGGGGAAAAAAAAACACAATGGGTAACCAGCAAAGCCAGCGCCAGGGAGGGCAGGCTGGCCAGGGCGCAGGGCAAGGGAATAAAAAAGAACAGAAGAAATGGGAACCACCACCGGCACCTACAGTGGGAAAGAAGTATGTTTTCACAAAAAAAAAGAAAAAAAAAATCCTCTACTAGGAAGCGGAAGAAGGGACCCGACACAGCCCACCGGATGCCCACCATCAAACCCTTGACAAAATGCAGACTCAGGCAGCTCCGTTTGGAAAGAGTGAAGGATTTCTTGCTGATGGAAGAGGAGTTCATTAAAACCTGTATGGACAGGCCCAACCCGCCCTCCACAATTGAAGAAGAACTGGCTAAGGTTGAGGAACTACGAGGAATGCCCCTCCAGGTGGGCCAGCTGGAGGAGATGATTGACGACAATCACGCAATCGTCTCTACACAAGGCGAGTACTATGTGCCCGTCCTATCCTTCGTTGACAAGGAGGAGCTGCACCCTGGATGTTCCCTCCTCTTGGGCAACAGAAACCACACTGTCGTAGGTATCCTCCAGCATGAAACAGACCCCCTTGTCAATGTAATGAAGGTTGACAAGGCTCCTTTGGAGTCATACGCCGATATTGGTGGTCTTCAATCTCAAATTCAAGAAATCAAGGAAGCAGTCGAATTCCCTCTGACCCATCCCGAGCTTTACGAAGCCATCGGTATCAAGCCTCCCAAAGGTGTTATTTTGTACGGGGAGCCTGGGACGGGTAAAACGTTGCTAGCCAAGGCTGTTGCGAACCAAACATCTGCGACGTTCTTGAGGGTTGTGGGGTCGGAGTTCATTCAGAAATACCTCGGGGAAGGCCCGAAGCTTGTAAGGGAGGTGTTCAGAGTGGCTGAGGAATGCGCCCCGTCCATCGTTTTCATCGACGAGATCGATGCGATTGGAACCAAACGGTATTTTTTTTTTTTTTTCCCTAAAAAAAATTTTTTTAGGTACGACACTTCTTCGTCTGGGGAGAAGGAGATCCAGAGAACCATGTTGGAGCTCCTCACTCAGTTGGACGGTTTCGAGTCGAACAGCGAGGTCAAGGTTATCATGGCGACGAACAGAATAGACTCCTTAGACCCTGCTCTGATCCGTCCTGGGCGAATCGACAGAAAAATTGAGTTCCCTCTCCCCGATGAAAAAACCAAAAAGATGATTTTTGAAATCCACACCGGTAAGATGTCTCTCGGGGAAGACGTAAAACTTGAGGAATTCATCCACTCTAAAGATGACATGTCCGGCGCTGATATTAAGGCCATGTGCACGGAAGCTGGGTTGATTGCTTTACGTGATAGGAGAATGAAGGTATTCTGGTGGAGGGAAAAAAAAAAGAAAAAAAAAAAAGGTCTGTCAAGATGACTTCTTGAAGGGTAAAGAAAATGTTATGTACAAAAAAGATGAAGGTGCTCCAGCTGGGCTTTATCTGTAAAAGGGGAAGAACATATTTTTTTTATATTTGTTCAGTGTTTTTTTTTCTTTTTTAAAACAAAGGGTGGAGGGGAAGGGAAGAGAGAGAGAGAGACTACACTCCAGGAGAAAAAAAATACAAGGAAATATTAGTTCCTTTTTTCTTTTTCCATAAAATTCTTAGAGCGATTTATTTCTCGTTGTGTGTGTGTATGGGGGGGGGGGGGGTAAGAAGCATGTTAAATAACCTTCCTAACTTTTTAGTGTGGCCCATAAGAGTTTTTGGTGTTTTTCTCTCCCCTATTTTTTTTTTTTTTTAGACTCCCTAACTAGAATGAAGGGGATTTTTTTTACTAAAGAATTGGTTTTTTTATAACAAAAAAAAGATATCCCCCCCCCCCCCCCCCTCCCCTCTACCCTTCCTACACTTTCTTTTTTTTATATTATCTTTTCTCCTTTTCTCCTCACCCACCCACCCACCCCAAAAAAAAGGAGGGAGGGGACAAAAAAAAACACAACACCGGACCCAAGAAAAAAAAAATATTTTTTAAATCATGATAACGAGAATAAAAAAACAAATTGCGATAATTATGTTGGTATCAGCAGGGACCGCAGCAGGGCAAGAGTGCCCTGTTTTTTCAGACAAGCAGGCAAGCTCAGAACGGACTATCTCCTGCATGAGCAAAGACCCAGGCACAACTTGCACAGTGACACCTACAGCGGGTTATTCATGTACAGGTGACGTGACGTGCGTGAGAGGCTCCACAACTTCAGACTGGCAGAACACTGTGGCATGTGATAAGACGTGCGATGGGCAGGCACCCCCTTCCCCGATCTCTGGGGTAACTTTCGACTGTTCGCTCGCGAAAAAAAAAGACGAGTCCTGCGTCGTAAACAACGGGATCCAAAACACAGCGTGCTCCGAACCACCGGTGTGCAAATCAGGTAACTACGACACTTCATCGTTTTCCTGCGGTTGCAGTCACCCTGGTGTTAACATCGACCACGCTGGCTACACATGCCCGTCGCCTTTCACCGATATAGATGAGACATGCACCATCACACCTAACCCAGGACATAGTTGCTTGGGCGTCCTGAAGTGTAACTCCAGCTACGAGTGGGTGAACACCATCAGCTGCCACGACGACTGCAGTGGTACCTATAACGTAAAGGCTAACGCCCTCTTCACTGCAGACTGTTCCAATGCCAAGAAACACAATACGACCTGCGACATCACAATAGGCCAAGGCACCACCTGTCCAGGGGCCTTGCGGTGTTTGGACGGAGCTTACGAAGATAAGACAGATTGCTTTTTGGACACCCTGGCGCCGATCCCCACTCCTGCGGACACCGACCCCCCGGATACTCCCTCCCCGAGAACCAATACACCGACCCCCACTCCTGTGGTTTTTTATACCTCTAGTCCTAACACCCCTATACCTGACACCTACCCCCCCAACAAGCCTCCTACACCGCAGCCTCCAAGCACCAACGTTCCGACACCCTTTCCTCCTACGTCACCACCGCAGGGTCGTGTGACAGATACACCGGAGCCTCCTATGACAGGTAGTCCTCCTACACCACAGCCTCCTATGACAGTTAGTCCCCTTACACCAAGCCCACCGCCCACGCCGTCGCCGCCTATTGTTTGCGGCCCCCCGCCGTCCGTCCCCAACGGCGAGCTGCTTTGCAATGTAAGCACAAATGCCTGCAGGCTGGTGCCTGTATCCCCTGACTACAGGTGCCGTGTCGTGCAGGCTTACAAGTGCAATCCTGGCACGCAGTCGTACGAAGGGAACGGGACGTGTTTTGAAGCATGCCAAGGGGTCGTGTGCAGTGGTTCGCTGAAGGAGAGCTGTAGGGAGTGGGTGTGCAAGGCGGGGCTGTGCATGATACAGGACATGGCGAACTCGCTTGCGTGCGAGAACGATCAAAAGGTTGCGGGGACATGCAACAGCGGGGTCTGCGTGGTGCAGGAGGGAAGCACGTGCGCTACGACCTGTGACTACGGCAGCGACCAATGCTTCTACATGACGTGTGTTGATGGGAAGTGCATCAAAAAAACCCGCTCAGGGTGGGACTGCACAGTGAACCAGATACATGGGATCTGCGACACCGCTGGAAAGTGCGTGAAGCTGACTTCTTTGACAACAGACTGCAGCACACTACCATGCGACAAGGACAAAACCTGTTTCGACCCCGATGGGAAGGTCAACGGGGAGTACACCTGCACATGCCTTCCCGAAACAGCAGAGGACACCTCGGGTGCTTGCGTGGCTAGCAGCACGGTTTGCAACATCGCTGCCGCAGCAGCATGCTCCAAACAATACAAAGACTGTCAGGTGGAGCCAGATGGCTCGACCACATGCGTTGACAGGCCTTGTCCTGGTATAACTTGTCCGAAACTTCCTCCAGGGTGCAGTTACCAGTCTGATGGTAAGGTGGACCCGTATGACGGGTGCCCCGCCGACCCGTGCCATTATGTCTGCACTTCGGGCTGTTCAGCAGACGGCGAGAAAAAATGCCAACGTGAAGCACGCACTTCAAGCAAGCGTCTCATCTGCACCATCGAACAGGGAACAGAGACCTGTACAGAGATGTCGTGCCCTACCCCACGGTGCCGCGAGCCTCCCATCGACTGTTCTTATTATGCAGATCTCGATGCTAAAGGGAAGATTCGTATGGACACAACAGGCTGTCCTATCAACCCATGCGGTATCGAAGTCTGTCGTCCTTCTTGTGCGTGGAACGACCGTGCTCTCTGTGCTGTGTCGTCCCCTCGAAAGGACTGCACCATCAATGCTGCAGGCGAGCCTGAGTGTGTTGAATTTAAGTGCCCCACCACCGACTGTTCCCAGCCCCCCTCTGGGTGTGTTTACACAACGATCAAAGGCGGTACACCGATGGACGTGAAGGGCTGCCCTATCTACCCATGCGGGATGTTGGACTGCAGCACGCAGGAAACCTGCACGGAAGACCAACGAAAACAATGTGTGCTGCAGAACAAGGCCTGCATCCCGTCAGGCGCTGGACAAGGGGTATGCGTGGGGAAAGAATGCCCAATGATGAAGCAAGCGTGCACCCCGTCGCTGGGGTGCACATTCTCAAAAGACATTGTGATAGGACAGGATGGGTGTCCCGTCCACACCTGTGGAAAGGAGATTTGCACCCCGATAAATCTATGCGAGACCATCACCTGCACGGCGCCCTTGGTGTGCAAAGTGCTGCAGAGCGGCCCGAAATGTGTTAACCACGGTGACGATGATTTGTGTGAACTCCTGACATGCCCGCATGGGACGTCCTGCCATCTTAAAGATATCCGAACTGCGATGTGCATAGACACCAATGAGGTCAACTGTGGGGGCTGCATCAACTCGCAGAAGTGCGTCTCTGTGTTGAAGCCGTCTCTGCAAATCACGTCTTGGCAATGCATAGCCCCGTCGGAGTGTCGCGACGCGTGTTCCTGTTCTGGACGGCCTTGCTCGTCACTGGAACAGTGCACGCTGACCAACGATGGTAAGTCGTACGAGTGCCTCCTTCGAACCGCACCGACTGAACAAGACCTTTGTTCTCAAATCGTGTGTTCCCCGGGTTACGACTGCCTGGTGATGGAGGACCAAACAAGTTGTCAGCCCCGATCCCAATGTCCTGTGTGCAACGCGACGTCCCACTGTGAAAACGGAAGGTGCGTCCCGAACACGTGCACACAGGACTGTGCCTCCACTGAAACATGTATGTCTGTCGACTCAAACACGACAACATGCATTGCAAACGATCTGTGCAAAGAGTTTTCATGGCCGCCCGAGGAAGGCGTGTGCACAGTCGACGCAGACTGCTCTTCAGGTATGGTCTGCCCGTCGTTTTCAAACGCTGTCAAATCGGGTTTGGTGTCGAAGTGGTGCGAATGCAACCCTGACACCGGTAAGCCCTGGAAGTGCGTCAACTCCGTTTTCACCGACCACCGTTACTGCGTTCCTGAGATCTGGGCGTGCAAAGAAGGCACCATCACAGGCGAAGAGGAGAACGAATGGTGCTGCAACGTTCGCGGAAAACACTGCGGAACCTTCCACTGCAAAACATCCCCTTACTCAGGAGAGCAACCGGAGAACTGGACCGACGCGAAGAAAAAAGCATGCTGTGAAAAAACTGGTGTTTTAGGATGCCCCACCACAAAGCCCTACGACTGCACGACGACGGAAGAGTGGACTGCTGAGAAGGTCCAGTGGTGCTGTGTGAACGAAAAACTGGGCTGTCCGATCGACACATTCGACTGTTCGGGATCGGACACCTCTGCGTGGTCGGAGTTGAAGAACAAATGGTGCTGCGTCGTAAGGAAGAAAGGGTGTCGCAACCTCCCCACTCCGGTGTACAACTGCTCCACGGCGGAGGTGTTCTCCTCGGAGAAGAAGGGTTATTGTTGCGCGAATTTCGGTTTCGGTTGTTTTGACAACAAACCGGTCCAGAACTGCCCTACAAGCGACGCAAGCCAGTGGACGACAGTTCAAAGAGAGTACTGTTGCGATACTGTTTCCCGTGGATGCGAAGGGGACAATGCGACTCAAGGCCCGTTCGACTGCACGAAGAATGCGAACAATCAAAGTTCTGTGGAGAAAGACTGGTGTTGCACGTACCGAGGTGTCTGCGAGACCCCTATCGCACTGTCCTGCTCCACAAGACCAACCAACACACAATCCCAACAAGACTGTTGCAGACTACATGAAAAATGGTGTGAATACGAATGCCCTGCGGATCCTTACATCACCACGAACATGGCATCGGGTCAGAAAACGTATTGCTGCAATGTGAAAGGGGTAGGGTGCGGGGCATCGACACCACCCAACCCAGCAGGTTCGAAAAACTGGAGGGTGTACCGTCTAACCCTTACAGCGTCGTGGAACAAGGTTGTTCGCAACCCCAAAAGATTTCTGGAAAAATTTGCGGTTACTCTTCAGGCTGTCACCGAAGTGGGCAGCTACATGCGCGTCCTGCAGACTGGGCCTTTGAATGATGATGGGGACGTACCGGAGGAATTCTCACCGAGAGGCGAACAACTCTTTAGGTTCCCTGAAGAATGGACGGCGTCCGACAGCTCCGACTCATCAGGAAGTGATGAGGAGCACAGCAACGTAAGACAATCCACTGTTATGGGAGGCAGTCCATCGCCATCCGACCCCGTGTACAAAGAACTTGGAACTGAGAACAAAATCTTCGTCGATTTTACAATGGATGCCCCTGCGGAGGTGTTCGACAAGAGCGACAAAAACCTAGTTGATGCGGTTATGAACGGAAAGGTGAACAAGGGTCCGTTAAGCCAGAGTTCACGAGGTACAACTTATGTTATCGGCCCTTATGGGAGTCAGCCTTTGACAGTGTTGGAAAACGGTGATTCTTCAGGAGGTTCGGGATCGGGTGCGCCTTGGTGGATTTTCATTATTATTGGGTGTGGGGTGATGACCTTACCTGTTGTTGTGTACTTTGCTGTGATGCGTAAGGCGCGTGCTAAGGAGATTGCTGAAAGGGGTTACGGTGAGCAGCCAGGCAAGACCTTTGCTGATGTCCACACGCAGGATTTTGAAATGCATCTGGTGGCGAACTCGTATAATGCCACCGCGACCAACGCGCAAACAGAGAACAAGAAAATAATTGAAACTGGGAACATATGAACAGTTATTGAAACTATGGGAGTTTTCCTTTTACTTCTTCCTCCTTTCCCCCCGTCATTTCTGGTAGGATCCGTTTGTTTCTTTTTTTTTTTTTTTTTTTTTTTTTTTTTTTTCGTCTGCACTTGTCGGTCTGTTTCGTTATTCTTTTTTTTTTTCCTTTTTTTTTTTTTTTTAGAAAGAAGAAAACATAAAATAAGCTAAAGAGGGGGGGAAAAAAATACAAATAATAATAAAAATAAAAAACTCTTGACTTTCAAATATAATATCTCATACATGGTTATTTTATTATTTTGTTCTCGTCTCTCTTTTTTTTTTTATATTGTATCCTCAATTTTTTCCCCAACCTCCCACTTAGCCCTCTATCCCTCATATGCGGTAATGGCTGGACCAGCAGCAGAATATTCGTCGAAAATAGAAGAGGAAGCATTGACGGGCCCTCGAGAGAAAATACGGTTTCGAATCGTGACCATAATAGATGAGGAGACAGAAGGACTGGGGAGATGGATAAGCGAGATACTAGTAACGGGCGTCCACGAGGCACCGGACAAGGAGGATTTTGAAATTGTAGGGGAAACAAAATTTTTGGAGCGGGCCGGGAGGGGTTATTTGGAATGCTGCAGACCTGAACGGCACATGGACACCACAGATGATGTTGTTCTTCTGGTTGTGGCCTGTTTTATGGACGGAATGAGCGCCGATGGGAAAAAAGAGTTTTTAGAGTTAAAGACATGGGCTATCGCAGACCCAATGGTCACCATCCAGGCCATTAACGGGAAGAACGGCGAGCATAACTATTGGACTCGAAAACTGGACATCAAAATAGTACAGGGGAACCTCGCCACAACCGTTTCAAGAAAGCTAAAGGGAATCGAAAGACGCCCCAAAAAATCCTCCAAAACAACCCACTTAGAACCCCAACCCGACCAACTCCATCACACACCCGAACAGCACCCAACAACACCATTCTCCGCGGCTTCAAGCAGCCCTGCTTCCACACCACCAGAACCACCTTTATCACTACCCCCTGCATCGCATCCTATGGAACCTGAACCTGCAAACTATTTAGATCTTTCAGTAGACAGATTGTCACGGCTTTGCGAATCAACACTTGTTCGATTGAGGGAGAATCAACGGGAGCACACCATGAAGATAGGGATTGCAGGGGATGGTACGCAAGAAGGTGTTCAGGAAGACCAGCTTCAAGACAACCTCGATGTCATCAAAAAAATCGCCGTCGAGACAGGGTGCGGGATGAAGGTAACCGCGACCAAAAAACTCCCGAAGGGGAAAGTATGTTGCGAAGTCCTCCTGCGAATGGACAGCGAAGACACATACATCGACATGCGCGTTGCAATATGCGGAAACGTTGATTCCGGGAAATCAACATTAACAGGTGTTTTGACACGAGGGACGCTAGACGATGGCCGTGGGTTGGTCCGCGCGAAAATTTTCAATCACAAGCATGAGCAGGACACGGGTAGAACATCGTCGGTAAGTGAACAATACCTTGGGTTTGATGCTAATGGAGATCCCGTAAACTACGCCTCGTGGGACGGCGACAGTCCGTCCACCACACAAAAGGTTCACAAGCTCACCGCCAAGGAACTTTCCGGCCGTTCTGCCAAGGTCATTACTTTGTACGACCTCGCCGGCCACGAAAAATACCTCAAAACAACCGTTCAGGGTATAACAGGATCCGTTCCAGACTACGCTTGCATAGTGATATCTGCAAACAACGGAATTCAACGAATGACGAAGGAACACTTAGGACTCTGTCTAGCACTGCGCATCCCGTTCTTCGTCGTGGTGACCAGAATGGACAGTACCCCGGCACCTGTTATTAAAGCAACGATGGAATCCATCACAAAGATGTTAAAGCTCCCTACTGTGAGGAAGCTACCGTATCTTGTGAAGAACGAGGTGGATGTTGTAATCTGCGCCAAGAACCTAAAAAACGACAAGATCACCCCCGTCTTCCAGGTTTCGAACGTAACCGGAGAAAACATCAACAAAATAATCAATTTTTTGAACATATCCCCTATAAGACGGGACTGGGCATCCCTTGCAACAGAACCTAAAGAACTCATCATCGATTCGACATTCTATGTCAGTGGGGTCGGGACAGTTGTCGGAGGGATCATCACAAAGGGTACTTTTAAAGTCAACGACTCCCTGTTCATCGGGCCTAACGGGAACGGACAGTTCCGCCCTGTTCAGATAAAGAGCATACAGGTGAAAGGGTTGGATGTTCATCAGGTAGAAGCCGGGCATGATGCGGCCATCGCTTTGAAGAAAGAGAAACGCTCTGCCGTCAGAAAGGGGAACGTTCTTCTCGAATACACCCCGAAAGCCCCGCCCATGGCCTACCGAGAGTTCTCGGCCGAGATTATCGTTCTTTACCACTCCACCACAATCAAGTCCAAGTACGAACCCGTGATCCATTGTTCCACTATTCGGCAGTCTGCGAAGATTACGCTTTTCGACACCGATTTGTTACGCACAGGGGATAAGGTGTGGGAGGAGGAGGAGGGTTTTTTTTTTTTTTTTTTAATATAAAAAAAATTTTTTTTACATAGGCTCGTGTGTGTTTCAAATTCCTTTATCGGCCGGAGTACCTTACCATTGGGGCAAAATTAGTCTTTCGTGAGGGCCGCACCAAGGTTTGGTTTTAAGGGGATATTTAAAAAAAAAAAAAAAAAAAAAAAAGGGTCTCGGGACGGTAACCGGTTTGAGGAACCCAACCACTAAGGAGTGGATGGGGTCTGGGTATGATTTTGAGCCCGGTGGCACGGGTCCCAGTGGAGGGGTGGTTCCCGTGAGCAGTGAGTTGCATGCTGATGATGATGAAAAACCGGTTTAAGGGGGGAAATTTTTTTCTTATTTGTTATTTTTTTTTTCTTTATTTCCCACCGCTTTTTTTTTTTTTTCGTTCTTCTTCTTTTTTTTTTTTTTTTTGGTGTGTCTTAGCAGCCTCAACTGCAGAAAAAAAAAAAAAACGAAAAAAAAAAAAAAACTAACCCCTACTCCAGCAGTTGGCTCAGACATATTGAAAAAAAAAAAAAAAAAAAAAAAAAACTCTTTTTTTTTTTGCAAAAGTTTTTCTTTTTTTTTCCTGCGAGGGACCAGATGCGGTATCTAAGAGAGATTATATTTATATAAAAAAATAATTAAAAAATAATACGAATGAAGGAGCGTGGTTGGGGATCGGGGTATTTCTAATTTTCTCCCCCATTTCTTTTTTTTTTCATAGAGCAAAGTTTTAAAAAAAAATACCCGTACGTAACCCCGAAGAACCCGCCCGTAAAAAAAAAAAAAAACGGAGAGTGAAAAAAAAAAAAAAGAGATAGGTATAAACTGTACACGCACCTCATCCTTTTTTTTGATTATTTTTTTTAGTTTTTTTTTTTTTTTATTTTTTGTGTCTTTCTCTCACAAGACGAAGAAAATATAAAAAAAAAAGTTTATGTTCCCCTCCCCCCCGTATCGTTCATCCATCCGACAAAAAAAAAAGGTGGGGGAAAAAAAAAAAAAAAAAAAAAAAAAAAAAAAAAAAAAAAAAAAAAAAAAAAAAAAAAAAAAAAAAAACATGAACCCACTGGACTATAAATTACAACTCGCAGCGACTCAAGGAGGTAACGAGTGTGTTGGAAGATGGAATGAAACGATAGGAGGGTTGAGCAAATGGGTGCAGGGCGCAAGGTTGGTCAAAGAAGAAAAGCTAACCTCCCTGTGGGGGAGGGAGAACCGACAAACGCGGCGAACCGTAACAGAAAGAAACCAAGGAGGCAGGATATGGAAGTCCGTGGGGAAGGACAAGGAACCGGGTTATAGCCTGGACCACGAAGACCACAAGGAGCTAAAAATCGCAAGATACGAAAATCTCTCAGCTTCGCTGGGAAGCTACGACCATCAGACCGCAAAAAGACTGGAAAAAGAATTCTATTTCCCGATTGTCTCAAATGGCGTGAAGCGCAAAATCGGTGTGAACTTCAAAATCCTCCCGCCCCTTACCGATCCGAGCCACGGTACCTTGAACCAAACCCTTACCTTGGCAACCTCAAACCAAACTATCACGCTGATCGAGCGAATTGAACAAAACCCACCCATTTCGGCAAAACCAGGCATGGCGGTGAGCATTACAAAACACAATAAAAACTGTTTTGTAGGGACTCACCCTGACGTGCCTGTTAGAAACCCGCCTATGCTGGACGATCAGGTCTCTGTCTCGAGGCTGTACATCCACAGACCGAAAAAAACAGATTTTCTGTTGGTTCGAAGGGTGGGGAGAAAAAAAAAAAAGACACGGGAGGAGTATACCGTTAGGAGCATGCCGAAGGTTGTTCTTGTTGCAGGGCATTCTCAACCGAAAGCGGTTAACATTATACCGTCTGACCCTAACTTCCCCGCGTCGTGCCGGAAACTCGCCGACTTCTGGTTGCGTGAGTACGGGTTTCAAGACAACCCAACGCTTCTCGTCGACAGCCTTCACCAGTACGAACCCCTTCAGGAAGCTGTTTCGTTGACATTATCCGAAAATTATACAAAAAAACCCGGACAAGGCGAAACCGGTTACACACGAATATCTGGCCGAATCATTGAAGAAATCACACCTGTGGAATACTGCCAGCTTGATGTCGTCTTCAGAGACATCTCAAAAATGTGGAAAATCGGAATAACAGATAATTTTCTCAATGGGACTTTATCCCGGTTACGCGGTGTGCACCGGTTTTCCGGTGTTCAAGCAGAATATGAGAAAGTTCGGATGGCTCAAATAACTCTTTATGCAACACAAGTTAACAATTTCAGATCTGGTTTGAAAAAGGACCCCGGAGCAGGTGCTGCTTTGATCAACCTTGCAAAGATGACACTTTCTTACAAAGACTTCAAACAGTTTATACAACGGGAGGTGGTGGAGAGCTCTACGGGGGTTTCCGATTCAGATTATTTGTTGAAATATTTCACACCGCAGGAGGTCGACTCGTTCACACCAAAGCAAAAGAGAGCGAAGGTCACCATATTTAAAAGCCAGTTCGCCAAGACCGCAGCAACAACCACCCCCATCGCTGACCAGTACCAAACCATGTTCAACAATGAGGTACCGCTTCTAACGCAAAACCGGGCGCCTCTATCCGTAGTCTGCAGGCATCTGACTACGAGGCAGTATATTCATGATTCAGATGATGATCTTGGGTTTAATGATGACCCATCTGAGGCTCGGCCTGTGAGCTACCACCTTGTGAAGGTGAACCTTCAGACCGGGCACCACATTTTCGACCGGAAGATCAACAGGAAGGAGTACGAGCTGTGGTCGGCGTACTCTTCGCTTTACGGCAAGGACGTGGAGCAGCAGGCTGCGCCTGCCAGGAAACCGCGTGCGTCACCCACCCCGCAGATGCAAGCGAAAAGGGCCAAAAAACCAGCTGCGAAAAAACGGGGCGGCGATGGTAAAGCCGGCAGCGAAGCTAAGAGGAGGAGAAAATGAAAATGAAAATGAAAAAAAAAAAAAAAAAAAAACCACTCCATCTCTCTTTTTTTTTTTTTTTTTTTCATATTATTCCGTGATGCAAACGGGGGGAAAAAAAAATGAAAAAGCAGGAGAGAATTATCCAAAAAAGAAAAGTAAAATGCAAGAAGCAAGGTATAACCCGAATGTAGATATTTTGAAGGTATGAGAAAAAAAAATATCCACAAAAAAAGAAAAAAAAAAAAAACAGGCGGGATCCATGGAGATGAAGGGTGAGGAGTGCCGTCTGAGCAACTTCATGGGCGCGATCGCGGTATGACAAAAAAAAAAAAAAAAAAAAACAAAAAAAAAAAAAAAAAAAACCCAGCTGTCTGACCTTGTGAAGACAACGCTCGGGCCGAAGGGTATGGACAAGATCCTTCAGAGCAGCGGGAGGACTGGGAACGCGACCGTGAACGTGACCAACGACGGTGCCACGATTCTGAAAAGCATTCTGGTGGACAACCCAGCGGCGAAAATTTTGATCGATATCTCCAAGACACAGGATGACGAGGTGGGTGACGGTACCACTACCGTGTGCGTTCTGGCTGGCGAGCTTCTGAGACAGGCAGAGAAGCTGATCCTCATCGAGCAGCTGCACCCCCAGACCATCATCGAAGGCTGGAGGGAGGCCGCTGAGGTTGCCAAGAAGGCTCTTGAAGCCTCCGCAGTTAACCACTTCTCCGACCCAGAGACCTTCAGGAAGGATCTTATCGACATTGCCAGCACCACCCTGTCCTCAAAGGTCCTCTCCATCGACAAAGACCATTTCGCCAACCTCGCTGTCAACGCAGTCCTCCGTATCGGTGACATGCCCAACTCCCCCAAGTCCCTCAACAAGCGCCCCCGAAACCTCGAACTCATCTCCGTCATGAAGAAGCTCGGTGGGACCATGCAGGACTCCTACCTTGAAGACGGGTTCCTCCTCAACAAAAGGATCGGTATCGGCCAGCCCAAGAGGCTTGAAAACGCCAAGATCCTTGTCGCAAACACATCCATGGACACCGACAAAATCAAGATCTTCGGAGCGAGGGTGAAGGTATTTAAAAAAAAAAAAAAAAAAAAAAAAAACCTAAAGACTGACAACATCGACACGGTTGCAGGGATAGAAAAGGCGGAGAAGGAGAAGATGAAGGCCAAGGTATTATTGAAGGGAGAAAAGAAGAAGAAAAAAAAAATTACACCCGTTTTTTTGTAGGTCGAGAAAATTATCAACTTCAACTGCAACTGCTTCATCAACAGGCAGCTGATCTACAACTACCCGGAGGAGCTCTTCGCCAACGCCGGTATGATGGCCATTGAACACGCTGATTTCGACGGGATCGAGAGGCTGGCGAGCGCCTTGGGTGGTGAGGTGGTGTCGCAGTTCGACGACCCCACTGGCGTTAAGATGGGCGGTTGCGACCTAATCGACGAGGTCATGATCGGTGAGGACACGCTGATCAGGTTCAGCGGGCTCAAGGGCGGCAGGGCCTGCACCATTGTTCTGAGGGGTTCCTCTGCTCAGCTGTTGGAGGAGGCCGACCGTTCCCTGAGGGACGCACTGTGCATTGTTGCCTCGACTGTGAGGGACTCCAGGGTTGTTTTCGGTGCTGGGTGCAGTGAGGCTCTCATGGCTGCTGCCGTCTCCAAGGCCGCGACATCCCTCCGAACTGATGAAGAGCTCAAGACCGCCGAAAAGAAGTCCTTCGGTAAGGTGAAGGCCATGGAGGCCTTCGCACAGGCTCTTGTCCAGATTCCTCTTATCATCGGGGAGTCGGCTGGTATGCCTGCCCAGTTCGCTCACGATTTAGCTGAGATCCACCGTCGTTCCGACGGTACTTGCCGACAGGGTCTTGACATCAACAACGGGACCTTCCTCGACGCGCAGGCTGCGGGTATTACCGAGTCCTTCCTGTCGAAGTCCTCCTCTTTGGAGTACGCGGTGGAGGCTGCCGAAATGATCCTAAGGGTTGACGACATCATCAGGTGCGCCCCCAGGCAGAGGAGGTAGATGATGAGTAATTTTTTTTTTTCTTTTTCTAAAAAAAAAAAAAAAAAAAATCAAAAAAAAATATCAAGTGTTAGATTTTTTTTTTTTTTTTTTCTACCAGCCCACTTTTTTTTTTTTTTTGTCCCTTGCCACTTTTTTTTTTTTTTTTTTTTTTCGTTCACACCCCTTAGTTTTGCCCCACCAACCACACACCCACGATTTTTTTTGTTTGATTAGACCTTTTTTTTTTCACACACACGTTTCGCACCCCTTCCCCACACCTTTTTTTTGTGCTCGTTTTTATTGGAGGAAGGGGAGGAAAAGAAGAAAGTTTTTTTTTTTTAAAAAAAAAAATATGTAGCTCACACATTTGATTATTGGTTTTTTTTTTTTCTTTCATTTTTTTTCTTCCCCATCTCCCTTTTTCTTTCTTTAGTAAGAGCATCATCCCCCCCCCCCCCCCCCTCTCGTCCCCTTTCACAAGAAAAAAATAGTTTATTGTCCCCCCCCTTTTTTTTGCTTTCCCTTGTTTCTTTTTATTACTCACCTTTACTCTCGTCGTCCATTTTCTTCTTTTTTTTTTTTACCTCGCACTCCCCCACCACCCACTACTTTTTTTTTCTTTCTGTCACTCCGCGAAAAAAAAAAAAAAAAAAAAGGGTCGGGTAAGAGGGAGAACCCACACGTTTCTTCTCTTGTTACACACAAAAAAAAAGGGGGGAGAGAGAGGAAGATGGTCTCGCTCTTCTCAGAAGCTGCAGGCTACATAACTATTGGTGACGAATATGATAAGAAGGCCCCAAAAGACCCTCGGAACGAGGGGTTAAAATGCTTCGTAACGGGCTCGGGGAAGAAGGGCAACCTCCCTCAGACTACCTTTGGGTGGAACCTCTACGCCTCCTTCAACGGTTTAAGCGAGGGCGACGAATATAAAGACCCAGGATGGGTGGAAAAACAAAGCATCAAGGAAAAGAACTCCAGGTTTATAGGAAACGGACCCTTCAAAGGCCCGTCACCGGGGAAACAGTCCTGTGGCTTGGGCGGGTATTTCGGTTGTTTTGGGCAAGGGGTTAGACATGAAACCGAATACACCGTCATTCAGAAAGGAGAGCACCCTCCGAAAAAAGAACCAGAGCAGCGCAACATTGTGATAGGTCCCTGCAAAAAAGGTACCTACGGGGTGCCAGGCACATTGCTTTCAAACTCGCTGGGTGGGGCGAACTCTGACTGGGAAGGGTGCACGTATATATGTGACCCCTTCGACAATCCAAAAAAACTGGAGCAAAAAGCAAGGGAGAAGGACCGTGCAATGCTGGCCGAAAAGGTCCCTTTCAAATCAGCGTGCAAAAACACAAAATTTTTCGATGAATCGGGGAATGTATGATTTTTTTTTTTTTTTTTTTTTTTCCCCTAAATTTTGAATCCCACCCTCCCCCTACAGTGCGGAGCGTCGCAAGTCTATCGGTTGAAACAACCCCTCCAGCCGCGCAAGCCGGTAGCCTCCACTACGCCGCCCCCGAAAGACTCTCCTTGGAAGCCCAGCCACAAAGGAAAATCCGGTGTCGGGGCTTTATTTGGGAACAACGAGGCCGCCTTCCCCCCTTACCGAGAAGATCCCTTCGAGATTAAGGAGGCGACGGAGAAGGAGGAGCGTGCAAGGGATCGGCCGAGGTTCGGTACTTGGAGACCAGTATGGAAAACGCTGGGAAAAAAAAAAAAAAAAAAAAAAAAACGTTCAGGTTTCCATATCCAAATCCCTCCCGGTGAAGTCTATTGAGTTTGGAAGGGTTTTGAACTAAAACACAGCATTATTTTACTTTTTTTTTTTGATGTTTATAGCCTCTCTCTCTCTCTCCCGCCTCTTTCCAAAGAAAAAAAAATTTTTTTTTTTCCTTTCTTAACATTTCAAATCCAAAAAGAAAAAAAAGGGGGGGGGAAATGCCATACACACCGGACCCGTCGCAAGGCTCAGCGTTGAACAAGGAATGCGTTGCGCTGCTGAAGGAAATCGAAAGGGTCACGAAAGAACAGGATGCGATCTGGGCAGAGGTGGGGGACGTGGTGACGGACGAGGACGACGTGGGCCTCCAGGTGGAACTGATCAGCGACACGAAATACCACCAACTGTACTCTGCAAAGGAGAAGGCCGCAAAACTCGCCACCTCCATCGCAGAATCCGCCAAGATCGCAAAGCAATCCTCCCGGCGGGTAAAAGAAATCGACAAACTCAAAGCAAGAGTAAACAGCACCTTAGACCTCGCCACAGGCGTCTCAAAACAAGGCAGCTCCCTTGAAGGCATCACAACCGCACTGTCAAAATGCGACTATGAAGCTGCCGCGGAAATCATCTCTGAATATTACATTATCGAAGATCAACTCAAAGACATCGCAGCTCTTGAAGAACAAGACAGTGATGAGGAACTTGCAACGCAAGAAGTAATCGATAAAACCGACTCAGAGGACGACGATGTGGTTGGTGTGAGAAAGCCAGGCACACGCGCCACAGCGCAACTGTTACACGCAAAACGTGATGAAGTTCGCGATGCAGTTCGAAAGGAGTTCAACGAATCTGCAGCAGCGCAGGATCGCGATGGTGTTGTCCGGTTCTCCAAATTGTACAAAAAGGTCGGGCTCACCCAAGAAGGTGTGGAACAATACTCACGCTGGCTGCAGCAAGGCTGCGGGGCACAGCTCACCCTGCACGTCGAGTCCACACTCGACACCATCGCAAAAGGATCAAAAACCGCCACTCATCTCACTCTTGTCTCCGAGGTTCTCGATCACATCGTCAGCACCATCGAAGCAGAGGACGCACACATCACCGAATTCTTCGGGGAATCCGGTGTAGCCGTCATGGTGAACGCATTGCACGAGGAATGCACGAAACACTCTGTCAGTGTTCTGAACAGTTTCCTGACGAACAGAAACCTCACGTTAACTGGATCGAGGAGCCCCACACCTCAATCAACCCCAACACATCAAGGACAAGGCCTCGGCAACGACACCGACACGAAAAAAATGGACCAGACTCTTGAGGAGATCAGCCATCTGTCATACTTCTGCTTTTTATACTTTGATTTTTTGAAGAAGAAACGCGGGGTGACCGGGGAACCGGCGCTGACGGACAAACTGCACGAGCTTTTGGGATGTTACATTCCTCTTCAGCGGGAGTATCTAGCAGCAGCCTTTGGAAAGGCTCTTGATGTACTACTCACTTCCTCTCGATCCGCCGACAGCGGCAACACCCCCGGTAACACTTCAAAGGGATCGGCGACATCACAGTCCCCTACAAGGTTCTCCGACCCCAAAGCGTGGAAAAATTTAATGGACGTGACTGTACAAGGGACAAATTTTCTCGGTTTGAACCAAGAGGAAGAGCACTGCGATGGAGAGGCTGCCACAACCTTCGTCGATGATATCTTTTTCATTCTCCGCACGACTGTAGAACGTGTAGTGCGTACTAGGTCAGGGCCCATCATCGGGTCCGTCCTCAACATTATCACCGACCTCATCAGAGACAACCTCCTCATCGTCTTGAAAGAAAAGCTTACACTGAAGCGGGAGAACCAGATCGCCCCGAAAAACCTTTACTGGATGAACGCGTGTCTGACGTGCAAGGAATACTGCGCCAAGCTAAACGATTTTTTCATGGCGTTGTGTCCAAAGGACTTCGCTGCGGAAGGGGAAGCTGCGATGGAGCAGTACAAAGCATCCGGTCAAGACCTGCTCACGGCGGGTTCGCTGTTCGACGAACTTCTGCTATCGGTCATCGGGAAGACTAAAACCCTGATAACCAAGCAAATGTACGAGAAAGGTCTGAAATCGTTCGATGAGCTGAGCTACGTGCTTGGAGAGGTACTTTTTTTTTTCTTTTTTTTTTTTTTATTATTTCAAAAAAAAAAAAAAAAAAAAGGAAAAACTAATCCATTATGAAATCTGTGACGCCTGGGTACGAGCCGCTATACAACAGTGGGAGGAAATGCTGCGGCCCTACACGGATATTTTGAATATCGAGAACATGAATGTGTTGATTGCGGAGATAGTGGGGTATGGGTGAAAAGAAAAAAAAAAGAAGAAAAAACACCCTCCCCCCAGATGGACTGTGAAGCAAATGGAGGTTATCCTCATGAAGAAAAGCTATGACGTTTGCGGTGGGCTACAGCTAGACCGTGACATCAGAGCTGTGAAACAATATTTTTCCGGCAAAACAGAAAAACCCATCCGTGAGAAGTTTACTAGGCTCTCCCACATCGCCGCTCTGCTCATCGTTGATCGAGTATGCCAAGAATCTTAAATCCCAAAAAAAAAAAAAAATCCAGCTTGCCGAAGTTGAGGACCTTTGGACAGGCGGTGCGTACAGCAGTGGTGCCCTCATGTGGAGGCTCAACCCAGACGAGGCGAAAAAAGTCCTGCTTCTTCGAAAAGATCTGCCTGCACACCAGATTCGAGCGCTTAATCTAATGAAGGGCGGGCATTAAAAAATATATATATAAAACAAAAACAAAAAAAAGAGTTCCTATTTATTATTGAGTGTTTTCTTTTTTTCACCTAGCTACACCCCCCCCCTTTTTTTTACCCCCCCCCTTCCCGCTTCGAGGTTCTTTTTTTTCTTCCATTCTTGTTTGCTGTCTATGAAAATTTAACTGGCGGGGAAGGCGGGGGGGGAGAGAGAAGGGGATTTTAACAAACAAGAAAAGAGGGGGGAAAAAAAAATGCACCCCCGCTCAAAACGCTTTCGAACTATACCAGTAAGTGAGCAGGGCAGGATGTTATTGATGGGAGAGGCCTCGCCTTACCCAGAGCTCAGAGAGAAGTTTGTGAGGATGGCGATCCGTATGCAGTTGGAAGAGGATTTCGCCGAGGTGAAGAAGGTAAAAAACACAAGCAAGCGGCTGACGGAGAGAAAAGTTTGCACTCCACCAGTTCCCAGAATCGAGGACAAAAAACACGAAAAAAAAGTAATCGGTGTGTCAGAGCGGTTGTTTCCCTTGAAGCCTGTTTTGTACCGATCGAGAAAGAACCTCGAGCAGAGCCCATTCAGTTGGTCTTTGGATCTGCGTGCAACGATGGCCACCTCAACCACCTCTTCTTCCAAACCCAAGCCCCCCGTCTCTCCTATGTTCTTCGCAAGATTTTTCGAACGGCCTTTAGCGAAACGGCAGTGTGTGAATTTGGAACTTGACAGGAAATACCCCCCCCGACCGCCCCCTGCGGTGATGGAACGGTGTATCGTGGAAGACGGAGTCGCCAGGCTGGCAGTTGAAGACGTTGGGAGGAGGCAGAGGAAAAAACGTGAAATTCTAGAGAAATATGGACGACCTTTAACAGGGTAGCAAGAAAAAAGAAAAAAAAAAAAATGAACAAAAAAAAAACTTTCCAGTTTCATAATTTCCCCCCCGTTCCGTGCCATTTAAAAAAAAAAAAAAAAAAGGTGAAAAAAAAAAAAAAAAAACATACACGTAAAAAAAAAAAAAAAAAAAAAAAAAAAAAAAAAATGTTGAGAAGATGCCGTCCTCTTTTCGCGGTGCTTGAACGGGATGTTTTAGGGTCGGCTTTCGACTTTGACTTCTATGACGTGACCATCGAGAAGTACGCGCGGCAGACACCAAGGTCTATACCCTTGCATGACATGATCAAGTGGTACGACTCCGGCACCATAACGGAGGAGAACGTGATAGAAAGCGCAAAGGCGATGCACAGGGAACTCCCTCTCCGTCTGGCGAGGACGATAATGAGCTTTGAAAACCTCCCACTTATAGTGTTAAACCAACCCGGCATGCTTTTGGTGTTCAAAGAGTACCGAATCTCCTTCGACGTTCTGGCGCCCGCGAAAACCCCTGAAACCTTACAAGACGCGTTCGAATACACAACAGTGGTAGAATCCTTGCTGAAGAAGAACGCAACGCTTTTAACATCTCTTTCGGAAGGCGTTGCCAATGCTAAACGGCACATGACGCAAGAAGAAGTCCAACGGCTTGACGAGTTCATACATTTGTTCATAGGCCATCGCATTTCAAGAAGGCTGATCGGTGCCAATCATCAGGCCTTAACCGACCATTTTAAAACAGGTTTTTCACCACACGATGTTGGAGTTTTTCACAGAGCTGCTCCCATACGCTTCATCCTCGACGCGGCTGCCGAGGAGGCGCAGGAACTGTGTTCAGCCGAGTACGGACAATTCCCAGAGATTGACATCGTCGACCCAAGGAACGCAGAATTATTTTGTGTCCCTGCGAACCTGCAGGCTATTCTAGTAGAGCTTTTAAAAAACTCCATGAAGGCCACTGTTGAACGGCATTCCCTGTCGCCGTTGTTGCCACCCATTGAGGCTACGATTTCAAGCTCACCAGAAGGGACAGTTCTCATTGAACTGTCCGACCAAGGTGGCGGGATGTCCTCTGCTTCTGAAGCGTCGCTTTGGCGGTACGGAGTGTCCGGGACCACTCTCCTTGACAAGCACGGGAGAAGGAAAACCAAACCATCTGCTGCCACCACACCCGTTCTAGGGATACGTGATGTCGTCAGCGCACAAAGATTGTCCGGGTACGGGTTTGGTTTACCACTGTCAAAAGCCAGAGCGAATTATTTCGGTGGTGAACTGTGGGTGCAGAACATGGAAGGTCACGGCATCGATACGTATATTAAAATGATCCCGGCGGTGGCGAGGTGGGCCGGCACAAGGTGGTGAGTGTTTTATGATATTTTCTTTTTTTTTTTTTTTTTTTTTTTTTTGTTAACGTCAAAAAATCTTTTGGAAAAGAGATTATTTGTAAAGAAAAAAAAAAAAGAAAAAAAATGTCGGCGGTGACTGAGATCAGAGTTCTCCCGAACGGGGAGATTGTTTTGAAGCAGCAGAGCACGGCTGCTTCCGGTTCCGTCGCGGCCCCGCTGTCGATCGAGGCGAGCCCTGCCGCCGCCTCAGCGAGCCCGTCGCCCTGCACACCGTTGACAGAACTGGGCGTGAAATTGGTGGTTTTCGACATGGCGGGCACCACCGTCGACGAGGTGTGTTTAAAAAAAAAAAAAAAAAAAAAAAAAAAAAAGGGTGGTATTGTATACACAACGCTGAAGGCGGTGATGAAGGAGGCGGGGCTTAAGGTGGACGATGATGAGTTCAACGCATGGCACGGTGCCAACAAAAGGGAGGTGATCGCGCACTTCGTCGCAAAGAACAACGCAGGCGGCGAAGAGGAAATCAACGGCCTGTACGCCGACTTTGAAGAGGAACTCGTTGCAGTGTACTTTGACAAGGACAGCCCTCTGAAACCCATCCCGGGCATCACCAAATACTTCACAAAGCTCCGAAAAGCCGGGATCAAGATCGGTCTTGACACCGGTTTCCCAAGGAACATCGCATCCCATATTATTAAAAAACTCGGATTTGGAAGCTACATCGACGGTTCTTGCGTCGCCATGGAGGTTGGCCAAGGGAGGCCCTACCCTTTCATGATATATGAGTTAATGAAGCAGTGCGGTATTGAAAAAATCCAGCAAGTCGCTAAAATGGGCGATACCGTAAGGGACATTGAAGAAGGCCTCAATGCAGGCACACCTTACGTTTATGGCTGCCTCACCGGTGCTGACAACAGAGAAACCCTTGTAAAAGCAGGAGCATTCTCTGTTGTGAACAGTGTGACAGATGTCCCCATTACGTCTGGAAAACGACCCGCCGAGCAGCAGAACGGTGTTCCTAAGAAGAGGAACTAATTTTTTTTTTTATTTACCCCCCCCTTTTTTTTCTCTTTTATATTCTTTCCAAAGGTTTCCTCTCCTTTCCTTCTTCCGCTCCTTTGTTTCTTCTTTTTCTCTTTTTTTTTCTCCTCCCCCCCCTTTCTCTCGCCTTCTCTCTCTTGATTCGGTTTAAAAAAAAATAAACGTGTATTTTTTTTATCAGATGAACAAGGAGGAGAAGAAGTAAAAAAAAAAAGGTGGTGTAGAGAGGGGTGTGGGGAGGGGAGAGAGAAAAAAAACCCCCCCCCCAAGAGGACCAAAAAAAAGCCTTTACTTTTTTTTATATTGGGGTGAGTCCAGTCTTCTATTTTTGTGAATGTTTTTTGCATCAAAAAAAAAGACCCTTTTTTTTCTTAACCGTAAGTTATCGCTTTTTTTTTTTTTTGTATCCCGGTGGGTCGCGTTGCAAACATTTCCTCTCTCCCATCACAGTGAGTTCTCTTTTTTTTTTTTTTTTTTTTTTTCCATCCCTCTCACAAATGCTTCCTTCTCTCCGTCTTCTCCTCTCTCCTTATATTCTTTCCTTTTTTTTTGTCTAATCCTCTCCGGTAAAAAAAAAAGAAAAGAAAAAAAGTAATAACCCCCCCCTCCCCCATACACACATACACACTCCACACATGCTCTTCGCGGTCGAACTTAGAAGTGACATTTTAGACTTCTTCGATGAAGTTACTGACGCCTTGAACTGGGGCTTAACATGCAAGACGATGCTAGCTTGGGTTAACGAACAATGGGGACGGCTGTATCAAATAGAATACGATGGTGAAGGCACCCGGAAAGAATACATCCAAAACAAGTGGACAGGTTTCACTGAGCAACCCTTTGTGTGGTACGTGGCTGTGGGTGTGGACCTTCTTAACGATGAAAGCGACGTTGTGGGTCTCAGGGCAGCTGTAGTAGATGCTAGAACGTTTCGACAAGTAGGGAAGGAATTCTTCACATTGGTACAGCCCTCCACCGGAGCGGAAAACATCGACAAGAAGCTCCTACCTCCCACCGTCAAGCTGGGGAACCTCACCCTCGCACCTTGCTTCAAAAACGCAATGCAAGATTTCCATGTTTATCTCGACAATATTGGTTTGATGCTTCCATGGGACAAACCTCCGGGAGATGACCCGCCACCGTTATCAACGTCCGTTAAGAATGTAACAAACCCTGTTGCCTTTCATCGCTTCTCGTTGCTTCTCTCTGATGATTTTACTGGCAGACGCGTGGTGGAGCTTGCGTCAAGAGACGGGTGCTTTGCGGTGTACCTTGCAAAATGGTGCAATTTGAAGGATGTTTTCTCATCTTCGTATGGTAAGAAAGTCCGTTCCGTTCGAGACATGCTGGACCACCACGGCACCCAGGCCTGTCGTAACAGCCAACGACGGCCTTCCCACAAGGGACACACATCACGACAAACAGTTCGAAACGTGTTGGAAATCGCACGAGCTTTATCTTTAGATGGGTACAGACTCCCGCTTACCAGGGTGGTCAAGGGGTGTGAGTAATTTTTTTTTTTTCTTTTTTGTGCTGTTGCTCCTTCTTAATTGAGTTTTTCAACAGAACTTATCGTTTGTATACTTTAAAAAAATATAAAAAAATGGGTAAGCACACCATCACCGAGAAGAAGGCGAAGGCGACCTGCGTGGACATGAAGGGACACTTGATGGGTCGTATCTGCGGTATTGTGGCCAAGAAGCTCCAGAACGGCGAGAAGGTGACCCTTGTGAGGTGCGAGGAAACCAACATCTCCGGGACCCACATCCGTAACAAGCTGAAGATGCTTGACTTCCTGAGGAAGCGCACCCTCACCAACCCCGGGAAGGGTCCCTTCCACCACCGTGCCCCCTCGGCCATGATCACCCGTGTTGTATGTTTTTTTTTTTTTACCTCATCTAATCCCCCCACCTCACAGATCCGTGGGATGATCACTAAGAACGAGCGCAACCACCAGAAGCGCGGGAGGGCCGCCTTGAAGCGCCTTGTGTGCTTCGAGGGTGTCCCCAAGAACATGGAGCGTGTGAAGAGGGTTGTGTGCCCCCAGGCCCTTAGGGTGCTCCGTCTTGCCCCCAACAGGAAGTACTGCAGGCTCGGACGTCTGTCCCACGAGCTCGGGTGGAAGCACCAGGTGTGTGGGAAAAAAAAAAAAAAAAAAAAAAAAAAAAAAAATCTCAGGCCGACGTCGCCAAGCTTGAGGAGGAGCGCAAGGTCCGTGGTGCCAAGTACTTCGAGTCCAAGAAGGCCACCGACAAGATGTGGGCTGAGGCCAAGTCTGAGGCGTCGAAGGAGCTCCCCAAGCAGGCCAAGCTGCTCGCCCAGTACGGGTACTGAGAATCGAAAGACGGAGTTCATGTTCTCTTTTTAAAGTATCCATATCAAGATTCCCCTTTATTTTTATAGTCAAAGAAGAAAAAAAAACTTTTTTACCCCCCCCCTGTTGTTTAAAACAAAATACCCCCCCCCCCACATCATACACTCAGATATCAAGTAAAAAATAACTATCAACATGGCCGACGAAGACATTGTCCAGGAGGTTGAGGTCGAGGAGACCCCCGTTGAGGAGGATGAGGAGCCGGAGGACATGAACGCCGCCCTTCAGCAGGTTCTGAAGAGGGCCAGGTTCCACAAGGGTCTGTGCAGGGGTCTCCACGAGACCGTCAAGGCCCTTGACAAGCGTGTGGCGCACTTGTGCGTTCTTGCCGAGGACTGTAACGAGGGTGCCTACACTGCCCTGATCGAGGCCCTCTGCACTGAGCACGGTATCGACCTCATCAAGGTCCCCGAGAAGAAGAAGCTCGGTGAGTGGGTTGGCCTTGCCAAGTACGACCAGGCCGCCAACATCAAGAAGGTCATCGGTGCCTCGTGCGTCGCCGTGACCGACTACGGTGAGAAGTCCAAGGCCCTCGACATGATCCTCAGCCACTTCGGCCGTAACTGAGCCTTTCTACGATAGTTGAACTTTTAAAAAAAAATTTTTTTTTTATATGTACACAAAAAAAAACCTTTCCCAAGAAAAAAAAAAAAAAAAAAAAAAAAATGCCACATGGAAAATGAAGCGCAGGTCCGCGAGAGGTTCGGGGTCAGCCCGGATGAGATTTTTATAGGAGCGCTGTGGAATAATGGGAACGGGATCGACGGGATTCGGGTGGGGCAGGACGGGGGAGAGAGGAAGTGTAAGTGTTGGTTGTTCCGCTTGGGCCTCGCCATCACGCTAGAAGACGGGTCGGTCGAGTCAGCAGAGGTCAAGAAGATCACGAGGGTGGTTCGCAGGGAACAAACATGCTTTGTCAAGGGAAGCTTCAAGGCCGACCCCGTGAAGAACGCAAAGATCGAGATCCACACGTCACGCGACCCTCCCAACCCCATCTCCCTCGTCATCCCCGGCTCGCTCGGCGCCCAGCTTGGAAAAGCCGTAACATTCCTCTGGAGATACCACAGAGGAAAGCTCTCAAAACGTGAATCCGTATACCTCCAATGTTCAAAACTGAAAGACGTTGCAGGCGCCATCTCGGTACTCCCTTTATCGTATCAATGCAGCCTATCAGTAACGGGCTTGCAACCATCTTCGGGAACGTTGAAAATCGAACTGACAGATCATGATATCGATCTCAGTTTTGTGTCCGACAAAGGAAAGCTTCTCTTAAAGGTGAGCCTGGACACGGTGTTGATGTTGAGGAGAAACCTCTCAAAGATGGAGATCTGGATGTTGCTGAAGGGATCCGAGGATCAAATCCACTCCTTCTCCGACTTCTCTGGTGTGGTTAACTCCGATGTTGAACGCGAGCTGAACCTGGTGTGGGCAGTGAATTGCAATTCACTAGTCACGCTCTCCTTACTGCAACGCACGCACCACAAGGACCCTATGAGGTCCGTGTGGTTACCTGACATATTAGACCTCAGCACAGGCCAAGAAGTCCCCGACACAAACTGCCATGACGCGTCAGAAGTTATGCTTCTTCTGCAAACATTTCAAGCGATCGACAATGATAACAATGGGTTTATATGTGAACCGGAATTTATGGATTCTCTGGGGCCAGCTTTTCATGTTGAGGTTACTAAGGCTGTTTTTCGGGTATTCGATGCGAACGGAGACGGACGGATTTCATTCCCGGAATATTTGTTCGGATGCCGCGTGCTACGCCTGGGCTCGAGAGACGACCGCCTGCAGTACCAACACCGCATTTTCGATGTGGAGGGGACCGGGTTCATCACGCTGCAGAGCTTTATCCACAGCATGTCGCTTCTCGCGTCGATTTCACCTTTAAAAACACCCGAAAACATGTCTCTTCCGAAGTATTGTCAAAAACTGTTTAGAAGTATCGATGAAAACGGCGACGAACAAGTTTCTGTGGAGGAATTCAGACAGGCGATGATAGAGAACAACGAGTTTAGTTCTGCAATCGATTGGTCGCCCCCGTCCATCCCGGGGGGAAGCACATCCGGCGCGCAAGTGGTTTTCGGCGACGGGCAATGGTTGATGGTAACATGTATATTATCAGGTATACAACAGTGTATTACACATCGTGAAGAGCGGCGGAAGACAAGACAGTTTGGACTGACGAAGAAAGCGTTTGAAACAAAAAAAGTATGGGAGCTCGGAGCTATCGTCAGAGAAGTCGACCAACCCCCAAAACCAGCAAGACCCGACAGCGTACCAAACGGTGTTCAGTGCAACGCAGCAAACTCCCGTGTTTTCTTCACCGACTACTGTCCAGAGGTCTTCGACGATATCCAAAAACTCTCTGGAGTTTCTATAGAAGGTTACAGTGAGTCCCTCGGCATCACACAGCTTCAAGTAGCCATGTTAAGCGGTGCTATGACATCGTTGCACCAAATGGCGAGCTCGGGGCGTTCCGGGTCGTTTTTTTTCCGATCGCACGACACAAAATTTATCATCAAAACGCTGGATCAAAGCGACGCGACGACCGTTCTGTCCATCCTCCCGTTCTACCACAAACAGATATCTGAGAACCCGGACTCGCTTTTGACACGTTTCTACGGTCTCCACGAGCTGCAGTACGGCGACCAGAAAATGGTATTCGCAGTCATGCAAAATATTTTCCTGCCGTTTAAGGAAATCCACGTTTCGTACGATTTAAAAGGATCGTCTGTTCATAGGTACACACCACCTGAAAAGAGGGTGAAGGGTCTTGCTTTGAAGGATCTAGACCTGACGCGAACCCTGCTCGTAGACGCCGAGGTACACCGTGCAGTCATGAGACAGCTGTCGTCGGACGCTGAAATGTTGAATTCGAGCAATGTCATCGATTACAGTTTATTGTTAGGGGTGCATAAAAGCCCTGTCCCCATTGCAGGGGCCATCGATCCGGGTAATATTCTGAGGGGCTTCCATGGTGGGTTCCCATCTTGCAATCGGATGGAGATTTACTACGTTGGGATTATCGACATCACAACCGATTACAATGCATTCAAGAAGCTGGAGACGTTCGCCAAGTCAATGCTGTACATCAACAACACGAACGGGGTGTCCTGTGTGCGGCCTAGTAAGTACAAGGAAAGGTTCTTGAAGTTCCTCTCTTCAAGGATTGTTCAGGGGGCGTCTCGAACGCTTGCCAGCATGTCCTTCTACAGCCCGCAGAACAGACGGAGGGAATGTTCCTTCGAGGAAAACCCTGATTGCGACAATCCTGACGGGGAGTTTTCAGGCGCGCTTACCCATCGCACGCTGTACAGCACTGTTCCTAGTACCTATAAAGGCAGTTACTATAAATAAGCAAAAAAAAAAAAAAAAAAAAAAAATTACAATCTAGGTCAGGGTTTCCCTTCACCGTGATCGAGTAAAACATGCTTAGAAATAGAGATTTTTTTTGAGTCCGCGACAGTATTGTTTTGTTTATAAGAAAACTATTATCCCCCCCCCCCCCAACGAGTCCTCGAGGGTCACGAGTTGCCAGGGCCAACCAAGGTAAAGCGGCTCAAAGCACTTCCATCCCACCTTCGTGGGAACGGCTTGGCAAGTCGAAACGGGAGTAGAATTTATAAAAAAAAAAAAAAAAAAAAAAAAAAAAAAAAAAAAAAAAATACCATTATTCCCCAACGAGATGCGTTATTTAATGTGGTTCCCTCCCTCCTCGTTACTTTTCAAGATGAGACGGGGGTGGGGGGTGGACGTACGAAAGATGAATTTTGCGTTTTTTTTTTTGAACTAGAATTTTGTTCGTTCTTTCTTTTTGTCCTTTGTTTACATCTTCCTATACTCCTACAAGTTTTTTTTTTTTTCTCTCCTGTTATTTTGAATCCGCAGGTAAGAATGGGGGGGGGATAAAAGAAAAAAAGAAAGAAAAAGAAAGAAAACCAAAGGGAAAAAAAAATGAGAACAAGGCAATTAAAAAGAAGATATTAAGTCTCATTGTCCAAACCAAAAAAAAAAAAAAAGAACAACATCCCACTCCCTCCCTCCAAAACTGTCCCCTAGTAGTATCGAATTAAATATAAAAAAAAATTTTTTTTTTCTTCTTCTTTTACCAAGCCATAAAAAATAGCAAAGGGGAAAAAAAAAAAAAAAAAAAAAAAAAAAAAAGACTAAATGCAGAAACTCATTATTATTGGAGTACTGATGTGTGCCGCCACGGCAACGGCCCAGTCTTGGATGGGGGACTACTACAGGCTGCGGATGCAGAAGGAAAGCCCGCAATGGACGATTCACGGACTGTGGCCTGAGTGGACGTCAAGCGGGTTTTGCAGGAATGTTACGTGGAACGAAGCTGCCATTACCCCTATCTTGCCTCAGCTGACGAAGGACTGGCCCTCTGACATGGGGTCCGACACCACTTTCTGGAAGCATGAGTGGGAGAAGCACGGTTCATGTGCTGACCACATGGACGAATTCACTTACTTCAACACCACCCTTTCCCTGTACACACAGTCACACAGCCTCTGCCCTCACGCTGGGTCCTCCACCCAGTGCAATATTTGCTTCGCGCGTCACACATTTAAACGCTGCGAGTGCACTGAGAACGGAATCGGTGATTGTCCCAAAAACTAGAAAAAAAAAAAAAACTTTTTTTTTTTAACGCAATAATAATATTTTTTTTTATTACACGAAAAAAAAAGGGGGGGCTGTGTGTTGGTTTTTTTCTCCCCCCTTTTTTTTCTTCTCAGGGTTCACAAGGGTTTTCTTTTTTTTTAGGGAGGGGGAGGCAAAATTAAAAAAGAGAGAGATAAATAAAAATCTTGTGAAGATATCTCATTTTTACTCCTCTACTTTTTTTTTTTTTTGCTTCTCTCCCCCTCCCTTTGAGAGTCAACCTTATCATATTAACCCCTTTACTTTTTTTTTTCCTCTTTTCTTTCTTTTTTTTCTTTTTGCACTCCCTTTTTGAAGCATTTAAGAATGGAAAAAAAAAAAAAAAAAAAAAAAAAAAAAAACGTGTATCTAAAAAAAAAAAAAAGAAAGAAAGGGGGGAAAAAAAGAAGAAGGGGTTTGGGGATGCTGTCTCCCCGCTTCTAAAAAAAAATCTCCAAAGGTCGGCTGAGCCCCTTTTAAGAAGATATTCTCAAGAATTAGACATAAAATAGAAATTTTTTCATTCGAGTGCCTGGCGCGGGTAGTGGACATATGGATTACCTACTGCGAATTTCTTTTCTCTTGCTCTTAAACCCACGTCTTTTGAAACAAAAAAGAAAAAAATCAAGGGGGGGAAAAAGCCATAAGAAAACGTGTGTTATGCGGACGTAGCTGTAACTCCCCCTCTTTGGACGGAAATATATATATAAAAAAAAAAAAAAATAATTATATAATGTAACGGATAATTAAATAACGGAAGCGGTATGCTCGTGGTTTTTTTTTTTTTTTTTTTTTTTTTTTTTTTGCTTTCAATTCCCCGAGCATGGTTTCCCCCACTTTCTCTTTCCAATTTTTTGTTCCGCCCCTTCTTTTTTTTTTTTTTTTTTTTTTTTTTTTTTTTGCACTGCGACAGGGAGGGAGGGGGAGAAATGCTGTCACGTTCAGAACAACAGCAGATTATAAATTTGAGGAAAATCCTACGGCTAAAAAGGCAAAAATTGGAAGGTTCGCTGGCAGAACTACGCAGAAACGTTGTAAGGAGGCTGGACACCGCGATCGGGGATCAGCAGACGAAGAAGAGGAAAAGAGAGGTCCTGTCGTCAGAAAACCTCGACCCACCCCCTATCACCAAAGAAGTCTGGACCCCATGCCTACCCGAAGAAGAGGAAGAGGAGAAGAAACACAATCCCGACGAAATCCCACACCGTGCCCTCCCGGTGGTGTCTCTCTATTCCATCATAAATCTTCCGGAGAAATTAAAAAATTGGAAACCGAAAAAAGTCTGGACCCTTTCTGCAATACGAGTCTTTTTTCAACAATACATATTTTCCCGAGGGCGCCGTTTTCAAGACACTTGGATGCTGGAAATCGCTGCTAATTTCTTGCTTCCAAACATAGCTCAAGAACAGAAATTTGCGACCCTGGTCCGATCTTGGGGCACCCGCCTACGCCGCGAGCAAAACAGAATCCTGACCACAACCCCAGACCCCGAAGAGGTTTGGAGACCTGTTTTTGAAGGGAGCCTAGGAAACATCGCTGAAGAACACATAGAGTGGACCCAACAAGTCCATCTGCTTACATCAGACACGATTGCAAAAAAATGGGACTCCGACGAAATCCTGAAAACGTACATCCCAGTAAAACTAAACACCCCCATCGTGCTGCTCATAGATGGAAACTGGGAAATACTGGGAGTTTGAAAAAAAAAAAATTCTTTTTTTTTCCTTCCCAAAAAAAAAAAAAAAAAAGGCGTGGGGAGGGTGGGCTGAAAAATGAACTTTTACAGCGTCTTCGTGCTGTTATGTGTGGCGAGTATCTCTGAAGCAGGGTGGTACCTCCCCGGTGCGAAGCCAAAGGAGTACGAGAATGGACAGGAAGTGCAAATGTATGTGAACAGCATGAGCAGCATCAACACACATCTCCCGTTTGACTACTACTCGCTTCCCTTTTGCAAGCCTAAGAGAAACACCAAGGGCGAGAGGGAGAACCTGGGGGAGATCCTCATGGGTGACCGTATCAAGGCCTCTCCCTATGAAGATATCAACGTCGGTTCAGACTTTCAATGCAAAGTGGTGTGCGATCCCAAAACCCTCACACCAAAAGAAGTGAAAAGGTTCGAACAGCTCATCGGTGAAGAGTACGTCATGCAGCTTATTCTTGACGGTCTTCCAGTTGCTGTGAGAAACATCGACCAAAACACGTTCAGCATCGGCTTTCCTTTAGGAGGTAAAGAAGGCAAACAATCATACATAAACAACCATCTTCAATTCACGATTAAGTACCACAAGGTTCGCGCGTTTGAAGGATCATCCGCCAAGCGTATTGTCGCGTTCACTGTGAGGCCGTACAGTGTAAAACATGGTATCGATGGAGGCGCTGCGACAACATGCGGGGAAAACTTTGACCCCGTCAACCTTCAGCTTCAGTACACTGGAACTACCGACCCCATCGTGTGGTCATACGGAGTTAAGTGGGAGGAATCCGAGGAGAAATGGGCAGCACGATGGGATATCTACTTAAACATAGCCGATACTGAGATCCATTGGTTCTCCATCATCAACTCCGTTATGATTGCGTTCTTCCTGTCTGGTATTTTGGCAGCCATTATGCTCCGTACTTTGCTCCGTGACATTGCCAGGTACAACGCTATAGAAGATGCGGATGATCTTCACGATGAGATCGGGTGGAAGCTAGTGCACGCTGATGTTTTCAGACCCCCTCAGCATAAGGGACTGCTTGCTTGTTACGTCGGTACTGGCGTTCAGCTTCTCGGCATGTGCTTCACCGTGCTGATCATGGCGTGCCTAGGATTCCTGTCGCCCGCGAACGGTGGAATGTTGTTCACATCGATTCTTCTGTTTTTCGTGTTCCTTGGGTATGTGATAGTATAATGATAATAAATTTATTTTGTAGAATCTACGGGGGTTACACGTCTGCGCGTCTTATGAAGATGTGGGGGGAGACATCCTGGTGGAACGCCTTCCAGACAGCCACGGTTGTCCCTGGTACTGTGTTCGCTGCGTTCTTCATTATCAACTTGTTTGTGTGGAGGGAGGAGTCGACAGGCGCCGTTCCTTTTAGTATGATGTGGGGAAGGGTAAAAAAAAAAAAAAAAATCAGATGCTATGATTGCTGTGATTGCAATTTGGTTCTTCATCTCAGTCCCGCAGGTGTTCCTGGGAGCCGTTTTGGGGTACAAAAAGGAAGCGTTGAAGCCGCCTGCAAGGATCAACCAGATTGCTAAATTCGTGCCCGAACAGGTTTTTGCAAAAAAAAAAAAAAAAAAAAAAAAAAAAAAAAAACAGAGATGGTACCTCCAGCCTTGGTTCACCATAATGTGTGGTGGGGTGTTGCCTTTTGGTGCTGTGTTCATCGAGCTGTTCTTCATCCTTACTTCCATTTGGATGCACAGGATTTATTATGTGTTCGGGTTCCTCCTGTTGGTGTTCATCATCTTGTGTGTGACTTGCGCTGAAATCACAATTGTGATGTGCTACTTCCAGCTTTGTGCTGAGGACTACCACTGGTGGTGGCGGTCATTTTTCACGTCGGGTAGCTCGGGATTCTATGTGTTCCTGTACTCGATTTTCTACTTCTTCACATCTTCGTTGAAAGTATGTGGAACAACAACAACAAAAAAAAAAAAAAAAAAAAGATGACTCGCTTTACTGCTGTCCTCCTATTCTTCGGTTACATGGCTGTGATCTCTTACATCTTCTTTGTGATCACTGGAGCGATTGGATTTGTTGCTTGTTTCTGGTGTGTGGATGGGGATGGGAAAAAAAATTAAAAAAAAAAAAAGGTTTGTCCGGAAGATTTACAGCTCGATCCACGTGGATTAGAAATAGCGGCGGTGTAATAGATTTAAGAAAAAAAAAAAAGAAAAAAAAAAAAAAAAAGGTGAACATTTTTTTTTTTTTTTTTTTTTTGGCATAATTTGGGTGGAACGGAGGAGAGGGAGTCGGAGACAAGGGAGGGGAGGAAGAAAAAAAAAAAGGAGGGGAAACACTGTTCACGGTAAGCAAATAACTATTTTCCACCTAAAATCTTTTTTTCCACCATACATGGTTTAGGGGAAATAAGATTAGGTTACAGTGGACAGTGGAAACTTTATTTAAAAAAACCGTTTTGGTGGAAAGAAAGTTCCAAGTTACCGTGAATAGAAGTAAAAATTCTGCTTGCAGTACTTGGTGGAAAAAAGTTATTTGCTTACCGTGAACGGTGTTTTTCTCAAAAAAAAAAAAAAAAAAAAAAAAAAAAAAAAAAAAGGCGGCCGTTCCCATTGAATTTATATTGTTTTAAACTTTGCTCATTGGCTTTTTGTTCTCCCTCCCACCTTTTTTTTTTTTTTTTTTTTTTTTGGAAGGGAAAAAAAAAAAAAAAAAAAAAAAAAAAAAAAAAAAAGCATAATGAGGAATGATTGAAAGTAAGATTTTTTTATCTTCCACCCTCCTGTTTTTTTTTTATTGCTTTTGTCTCCCCTTAATTTAATTTTTTATTTTCCAAAGGTATCTCCGTGCAAGCCCTGCCCCCCCCCCCCCCCCCCCCTTCCCACTTTTTTTTTCTTTTCACCTTTCCCCAATAATTTTTTATCTAAAAAATAAAAAAAAGAAGAAAAACATAACACAAAGATACCAAGGAAAAAAAAAAGAACACATTTTTTTATTCCCCCCCTGATTTTTTTATTTTGAAAAGATAGCACGAACCTAACATAAACAAAAAAGGGAGAGACAATAAGGGGAGAAAAAAAAGTGGTTTTTTTTTTGTTTTGTTTTTTTTATTTTAACTAAACCTTTCTTACTTTTGTTACCCTCAGTGAATAAGGAAAACAAAAAAAAGTGAAGGGTCATCACATTATCTTCCGCTGTGCGGGGAAGAAGAAATGAAAAAAAAAAGAAAGAAAAAAGATGAAATGCCCGGCCTGAGATGGGCCAGCTTTCCAAAAAAACACAAAGAGAGAGAAACCAAAATCTTTTATATTTCCCCGGTAATAATTATTCCCCCCCCCCCCTCTCTGTTCCCACAAGGTATTTTTCTTTTTATCCCCCCCCTTCTTCTACCCACCCACTCACCCACATTTTCTTTCTTTCTTTCTTTAGTATTTTCCTTTTTTTTCATATTCTTCTCGTTCTTTCTTGTTTTTTTTTTTATATCCTTTTTTTTTTTTTTGAAATCTTGCACACAACGCTAACAAACACAACTCCTCCATGATGCCCAACAATATTCTCTGTATTCCGAAAAAAAAAATCCTTTTAACTCTCTTAATGAGGCACAACAAAAAAAACGAAAAACCTTCTGAAACTGGAGGCGATCAGGGGGGGGGGGGGGGGGTACCCATGCCATTTCAAAAAAAAAAAAAACAAAATATAAAAAAAAAACCCCACCCAAAAAAAAAAAGGGAAACATGGATGAAAACCATCCTGTGGAAAACACAGAGGTCAAGGTAGAAACGGCTATATTTACTGCCGTCGATAATCTGGACCTGCAGTGGGTAGAAATGAAAAGCGAGCATGAGGTTGACGTGCTTTGTAAAAATATTAGGCTGTGTGCTAACAAGTCGCTGAAGAGAGTTTATCTAGGCGGTTGCATGCTTGGGGGCTCAGGGGCTCTGAGAGTTATGAAGGCACTGAAGGACTCCCCAGCTCGATTGTCGGAGCTCGATTTATTTTTCAACCAAATTACTGATGCAGACATCCCCCCCATTCTGGAGACCCTTATGGCTTGGGGCGACGCCGCCCCCTATTTCCTCGGCCTGGCGTGGAACGATATCACTGACACAGGGGCAGCCACCCTTCTCCCTCTCCTCAAATGGGCCACCAAATCTTCCATCACCAGACTGTCCCTCGCGAACTGTTTACTCACGCAAGACACTGCTGTATTGTACGCAGATGAGCTGGTTTCAAACACTCGCATCACAGAGCTGAACCTGCAAGGGAACACAGGTATAAGCCAAGCTACTCTGGAACAGATTGGATCTCGTTTGGTGAAAACCGTACACACATTCTAGCTTTTTTTTTTTCTATTTTCTTTTTTTTTTTTTTTTTTTTTTTTCCCGCCAAAAAAAAAAAAAAAAAAAAAAAAAAAAAAAGAGAGAAAGGGGGAAAAAAAAAATGAAATGACGTCTACTCAACCACCGCTTCCCGACTCGCCACCCCCAGTACCACCGAAGGACACGGTTGGTAAAGGAGTCAGGCTTCCAGAAGATGACCCGTACCCCCTGCCCGTGAGCGTTAAAATGTCAGGAGAGCTGGCTAGATATTACGCACCAAACTTAAAATACGGCGCGTCAGGAAAATGCAGAATCGGAAGAAAGCCGGAAGTGGTCCGCGATGTCATGCTTACATCAACGGAGCTTAATCTATGCCTGAAAGGGGAACCGAAAACGATCGTCCGAGTGAAAGACGTGACCGGTGTAACAGTCAACGACAGTACGGGAACCAGCGTAGTAGTCCACTCTAATGGGGAGGAACAAATCGCTTTGGAAATGCCTGCCTCGAAGCCGGGGTTTTTAGAGGTGTTTCAAATGGTGGCGGCAGCGATGCACAGGAAAGAGCTGCCTATTGTGTCAGCCCAAGGGCATGTTCTTGATAACACGGTGCCGCAGCTTGCGCTTGATACACCGTTGTCCGATACGCTGAAAACGAAGCTGGAGAACTCCTTCTCCGCCACGTCCGCCTCAGAAGTTATTTCTGAAAATTTTATCCGATCGATGGGGAACACAACGAGCACAGTCGCGGATACAACGGTGACCACTGCAAGGAGGTCGGATAGTTCCGGTTCAAAGCATCCCGTTGCTGGGGAGAAGAAGCAAAATGTGCAAACCGGGAAGAAGCATTCTAAGAAGCAGCAGTCGAACTCCACCAACACCACCACCGCCGCCGCCGCCTCCCCGCACCACGAAGAACCCGCAGCATACCCTACCTTCCCCCAATCACGCGGTTTTGAAAACTCCGTCAGCGCAATACCCGTCTTGAAATGTTCCGATTGCCAAGCAGATGTCATTGAAGGGCAGAATTATTGCGGGCGTTGTGGGACGGCTCTGCGAAAAGGCTCGTCGGCTACACCGTTATTAACGAAACTGGCTGTTTTGAAGGACAGGATGGCTGATATGGGAGTGTCGCAAGCAACTACAGCAGCGTGCCATCCCGAACATTTAGAAGGCCTTTCGCCGGACGAGCGAAACAGGCTCATCGAACACCAACGTCTTGCGATCGCATCGCTGAAGAACTACATCGAACAGCAGGCTCTGCAAACAGTGGACCACACAATGAGACTTGACGAACTGCAGGCCGCCCTCGTCGATGATTTAAGCTCCGTCTCCGATACCACCCTGATGCTCGGTGGATCCAGCGACAGCAGCGACTCATCTGACGGTTGTTTGTATGTAAGGGATCCTCTGAAACCGGACAAAGAATACCCTTCTGCCAACCATGAACAGATGGAGGAATTGCAATACTTGCGAATGGAGGTAGAACAGATGACGTCTGGAACATATGTAGAATACCTGCAGAAGAAAACAGCGAACTTAGAAAAGAATCTCGTGAAGATGAAGAAATGGGGGAAAAGGAAACGAGACAAGGAACGAGAACGGAACAAAGCCTTGCGGGAATGGGCAGAATTGCAAACCAGACGGCCACCTCCACCGCTTCCTGTAGAAGACCCTCCTGTTCCCTTCACGATCACCGGTTACCGAGAAAGCAGTCTTCAAAGCGAAGGAACAACATCTACTGGAGCATCTGATCTCTGTCTCAGTAAAAAATCTAGCAGACCTTTGAAGAAACCGGATGTGTTGGTGAAGAATGCGATGCAGCTGCAGTACTACGCGGGGCCGATGCCGAACGAGGCGGGCGATACGTCATTGACACACGGGGAGACAATTAAGAAGGGTCTTTTCGTCCCCCTCACCAGCTCGATAATGCGGCTGAAGCCTCCTCTTGTTGCCAGTGCCGCCCCGTTGAAGTCCATTCTGAAGTCTCCTATGCCTCCACCAGCTCAACTGCAACAACAACAACAACAGCCCACCATTGTGTCTAGTCATGTGACAGCATCATTCTCAGGCAACCCTCACTCACCTGCTAACTCCTCCGTTAGTAGTGGTGGTGGTGGTGGTGGTGGTGGGGGCGAAGACCCTCCGAACTGCAAGCACTACTCTCCCAACCCAGCCTCCACCAGGTATTTTTCCCCTCCTGATGTACCGCAGCCGGTAGAGGAAAGGAGGCTTTCAAGATCCCAGTCCAGCTATGGGTGTTTGAAGTGCAAAGACGTTGTCTCGGGGCATTAAAATAGAGGGATTTTTTCCCCCCAATTCCCTCCATCATCGCATTCCATGCTCTTATTACATGCACTTGACTTTCTTGCTTTTTTGGTATCTTCTATGTTAGTTTATTTCCCTGCGCTGCGGAATTTGGCTGGAAAAAATTTTTTTTATTTGCCCAGGAGGGGGGAACCTCCTCCTTTTTTTTCTTCCCACTTTTGCGTTCCCCCGCTTGAGGATTTAGGCCAAGGGAAATAAAACGTGAACAAAAGAGGGGGAGGGGGTAAAATTGTTTGTGTTTCTGTCTTCTTCTTCTTCTTTTTTTTTTTCTTTTCTAGAACGTTTTATCTGTATGTCTGTCTTTTATGGTTTTTCTTATCTGTTGCGCGTTCCTTCCGGTATTTTCTTACGTTACTATTAAAAAAAAAAAAAAAAAGTCCCTACACAAAAAAAAAAAAAAAAAAATGAAGTTCAAAGTACTATCACGGTCCAATAAGGAGCACACAAAGGATGTCGCAAGCGAGGTAGGTAAGGTGCACAGAAATCTGGACCCAAGGTTGCACCCGATGGAGAGGCAGGTCGAGTATCAAAGAGCTTTGCAAGCCGTGAAATTGGACAGGATGTTCGCAAAGCCTTTTGTGGCAGCGTTCGAGGGGCATCTCGACTCCGTGCACTGCCTGGCAAAGGACCCCACAAACTTATCGTTAATGTTATCAGGCGGCTGCGACGGTGAGGTAAGACTGTGGAATATGCAAAAAAAAGAACTGTGCCACAAAGTTTCCGCACACAAAGGATTCGTAACGGGTATGGTGACGGCACCAGACGGCGCTGCGTACTTCTCAGCAGGCAGTGACAAGGCAGTCCGACTATGGGACATCGAAGGCAGCCGGCAAATGGACCAACATGGTGAAGCACGACCATTAGCGGAATACCTAGGAGACAGACCGTTTTCGTCGATAGACCACCATTGCGAAAAATCTATGTTCTGCACAGCAGGCGGAAATCTAGAACTATGGGATGTTACAAGACAACGCCCCATCACAACCTTCAACTGGGGAATAGATCAGGTAACAGCATGCAGGTTCAACAAAGTCGAGACAGATTTAATACTGTGCACGATGTCTGACAGGTCTATCTGTGTATACGACACCAGGGTGGAACAAGCAACACAGAAAATGGTGCTTCCGATGAAATCCAACAATGTGTGCTGGAATCCCATGGAACCCATGACCTTCGCAGTTGCCAACGAAGATCACAATATTTATCAGTTCGACGCAAGGAAGATGGACAAGGCGCAGCTTGTCTTTGTTTCCCACGTTGCTGCCGTTCTAGACGTTGACTATGCACCCACCGGGAAGGAGCTTGTGTCGGGCTCCTTCGACAACACCGTCCGATTGTGGAAAACAGATATGTGCGATGGGACGTCCCGAGACATTTACCACACGAAAAGAATGCGTAGGGTGTGGACGGCGAAGTGGAGTTTGGACAACAATTATGTTGTGACAGGCAGCGACGACATGAACGTTCGATTGTGGAAAAGCCGTGCCTCAGTACCTTTGAAACAACTTTTCTTCAGAGAGAAGAAGAAGCTTGAATACAGTGATAAGCTGCGTGAACGGTATGTGGAGAGGGGAAAAAAAAAAAAGAAATAATAATAATAATACAGATTCGGTGAATTTGACGAGATCAAGAAAATCAGCAAACAGCGGCTTATCCCGAAGTACATCAAAACGGCGCAGAAGAAAAAAAGGGTCATCACCAGGTCCCGACAGGCCAAGCTTCGAAACCAACAAGGGAACACGAAAAGGATACTCGAAGGCCCTGTACTCAAAAGGGACTGCGTTGTGGAACTGGCAGAGTAAGAGGGGGGGAACAGAAGAAAAAAGGGGTATTTTTCTTTTCTTTCTTTTTTTTTTTTTTTTACATTCCGTGTTCCTTCTTTTCTTTTTTTTTTTTTTTTTTTTATATTTTTATCAGTGATCAAGTAATTATTATTATTGTTATTCTGTCTAAAGAGAAAAAAATGTTTTTTTTTTTTTTTAGAGTACTAAAAAAAAAAAAAAAAAAAAAAAAAAAATGTCAACAAGCGATGCTGCTGCACCAGCCCCTACTGTAGCGGAGCTCCAAGAGCAGTTGAATGAGAAAGACCGGAAGATGCAGCAGTGGAAGACGAAGATGAAAGGGATCATCGAAAATGAGAGAGGCGAGCTTACACAATTGAGGGAGATAAAAGCTGCGAACGAGGCAAGGATAGCAAGTCTCTTGAAGGAGTTAGAGGAGACAGGAAACAGCGACAAAACAACTGAGAATTTTGCCAGGTTCAAGGAGCGAACTAACGTGGCCATGAAGCTGCGCAGTAAAGAGCTGAGCGCCTTGCAAACCCGATACACCAACCTTGAAGAAGAGCAAACGGCAACGCGGGACAGCCTGGAGAAAACAACCGCAGAGCGGAAACGGACAGAAGAAGAAATATCACGGTTAGAAGACCTGGCTTCGCAAGCATCAATCTCAGTAGCACGACAAATGGAAATACACACCTCAGAAATGGAAATGTCGCGCCGAGTTCACGAATCTGAAAAACTAACGGCGCTTAGTCTGCAGCGAGAGGTATGTATAATAATAATAATTATAAAAATAATAATAATAATAATAAAAAAAAAAAACAGCAACTCCAAGAAGTAAAGGACAGTTATGAGGCCAAGATACTTGCGTTACACAAAATGCACGAACAAGAAATTGCCGAGCTTTCGATGAAGATAGACGGGGTATATATTATATCTGGGGGGGGGGGGGGGGGGAAGAGGGGAAAAAATCTTTTTTTTTCCCACCACCAGATGCATGCTGTGAGTGTATCCAGCGCACAGGACCGTGTCGACGAACTGTTAAAAATGAATGTTGAGCTGCAGGTATTTAAAAGAGAAACGAAAAAGAAAAAAAAATCCCACCCGCAGAATAAACTAGTAGCGCAAGAAGCGGAAACAACAGATTTAAAAGAAGAACTTGCCACCAAACTTTCGATGAACAGCTCTATGTCAGATTCCGTTCATAAAAACGGCGGCGAGGTCCGCGAGCTTGAGCAAAAGGTAAAAAGGCTCCTCGAGGAGAACGACCATCAAGCGAAGCGGCTCTGGGCCCTGCAACGAGAGCTCATAGAAGCCAAGGACGCCGCAGGCGCCCTCAGGGAGAAGCCCACCACCGTCGATGAACTGTCGCATGCCCAGCAGCAATCGTACCTCCGAGGCGTTCTCATTAACTTTTTAACCGCCAGAACCGATGACATGAAGGGCAACCTGATGCCCCTCCTTGCCACTCTGCTGCAGCTCTCCCCTGCGGAGTTGAAAAGCATTTACTTGGTGAACCCTGATTGGTGCCTTTAATGGTAATTTCTTTTTTTTTTTTTTCTCTTTCCCTCATATTCCAACTTCTTCTTCCCAGGGTCATGTATGGCGCGTTTCAGCCGAAGCCGCCATTGCCGGCCAAGGTCGTGGGCCACCCTTTGCTGGGTAGGTTGAGCCCGGAGTTGAGGGAGAAAGTGATGCAGCAGTTACATTTGCTACAAGAGTCTCAACAACAACCGGTGGTGGGTTCGCCACCGCCACCGCCGCCGCCGCAGACGCCAGTTCTTCAGCAAGGGCCGAAGCTGTCCGACAGGTTTCTGCATGACTGGAACGAACCGCCTCCCAACCACGCGCATGCCAACTGCCAGACTACCTTCCCCTCTGACGCTGCGGTTCAAACAGAAGCCCCTGGTACCACTGTTAACCCAACGTCATCCCATTCAATAGCAGTGGGCGCTGTCACACAGACACTGCAACAACTACCTAACACCATGGCTACTAGTCCTATGAGCCTTCCTGTGTCGCCGCCACCACCTGTCATCCCTTCAGCGTATGGGCCGCTTGGTGCTCTGGTGCCAACATATAGCGATGCAGAGCGGGAAGCAGGTGCATTGGTTGCAGGGCATAAATATTCAATCCCCGAAGGCAATGAAGAAATACGAGGTGACGCGCATGCGAGGCTTCTGGCGGAACGGGTTTTAGCGGAGAGAGACAAACACAATCCAAGACTTGAAGAAGAGGATTATAAAGCGTCGGCGTTCGGGTTCCCCGGGCCTGGTCAGGACCCGTTCGTAATGGAGGGCAGCAGGGACGAGAGCGCGCGTGATGTCGCAGCAGAGCTGCGGCGTGGCATCACCAACGAGTTCTGGCATCATTTCAATGCGGAGTTCGACAGAGCGGTTACCCAGCGGAGGGACCCCGGGCTGGACAACATTTTAGCAGACCTTCCAGACCCCGAGTATTCCAATCTTCCACCTAACAAAGCGGCGCGCGACGATATCAGGCAAAAGACGCATGCCTTGTTCTGGGATGAATACACAAATTCCTTAGATGCCATGCTGCCCTCCTCGCAACCACGGTCTAGCGGGTACCACCCCGCAGGCGGCCTTGGACTTTCGTCTCAAAATTTGTGACGAGTGTTTTTTTTTTTTTTTTTTTTTTTTTTTTTTTTGAAAATAAGAAACCCCCTTTTTTTTTGTGTATACTGTTTCTACGATTCTTCCCCCCACCCACCCCCCTGTTATTCCCCCTTTGCCTCGTTTTTTTTTCTCTTTTTTTTTTTCCTTCTCTTTTTCAATATCTTTTTTCTAGGGGTTATTCGGGGAGGTGGGAGAGGGCCACCGCAAAACAAAAACAAAACAAAAAAAACAAATTAAAAAGTATGGGGACCTGTTGCGGGAAGAACAACGCAAAGGGCGATGCAGGTGTGGAAAAACCGGTCGCGCCTGTAAAACAGGAGAACGTACCGCAACATGACGTCGAGGAGAAGGAGAAGGAAAAGAAGCGGCAGGAAATGCAACTCCTCGAGGAGCTGGAGTGGGCCGAACACGCGGATACCGTGAAGCCCCACGGGTCCGGATCGGCATCGAAGTTCGCCGCCACGAAACAAAATATGAATACGTCGGGTGAATCGACAAGATACACAGACACAGAAGAAGAGGAAGAGGTGGAAGAAATCGAAGAAGAAGAACCCAGCAGCCCATTGTTGCCCCCTTCACCCTATAACGACAGGGTAAGGGTTACCTCCCCGGAAGGTTTGTTGCACACCGCTGTCACCCCCGACACCGGCCAGTTCGACGGAACAAAAAGCTGCGAGCTACTGAAGGTAAAGATCCACATCACCCAAGTACCCACCAACGAGCCTGACAACTGCTACTATGCGATATCTAGAAAGAGTGTTTTGGCGAGTTTTTGCCATGTTCGGCTGGCGAAGGTCTTTCCCTGCGATTCCCCGTTGGTCATCGACTGCAAGGAAGAGTCCGATTTGATAATCGCCGTGAAGCAGGGCAACCCCTGTTTCCTTCAGTCGGATTTCCAACGTGTCATCACCAACAACAGCTACTCCCGGTTTCTAGTCAACGGTCCGCGAAGAATAGGACCCGCTCCTGACTACGAGCCTCAAATCTGGTACAGGTTGTACCACCGGCAACTCTCCTCCGGGGTGCACACCATCTCCTTCAACACCAAAAAATCCTTGATGAACTCCTTCACCCTCTTCCTCCGCCCGTGCTCTGTTCAACCGCCATTGGACATAACCCCCATACCTGATGATTCTTCATGATTTTTTTTTTTTTTTTATTTGAGAGAGTGTTTTCTTTTTTTTTTAAAACTTTTTCGTTTTTTTTTTTTCTTTCGGTCTTCTCCCCCCTTTTTTTTGTTTTTCCCTGAGTTATTTGGTGTTCCTCACCTCCCATCATGGGAGGTGCGAAGGGGAGAGGGGGGAGGGGGGGGGGAAGAAATTACTTATTTTTGTAGACCTTATGATATTGCATGGAGAGGGGGTAACCATGTTTCCTGAAACGTTGTGCTAACCCTCCCCCCTTTTTTTTTTAAAATTCCTGAAAGGCAGACTGGCCAGGATACGTATCTGCTCAAATATTGCTGAAGTACGTCAGGAGAAAAATAAAGTGGCTGTTCCTGTGTAGTTGTTAGCCCTTTTTTTTCCTCTCCTAAATAAAATAAAAACGGTATTCCCTCAAAGCGCCCTTGGAACCACTTAGTACTTTGTGTTTAGAGATTTGGAGCGTTGAACTTTTTTATTTTTATTTTTGTTTTTTAATGCTGCTTCGTGTTTCTTTTTTTCGTCTATGGTGGGGGGGGGGGGGGGGGGTTGAGAAGAGAAATAGGAGGATCCAGTTTTTTTTTTTTTGAGAGGAAAGGGGGAAGGAAAGAAGGAAAAGAGTTGATTTGAAAGTGGTGGTGCAAAAAAAAAAGGAGGGGAGAGGAATCACCCATCTGAAAAAAGTAGAAGCCCACAACGAGAAGGGGGGAAGAAGGAGAGAAAACTACATGTCATAAAAAAAAAATATGACCCTGTCCCTTTGGTGAGAAAGACCCAAAAGTTTTCCAGGTATAACCCCCCCAAAAAAAACGATCTTTCCTGTCCAAAGAAGAAAAGAAAAAGAGAAAATGAGCACGATATAGTCCCCCCCCCCCCCCCCCTCCCCCTGCTTTACCGGACCCCTTCCCACTGGATCATCTATTTTGTTTTTTTTTTGTTGTTTTTTTTTCCCTTTTTCCCTTCTCTCCCCTCCTTCATGCACTTGCGTATATATATATATATTCTTTTTTTTTTCCCGTTATTTTGACTGAGAATAAAAAGGGTTTAGAAATTTAAAAAAAAAAAGGAGAGGGGGGTCCACAAAAAAAAAAGAAAATGGATGAAGAAATATCGAGTGCAGACGAGGATTTTCAATTCTTCTTGGAAGGTTTCGGGAGTACAGAAGATGTGAGCCTTGTAGCATCCCCGCCCCAGGTGGAAGCCCCGCAGGAAAAACTACCGAGGAAACGAAAAAGAGAAGAAGTCGCGATAGAGACTAAACAAAGCTGGAACGTCCTGCTCCCGGTGTGCGAAAGAGAAAATCTTGTGAAGACAAAAAGGTTCGTGGGCATCATAAAAATCAAGGAGAGTATCTATGCATTGGCTCTTCCCATGAACATTGCCGGTTACTTGCTGCCCCATCAACGCAACGCTGTGATCCTAGTATGGAACGCCTGCTTTGGAACACGCTCTTCAAAGAACAGTCCTTGCCCTGAAGAGGCTCGAACTGCCTATACTACACTTGAAGGTTTTTCAGCAAAATCGGGTGCGATTTTGGCGCATCAAATGGGAACCGGGAAGACTTTTACAGCCATCACCATCCTGGTGCTTTTCCACCTCGCCGTTCGGGAGTACAATTATATCAGCTGCAACACATTGGGGGCCTTTATCTCCCACTCTCTTGTTGTGGTGCCCACCACCTTGATACCTACGTGGCAGATGGAATGGAAAAGGTGGGTCGTGAACACAGGAATTAGCGAAGCCCTTCAGGGAACCGAAAAGCGGTCTCAGGACGAAGCCACACGGCACTACGGTGGGCTCTACACGAGAGCTGCGGTTGAAAGGTGGGGTCGATGCGGAGGGGTGCTGTTGAGCAGCTATTCGGGAACTCTTTATGAGCTGTATGGAAAAAAGATTTAAAAAAAAAAAATCACAGAAAAGCCGCTGAAAAAGAAAACACCGCGCATATCGGTGCTGATCTGTTAAAAAAACTTCCGAACATATGTGTATGAGATGGGGAACGCAAAAAAAAAAAAAAAAAAAAAAGATTTTTGACGAAGGCCACGAACGTTTAACAGGAGGCACCATAACAAGAGGATACCTCAGCAAACTACCTTGTCTGGGCAAGGTAGTGATGTCTGGTACACCTCTGTCGGTATATAAAGAAGGAAAAAAAAAAAAAAAAAAGAGGAAATAAATAAACATAGAACAACATCGACGAATATTTCAACCTGATCTCATTTGTGAGGGACGGCTTCTTCACCCCCGAGTACACCGCCCAGCTGAAAACTTATCTGATAGTACAGCCAAAATATCGAACGGAGCACTCCGCCTTGGCGAGCAGACAAGTTGCGTACCTGCTGAATGCCTTGCTTCGCGATTTTGTAGATCGGCAAAAATGTCAGCAAGTAATGTCGACGTTGGGCACTCTCAAGGAGTACGTGGTCAGAGTCCCACTTGGTGTTAAACAGTTCAGGAGCTACGGCCGTGTGAAGGACCTCGCAACAGACGAACGGCGGGTTACATACTTCACGTTGTTTCACCTGCTGATGCGTATCACGCACCACCCCGATCTTGCTCTGGTGAAAACACCAGAAACCACTGCAGAAGACGACGATGACGAAACGAGCGAACCCGAACAAGAAGATGAAGAACATCCCAACAGAGGCCTCGAAACATCTCACTTGGACAACCTGAAGGAACAATTATCCGAAATCCCCGCCGCCGCCGACCCCGATCCTCTAACCGACTCCTTGTGGGGCGACGGCCTGCTTGACAAAGCCCGCGAAAACAACTTCGATTCAGCAAAAGCTGAAGTTGCTGCAAGGCTCATCAAACACCACCACAGCAAGGGGGAAAAAACACTGGTATTCTCTGTCTACATTGACACTCTTGAATGGTTTGCGGGTTTTTTAAACACCCGGCACCCGGAGATCTCCACAGCGTGCGCGCACAGCAGAGTGAACAAATCGAAGGTGTTGAAAGATTTTACTCGAAACGACACGACAGACGTTCTGTTGGTGACACTGGCTACGGGTTCTGTGGGGTTGAACCTTCAAAACGCTTCAACTGTAATATTTTTAGACACTCCTTGGAATCCTAGCAAGATAAGCCAAGCTATTTGCAGGTCTCACCGTGTTGGGCAGACAAGGGACGTAACATCCTACAGGTTGGTCACAAGAGGCACCTTGGAGGACAAGGTTTCAAACGTCGCGTTGACCAAGGAGCTCATCACCCGGCAGGTCGTAGACGGGGCTTCCGAGACCGCGAAAGATTTCACCCAACGGCTCGGAATGCCATTTTCGGATCTTTTAGACCTTCGGACCATAAACAGTGCCCCGACACAGGAGGAGCGGGTGAAGACGGAATCTGTATGCGCTGCCTCTGAGGCTCTGAACAGCATCAGGCAGTACATGGTGTGCTGTGCGGAACAGAAGGACTTCTTCGGTGATGCCAAAACCTTAACAACTGAGGAGAAACGGCATATTTTGGAAAACAAGGAGTTCAAGAGAGTCGGTGCACCTTACGGGTCTCGCCGTTTGATTCCTTTGTCGTTCATCGACGAGGAGGAAGCGGAACAGGCACAGGAAGAACAGAAACAGAAACAGGAACAAGGAAAAGAAGAAAGCCCAAAAGTGGAGGTACGAGAAGCAGTGGTTCCACCACCGGTGGTTGACCCTGTTGTGTCTGTTCAAAAGGTGGAAAGCAAGGTGAGGCCGCAGGTGACCGTTCCTATTCCCCTTTCCCTGGCTGCTTCAAAGCCTCCGCCTTCGAAGAATAGGCCTCCGCCTGTGTTGGTGAGGAGAGCTGTGCCGAAGGCTGCAACATACAACGGTACAGCAGTCATCAGGGTGTACTCCAAGGCAGAGCTTGCTGCGATTGATGAGATGCTCGTCTTGGAACAGGTCGCAAGCGACCTTGACTTGGCACGCAAAAAATTTCAGAAAAAGCACAAAGAACCGTTCATCGCTTGAAAAACATCTTACATCCTTACGTTTTTTTTTTTTTTTTTTTTTTTTTTTTTTTTCCTTTCTTTTTTTTAATAGATGTGTTGCTGTTGTTGTTGCATTGTCCGGTAACTCGCCCAGGCATTTAATTAAAAAAAAAAAAAAAAAAAAAAAAAGCTGGGGTGTGAGAAATGTCCACTGTGCCAGCCCTCACAGGAGCGCATAAGACGACCGCCAAACGGATTTCCAGCGCGTTACAATCTGTGAAGAAATGCAACTCCTTACAGGCGCTGCAGGATCTATCCCTTATACACCCAACCTGCGCCGGGGACCGGGAAAAACTGGAGCGGCTGAAGGCCCGTGTTGCGAAGCGAGCCTACGGCCGAGACAACGCTTGCTTGTGCAGCCGGTACTGCGATACTAACCTGAAGGACATGGTGGGGTAGATTTTTTTTACACACGCACGTTACACTGTAGTTTTTTTTTTTTTTTTCTTTTTTTTTTTTTTCTTTTTTTGGAAAAAAAAAGCTGCTACCTCGCACTGTATCCGCCTGCACCTGCACGAAAGCCACCTAACAGTGGTCCTTCTCCGACTCAGATAGGGTCCGAATCCCCACGCCCTCTCGATGACACCGCCAAGCCCCTGCCCGCTGAATCCGCCATTTCAATGCTTCCTGCAGGGGAGTCTCCGGCTTGAGCCAGAGGATGCGATGCGCGTGGTCCTCTCCACCGTCGAAGCCCGAAGAAGGTCATCCAAAGGAGAAAAATAGCTATTTATTGCCAACAAATTATGAGTCATTATTTAACTCGAGTTCCCGAATTTTTTGCACGAGGGCCCTGCGTGAAGTGAAATAAAAAAAAAAAAAAGCGAAAAAAAAAAAAAAATAGCTATTTACTGCCAACAAGTAATGACTTTACCGTTACCTCGAGGTTCCGCATTTTACCGTCGAGGGCCCGAGATGGTAAAATGCGGAACCGAGAGGTCGGTAAAGCATTACTTGGCGGTAGGTAAGTGGTTTTATTTCACGACACTCTGAAATTACTTCACCACGAGGGGCACAACAGGGTGACAAGGGGTACAACAAGAGAGGGGTTACAAAGGTTACAATACAAGTTGTTTTCCCTCCTTTTGTTGACTAAGAGCTGCCGCTGTCGCTGGCATTGCCACTGTCACCATCTCTAATCAGGCCTTCCCATACCTGGCGTGGCCGCTGACTCCTTTTCTCTTCTGCTGCTTCGGTATTTTGAAGTCTTTTGGGGAGCTTGGGTAAGCTGACCAAGTTACCCTTACCCACAGAAGAGTTTCCCCCTGAAACTGGGAACAAGGCCTAGCCAAAAGTGGGCAAATTGGGAGGAAAAAGTAGTCCAACTTGGAACTGAGCCGAGGCAAAAGTTGGCCAATTGAGCTGAACCTGGGGGGAAATTAGCAAACTGAGAGGAAAAAGTAGCCCCACTGGGAACCGAACCGAGGCAAAAATTGGCCTACCGAGGCATATTATTTAACGGAAACCCCCTATTACTTCACGGAAAACAGGCCATTATTTCACCGTGAAGTAATGGCCCCCCCCAGTGCGTGAAGTAATTTCTGAAGAGTGAAATAAAAAATGAATGTTCACCCTAGCTAAGCACCCGTCGCCTGCTACCTTCAGCGGATACATCACCAAATGCACACGTCTCAAGCGGGAGCTGTTCAATGCAGGGACGCAGTCGGCAGCGGCCGCCGTCATAAAACAAGAAATCGCCCGCGACTCGGCGAACATCATGAGCAAACTAGACACCGACAGCATCCATTGGAGAGATCTGTGTAAAGCGATTTCTATCCACAGCCATATGAGGGTGGCTCTGAGCGGGATGCAGCAGTGGCTGGGGCTTGGAGTTGTACAACATATCAAAATGGTAACCGCCGACGAGGTGGTTGGTCTTTTGGCAAACTACGCGAAAATGAAAATCAGTGCAAATCGTGAAATCGTGCGAGGGGTGCAGTGTCGGGTCGCGGAAATAGCACCGAATCTGTCGCTGGACAGCATCTGTACACTGCTGCAGGCCTCTGCGGACACTCGGTACCTCGAAACAGAGCTTTTCGAATCATTATTACACAGGGTGGCAACCGCAAAACCGGATGATTTCGTCGCGCAAAAAACCGCCCCGAAAAACATGCTCAATGTCCTACAACCGATCGCCGAGAACAACCTACTTTCACCGACCAACATCGTCCATGCCATCGAGGCCAATGCCTGCGAACTGCACACATCAAGCCTAGTCTTTTTCGTACACATGTTGTCCACTTTAATAAAGACAGGCAGGGTCATACCATTGAAACCATTCACGTCATACGTGGACACCTGCACATCCCGGCACAATCTAGGCGAAGGAGACTTTGCGATATTAATCAAATCGTGTCGTCGTGCTCGGGTTTCTTACAAACAGCAGACGTGGGACAGCCTGCTCGAATTGAAAAGGATCTCGGAGTTTCGGTTCAAAAACATCGATGATCTTGTAACGGTTCTGAAGTGCATCCCTCCCGACAGACGGCATCCTGTTAGGTTGGTCATGGAAAAACTTATCCGAACTTGCAAAAGGCTCAGATCTCCCGAACCAACGGATATTCTTAAAATCATGGAGGCGGCGGCGTCGCACGTCGACCGATCAGAAACCGCACTAAACATCTTTAAAAGCATGGCGCACATGCTGATCGGTGCTCAGCTTGACATGGAACAAACGGCTTCTGCAGTGCAACTAGTTGAAGATGCCGGATTTATATCAAAAAAATTTGTTTTGTACGCAAAGAATGAGATTGAGAGGAACCTCGATCAGGGAGAACTAATCGGCAAGGTGGGCACCGCCGCGAAGCTTCTGAACGGTGTCCGAGCGATCGACGTGACAGGGCATCTGCGGAAACGGATTCTCAAAAGGATCTACGAAGTAGCCGAACCAAGCTTGGAACTCAGCATCGTGTTGTTGCAGCACGGCTCCCACGAGAAGCCCGAAGAAACAGCAAATACTCCCCATCATCGTTTCTCTACGCTCCGGGTTCTTTTTGAAACAGGGTTGTCCGTACCTTTACGGCTCCTACATGCAGTGTGCGATGATGTGTCTGAAGGGAACTTCAACCGAAGCGACGTTGTGTCCTTCACAACCCGAGGGCCTCCTCACATCGTGAAACAAAATCTTCTCAAATTGTTGTCATCACATATCCCAATGGGTGCAGAGTATGTTATTGAATTCCTCGAGGCGTGCCGGGTTCAAGATGTTGATTTTGGTGAGATGTTGCTAAGCAAGGGAGATCTGATAGAAATACACGACGCGCACTATGCTTACCATCTTCTGCGTGTGGTCTTAGACATGGAACCTATGCCGTACCTGTTGGTGGAAAGGTGTCTTGAGGTTTTAACAGTTGAAGGTGAAGCGGTTGATGCGAGCTCTTTCGTTCGTGTTTTTCATGGGATGGCGAGACATCGGCTTTCACACCCGGAAGTGACATTTCGAGTTTTACACGATTTCCTATCGAACCCGAGCAAGGCGACTATGCGCGAAACGGTTAAACTGCATTCTTCCCTGCAGTCTCTAGGCCACCCGATAACCCCAACGCTGTCAGAGGCAATGCTCCATCGGATTTTTTTGTTCGACCTTGCCGGGGACTATGCTTGGCATGCGTTTCTGCCGGTTTCAGGGGTCTTTTTTACTGCGGTTCCTGAGGTGGGGCATCAGGACATGGTGAGCATCCTGCCTGTTGTATTGCCCGGCCTTGACGAAGCGGACGCTGGACAGACTGAATGGTCGGGGCCGGATTTAATCTTGAAGGCCGCACGGGGCATTGCATGGTAGACTTTTTTTTTATTTTTTTTTTTTCATTCTTTTTAACGACCCGTACCATGTATGGGACTTTCAAAAAAAAAAAAAAGAAACAAAAAGGAGGGAGAGGAAAAAAAAAAAAAAAAAAAAAAAGAAGAAAAAAGAGTTTACATGCAGACGTTGCAGCTTGGTAGCCTTGGAAGCCCGCACCACATGGGTGGGTCGCTTGTCGGGAGCCCGCACAACCAGATCGGTTCTCCGATGCTGGGGAGCCCGCACAGTGGGCATTATGAATACCCTTCTTACGAACTGTCTTCGCCCCCTAGCCAGAATGGGTTAACAAGGAACAACCGAAAACTGCAGCAGCAGCAACAGCCACAACAGTCCGTTCAAATGGGCGAGAGGCCCGCACCACTGGTTGTAAGATGCTGCGACCCGTACAACCAAAAGGTCTACGACGTCCCAAGCCACTGCGTTGACGATACTCTGGGTATTAAAAAAAAAAAAAAAAAAAAAAAAAAAAAAAAAAAAAAAAAAAACCCTAAACGCCCGCGCGGACGTTTTTGTCCTTATTTCAAAATTTGCTTTTTCGCTAAGTACTTTTTTTTGAACACGGCCCCTGGACTTCAAAATATGGCATTGTTGCACGGTTTATTTTGTCTTGGAACTACATTTTGCGTTAAAAGTTTTGTTTTAATTGAAACCGGCAGGGTTGGCTATCAGATGGTCAAAATAGCAGCGAAAACGTGAGTCTCCCCCGACTGGTCAGATAAAGAAGAAAAAGACGATGAGGCGGTCAAAGAGGGGCCGGAATCGATGCTTGGGTGGGAGAAATACTCCCAAAGGCCCAAATCATTTCATTTCTGTGAAAAGGTGGGCTTAGGACACCTCTAGGTGAAGCGGCCAATGAGGAGGGTGTTTTTAATCTTTTTTTTTGCACACGCGGTCCTTGAGCTCATAGTTTCTTCCATGAACGGTCGTTTCGATTCAAGAAAACAGCGGAATCTGAATCTTTCCATCCCAGAGTACAAAATTTGGCTTGGGTGGTCCTGTTAATGGGTTTACGCTCGGCACCGAACATGAAGAGCTACTGGACAATTTAACCATCCCGGCTTTTGAGAAAATGAGCAAACCGATTCGTTGACATACAGCTTTGACAACCTGGAAAACATTTGGAAGGCCTGAAACTGCACCTCATGTGCAGGTTTCTTGACATCATTGTCAACCGGTGTAGGACTGTGCGGACCCTGGCAAGTGGTTGTCTGTTGACGACAGTGTTATCCCGACAACAATAAAAGTCATGGCACCACAAAAAAGCAACTCGGTGGCATCAAGGCAATCGCTACATGCGGCTCATAAAACTGTTACCCGGCGAATTTCGACATTTTCAGCAAGAAGTCCACAACACAGGACCTAGTCATGCGTACTGTCGACTCCTAAGGGTTTGCTGTCGACCCCTGACCGGCAAGACCAGCTCCAGGGGACTGGAGTTCGGCATATGAAAACCCGGAAGTGGACCATGGTCGTTTTTTATTGGGTCCTGGAAAGCTGTGTTGCCAACTCCATAATCTGGAAGAAAAGCAGGGAATGTGGCAAAAATTATGGCTTCCCGAGCTTCGAAGAAGAACTTGTTGGCAAGCTTCTCACCCATGCCCCAAAAACCGATAGCACACACACTTCGGCAGCACCGTCACCGACCCCCAAGCGCAAACACGCTAGCAATGAGGATTCCCTCACTCAGAAATACCCAAAACGTCTCGATTTGACCCTAAATCACACCTCCGAGACCATGATGAACGGAACGAAGGTGAGGAGGGTGCTCTGTGCTGTTCCTGGGTGCGGGAAGAAGGTGCAAACGTGGTGCCCCTGTTGCAAAACCCCCTTATGCAAAACGTGTTTTTTACCCTTGCATGCTACCCCAGCTGGAAAAAAAAACTCACAAGTTGCTTTTTTCATCCCACAGCCCCAAAAAGTCTCCAGACTGACCTCAATCCTAGAGTTCAGGGCACCAAATAGAATGCTGCCCTTTTTAGCCCAGCCATAACTCCACGGACCCCCCACGACAAGACCCCCCAAAATCGGACATAAAAAGTACCCCCTCAACCCCCCTCTTACACACATAGTTAAGTGTTCTCATCTGCATCTGGCACCTGGAATTGAAAATTTTAGTACCGTTTACCCTTTCCTTGCACCTTCCTATGGTTGCATGCTGCCCTTTTTTTGAGTATTTAAAGCAACAACGAAAATGGGGGGGTACCGTAGATAGGCTCCGGGCCTTTAGGGGATAAAATAAATTAAAAATACCAGGCAAACACACATACACAAGCAACCCAAGCGGCAGGAGAGCGCAAATCTGCATGAAATACCAGGTAAAAAAAAAATAATATTTATTATTCTCATTTTTCTCCCCATCTCATAGGACGGTCAATGCAACATGAAGGCCCGTTGCCAGCAGATCCACGCGGACCGCACGTGGGTGCAGGAGCTCCGTTCCAGGTTTTACGATTCAAGAAAGGTTTACGTGTCCGACATCTTAGCGACAAACCTAGAGACGGGGGAGGTGATCGCCTTCAAGTACTCAGAGGTAGACTCCTGCCAGGCCAAGGATAAGTACAGAAGCCTCTCACACCATCAGCGCAGTGGCTTCGCACTCTGCAATGAATACCTAGCTTCAAACACATGCAGAGAAGGTAGAGCTTGCACGAAACTTCATGTTTCTGCTGAAAAATACACGAAAGCCATCAACCAAACTGAGGGCAAGAGCATCAAATCGCCGACGAGCCCGATGAGCCCCATGTCACCATGTGGAAATGTGAAGCCGCAAAGCTCTTATTTCGATCAAATGCCAGGATCGCCAGTCTCGCAGTATTGCATGCCGCAGGTTAGCAGCCCAACTATGAGCTCCCCCACGGGGTACTGGGGGAACCCGCAGTCCCCTGTTTCGGAACACGATTTCAATTATTTTTACAATTACAACACCCCTTCCATGATCCAGCCTGTTGCGGTACCTACTTCTACTACTAACGAGATCCCCGAGACGATGCCGATTGCTGTGGAAAAAGAAGAGGTTGCGAAGCCTATTTTTGTAATCACCCCAGTGGAAGATACAGGGCGTGGGAGATCGGCTTCCGGGTCGTCCACACCCACCTCAAGGTCAAGATCTGCGCCCCCTCCTGATGCCGCAGAACCCGCCGTCGCATCTTCAGATCCCGAATTCCTTCCTGCCACAAGAAAGGGATCTATGAGGTCGAGGTCATTGATGGCTCATGTAGAAAGAGACTAAGGCCGGATCCATATGAAGAAGGGGGTGGGGGATTGTAACATTATTATTATTTTTTATTTGTATAAAAAAAAGGAAAAAAAAAAAAAAAAAAAAAAAAAAAGGGTTCACCTTTACCCTTGATTTCATCAAGCTAGTAGAAGGTTTTTTTTTTTTTTTTTTTTTTTTTTTTTGCCCCCTTGGTCCTTTTCGCGCAAAGAGAGGGTCATCTTCTCTTAATGCAAGAAAGGAGAATGGACTTTATCAAAATAACATAAACAGGGCGGACCGCAAATACTCTTCCATAGGTTTTCTGAGATGGAAGATGAAAAAAAAAACCCCTCTTTATTACCGTATTTTTGTATTTAATATGGATCGGGAAAGTTCTAAAGAGCCTTGAAATAAAAAAAAAAAATAAGAAATCCCTATATTTTCAGCGAACATTTTTTTCGTTCCACGAAGTACAAAGACGGTATTATTATTTAAAAAAAAAAGATTTTTTTTTTTTGCTTGTTACATTTATTATTGCATTATGCCTCTTTTTTTTTTCTTCTCCTGCTCACGATCTGATGCTTCTTGCCTTGGCTGCCTCTTTACTTTTTTTTTTCTTCCTCTCGCCTTTTTTTTTTTTTTTTTTTTTTTTTTACATTCCTCCCCCTTCCCCCACCATAAAATTTCTAGGGGATCTTTTCCAAGATCCCCATTTAGCTTTCCTCCACTGGCCTGTTCCCTCATTTTTCTCTAACACAAGGTACCGTATTTATTCCCAGGATTATGATATACGTGTGCTCAGGCAGATACCAAAAACCCGACTCTTCTCCCCCCCCCCCCCCCCCCCTGGTTTCCACCCTGTAGCGAAGCCTTTTCTTGTTTTTTTTTTTTTTCTTCTTCTCTTCTCTATGAGTGAGATGAGGCTAGAAAAACTACGGAATGACAAAAGAAAAAAAAAAAAAAACCCTTTTTTTTTGTGTGTATTAGCAATATTATATTGTCTACCAAAGACTATTCGTTGGCAACGCAGGTAGTTGATTTTTTTTTTTTTTTTTTTATAATATTTATTACAGGTTTTTTTTTTCTTTTCTTTTTTGGAATAAAAATTAACAACGTTTTCGTGAAGTACCCCGCTAGTGCGCACGAACAACTATTATTCATTCCATATTTTCTAATTTTTTTTTTTTTTAAAGCCGAAGTCTGTGACCAGGCGCTCAGCGGAGTGACAAAGAATAAAGCAAGTCACCTGGGCATTCGGCAAAGGAAAACGATGCCCCCCCCCCCCCCCCCCCCCCCAGGCACGCCATGTCTAGAGCTCACTCCAATGTGTTGGCAGACCACTACCCCCCACCCCTTGTACTTTATGTACAGTTGGAGCCGAGTGGTGGTCGCACTAAGCGCCGTACGACTTGTGTCCCCTTGACGTTAAGAGATCGAAAAAAAAAAAAAAAAAAACATCAAGTGTTTTTTGAAAAAAGAGAAAAAAAAAGGGGGGAAGCAAAATATAAAAAAAAAAACACACACACACACAAAAAAAGAAATTGGATTCTCTTTGAATTGTTGTACAAAATATTTAAAAAAAAAAAAAAAAGCTTATTACACCATACATGGCCTTTCCTTTCTTTTTCATTACTTTCCTGGGGAAACTTGAATGATTCTTCAGTGGGGGGGGGGGGAATAAAACAAAAATTGAATACCAACAGCATTCCCCTATTTTTATTTTAGGTTTTGCTTTTTTTTTTTCTTCTTTTTCTTTTTTTTTTATTGTAATTCTTGCTTTAACAATACCCATTGGCAGCGCAATAAGAATAGAGAAACACTGCTTTGTGCACAATTAAGCTTGCACCACCTCCTTTCATAAGATCGAAAAAAAAAAAAAGAAAAAAAAAACACAACAGAAAGAGGAGAAAGAAGGGTCTTCAAGAGAAATAGGAAATTGAAAAAAAAAACTATTTCTGGTCAAGACCCACCCCCTTTCCCAGTTTTTTTTTTTTTTTTATCTCCACGATTTTATTTTCACCACCTTTCCATTCAGGGATGTAGAGGAGGCACAAGGGAAAATGTGTTAATAATTTTCTTTTCTCTCTCTTCTTCTCTTTTCTCTCTCTCTCTCTCTCTCCTCTCTTACTTTTTTTCCCCTTTTCCCCCTTTTTTTCTTTCTTTCCCCTCCCTACCCTTTTCCCCCTTTATACCTGTTCTACCATTTACACTAGAATCAAGAAAAAGGAGAGGGGGAAAAAAGGAGTTCTCCTAAAACCACCTTTTTTTATTTTTATTTTTTTTTTGAAAATAACTTCCCCTCCCCCCCCTTTTTTTTACAGAAAAAAAAAGAGGAAACAAAAACTCTGCTTTTTTTTTTTCTTCCCTCTCCAACTTTTCTCCCCCCCCCCCCCCCACCCATTTTCCCCATATCAAAACAAAAAAAAAGTTACTTTTTAAGATCAAAAAAGAAAACCAACAGGGAGGGGGTATGGAAGATGATAAGGAAGACATAGCAGGTGTGAAACCGGAAGATGAGACAGACCGGTTCATAGAAGCAGTGGACATGGACGAGGACACGCCCGGAAGCAGCGACGAGATCTCCGTTCCGGACTTTCTAAAGGGAAATTTTAAGCTCTTCGACGACGATGAGGACGCGAAAGGATTCACCGCACTCCGAGAGGAGGTGGACGGGATCTGCCACAACGACAGGGATGAATGGACATTCGACGAGATTCTCGATGTAGGGCAGATCAAACCGGAGCTCGTTGACGAGGAACAAAACTACATAAACGAGGTAAAAATAGCCGAAGAAAAAGCTTTTGAAAAACTCAAAACCCTCCGCGCGGCAGAAACAGCAAACGTAGAACACAATTTCAGAAACGAAATCCTCACGGAAATCGACTCCATCGACGATGCCGTTCACAGAATGAAAGCTCAAACACGTGAGTACGAACTCCAAGCCCGAGAGGGGATCCACCGAAAATGGCAACAACACGAAGATTCCCTAGTAGCGTCTCTTCAGAAAAACAACGGGACCCTCCAAAAATTCTCCGGATCGTCAGTCGAAATCGCGTCTAAAAAATGGATTGCAGAGTGGAATCATACCCCACAACCATACGTTCTGTCAATCCATTCTGTACAAGGTACAAAAGACAGGCTGCCTTGTGGTGACTACATCCTTCATGTGGAGATCCTCGATGGTTTGTCCGGATCACCGCTTTCATACGTTTCGCAGCCTATCGATGAATGTAAAGGCAACACTCGGCCTCATCACTATCGTGGAAAGTACTACTCGCTGAACCTAGCGTTCAATGAAAGGTTTCGAATGGTGTGCCCGTCCGACAAATTGCTGCAGTCGCACATAGTACTTCAATTTGAAATATGGCGGCTTAAAAAAGGGAAATTTTGTCCTGTTGATACAAACCTTGGATGGGGTGTGTGGCCGTTGGTAGGGCCTACGTTTAACATCGGTTACGGGAACTTCAAAATCCCGATTTTAAAAGGAGCGGTAGATCCTGCAATCGATACGTTCACCAAGCTGCAGAACACGATCGAGAACGACCTTTCGAACTGGTTGGGGAATCTTTACATCACGATCGCGCCTGATACGGAACGCGCGTTGAAACCTGCTAACGAGTTGTCTCTTGCTCCGAAACCCGCGCAGTCGTTTTGCAGAAACTCGAGCAACCCTATGCTCCGGAGAAAGTCATTGCAAGAATCAGCCACCTCGACCCCGATGCCCCTCATGCCCCCCCCGCCTCCCTTGACCTTATCATATGACGGTTCGCAAGCAGCCACAAACCCTTTGTTGGACGTCAGCGACACGCAAGGCGGCCTCCGTCGTGGCGTCAGCATCAAGCTTCCCACAAGCCCCGTTGAGAGGGAACGACCGCAGTCAAGTAACTTATTCGGGGATCACAGCGAGGTAGGGTCCGTGCACAGTTTACCCCGGTCTCCTTCTATTTTAAAGCCCCGTCGGCAACGGGTTGGAGATGATGATGATATGTGTTCAGAACACAGTACACCGGAGTCTGTCAGTCTTGGTGTGCCCCGGCCTCCTTCTATTCTAAAGCCCCGTCTAGAAAACCGTACACCCGAGTCTGTCAGTCTTGGTGTGCCCCGACCTCCTTCTATTTTAAAGCCCCGTCGGCAACGGGTTGGAGATGATGATGATGATTTATGTTCAGAGCACAGTACACCGGAGTCTGTCAGTCTTGGTGTGCCCCGGCCTCCTTCTATTCTAAAACCCCGTCGGAGGGGTAATAACGATGAAAGCACGCGTCTCGTTGTGAAAGCGCGGGCATATGTAGATGAGGAAGATTCTGTAACGTCGCATTCAGAGCTCACACCTGAACCGGGGCTGCCTTCGAAGGACGTCAAGAAGAGGGCGATAGACTCTCTTGCGTTTACCCTGCACGACCAACCGCAGCAGCAGGCTGTAAACTTCTCATATAACATGACGGTTTCAGATGTAAACCCTGACAGAGAGGTCAGCATCGAAGTGCCTGACGCTGACAGGACCTTATCGATAGTCCCTACCGAACCGTTACCGCCTCCCGGACCCGACAGGAAGGTTGACGTAAACCCAAATGCTTACAACAAGGTAGGTGACGAACTCATGATGCTGGGTGTCCCCATGCTTCCGAAGGTTTCGTTTTTTACGGATCTCGCACCCGCGGAGGCGAGATCGCTTGAAAAGGATGAAACTTCCGTTGGGGAGATTGCTTCGGGACCGAGACGGGAAAAGATCGAGAAAATGCACTTCATGCAACTCGTTGGGAAAAAAAACAAGGACTGGGAAGAGCTCGATATGATTGCAGAGGAGGCAGAGACACCTTTAAACAACGATGCGTTAGATGCAGGAGAGATAATCGTCCACGATGAAAGGGTAACAGAGGGCATGGGCGCGGTGGAGACGCTTCAAATGACACCAGCGAAGCTTGCAACCTTCGCAGGGAAGCTACCTGTTTTGAAGAAGATTCAAAATGCGCAGGAAGAGCACCACACGGACGTCGATCTTACAGATTTCAAATCCGCGATTTCAAACCGGCGGGAGTTTTTCCGCGTCCGACGGCGGTTCCGAGAAAAGCTCCCTTACGTTGCCTCTGTGTTACTCTACGACATGGGTGTCAACCCCTCCGGTCGTTGGCACAAGACAAAGCTCATGACGATGGTTTTAATGTTTCTCGTGACATTGTTGCTGAGGTCCTTCGCACATTCCTTCGGGTTGTGGGTGTTCCTGACTGCGCGTGATGTCCCGATCATAATATCATGGATGCCCTACCGTATGGTGTTGGATTTCGACGATGGTGCCGACAGCTCATTCAGCCCACTGTACGAAACCCTCGCAGTCGCCTCCGGGATGATGTTTTGCATCGGTGTGCAGATTCTCATGCTGGCATGGTCGGTAGCAATCCAACTCATCTTCGGATTCTTCCCTCTCATTCTGTCGCGGTTCGTCTTCTGTTTCTGTCTAAACACTGTACTCGACCCTCTGTTCACAAGTCTGATGGACACCGCGGAACAACGCTGGCGACACGGTGAAGCATTCCTTCTGTACCACATGTTCAAACGGGAGGAGGGTTCTGGGTTACCAGGCATCGCTGTAACTCTCGTTATCTACACCCAATTGATACTTATATCCGGGTTTTTGTGGTACAAGTTCACCACCGCGTGGCACCTTAACGGAAAGATTAACGATGTGTACAAGCGGTTGGAATCTCCTGAGAGTTCTCTGTTTATGCCGTACGACATGGAAATCTCGCAGAGAGAGTTCGATGGTGTTGTGCATGGGGCGCAACGGTGGAGGTCTGAATCGGGTGATACGAAAAAAATTGTTTGCGAGAATGCGCACGACATGGAAATCTGTTTGTTCCGAGAGCGGTTGTGGGTCTTGCTGCAGCTGTCTTCGGAGGAGTGCGGCGCCGATCCGCAGGTCTGGCTTCAAAAATACCTTAACAGAATCACCTTGTCCCGTCCAAAACGCTCTAAGCTCCGCAGCAAGCTCGGGTCGCAAAAAATCGGTTCAGATATTTTGAAGCATTTACAGAAGTACTACCCGTTTCTTATGCAAACCGACGATTATCTTAGAGACGATGAGCAGGATGGCTACCATGACCTGGAGTACGAGGAGATCAGGTCAACCACTTCGATAAAAGAGGCGGACCTTCGGGAGCAAAAACATCTTTTGCTCAGGTATTGGGAACCCCAGGTCAAGAACTACCCTGTTCGCGTGGTGGAGCATGCTGATGAAGACGAGGTCGATGAGGACTCCATGGTTTTCAAAGTCCTTGACGCACAGCTCCTCGCAGATTTAATCTTTTTCGAGAAATCAGGCGCTCTGTCGAGGTCCATAGCATTGCGAAAATACCTCGGGTGGGGGTTCAAGGAGGCAAAACCCCTTAAAATACCTGGTTTCAATCTACGTTCCCGTCATCTTTCATGTGCTATCAACCCTGTCGAAGCAGCTTTTGTTACCATTTTCATACAGCGGCCTACGGACGGGGCACGGAAGATCTACAGAAGCTTTATCTACTTACCGAATGGTGCTCTTATAGAAGCCATTCCTTCTGGGTACACATTTGACCCAGGGATGCACACAACAGATTTCCCTGAGTATTGGATACATCGCAACCTTGCGAGGCACGCTGTAGACTGATCCTCCTTACGGGGGCGGTGAGGGGAAAAAAAAATTTTTTTTCTCAAATTTTAATAAAAACAGAATGTTTTTTTTTTTTTTTTTTTTTTTTTTACGCGGATTTTTTCTTTTTTTTTTCATTACGCGCAAAAAAAAAAGAAAAAAAAAAAATACTGAACTTACATTTATTCTTTTTTTTTCTTTTGTCTTCTTCTTCTTCCTTCGGTCGGTTAATACACAAAAAAAAAAAAATAGAAAATGAAATGAGGAATCACAAATAAAAAAAAAGACAAGAAAAAAAAATTCGTAAAAATAAAAATATGTTATCTGGTTCCTCCCACACCTGCGTGTTTTCTACTTTCTTTTCTCAGGGGGAGAGGGGGGAGAGAGGTTGTTTCTGGCACTTCTATCCTCACCCTTTTTTTTTAATGCAAAATGTGATTTGAGCAAAAGAAAAAGGAGAGGATGACCGGAACTCGGCGACGTGTTTGCAGGGCAAAAAAAAAAAAAAGAGAATAAAAGTGAGAACATAAATTCAGCCCCCCTTTGTTGCAAGTCTTAAAAAAAGAAAATGCAATATTCTTCCACGCCAATCGGTATTTGACAAGTTGACTTTTTTATTTATTTACCTTCCATATTCGCTAAGTGACCGACCAGAACTCGCGTTTTGAAGAGCTAAAAAAATTTCTAATTGCTTTTTCTAGGGCTGGAATGGATTTATGTGCGTCCGGGGCCCAATGTCCGACATATGGAATTCTTTTTTGTAATAAAATTTTTTTTGGTGATTTGCCTTACTTTGTACTATACAAAATGAAGCAGCTCCGGTGGAAAAAACACGGCACAAGTGGGGTTCGAACCCTGATGAAAAAACCACTGCGTCGGGATTCGAACCCGCGACTCCTGGAACAAGGGGGCCTGACAGGTGAGCACGGTAACCACTCTACCACACAGGAATTCAAAACTCTGACCCCCCATCTTTACTCACGCATCTGGAACAGTGAGTGGAGTAGGTTCCCTTCTTTCAAATTTGACTCCCACAAGCTTACGAAAGCAGTACAGGCTCGTTCCTCTCCTGGTGTACCTAAAAAAAGCCGCCGGAGTGGGGTTTGAACCCGCTTCGCCTAGGTGCAGGGCAAAGCCCTCCCAACTAGACCACCCTGGCCTTCGAAAATATTTTCCGCTGAACTACTGGTCAGGAAGATGCTGGCTTCTGGGATCGAACCAGTTTTCCAAGGGTTTTTAAAGGGAAAAGTGCCCAGGCGCAAAAGTTTGGCAAAAATGGCCAAAACTCAAAAATGGCGACTTCCAAGGTCATTTTGGTTGGCCCCCAAAAAAAAATTTTTTTGGAAAAAATTTTTTTTGGAACTTCCTTGGAACTCACCGTTCTTTCATGTCCGACATATGGATTTTTTGAAAAAAAAATTTTTTTCAATGAACCTTTGAGCATTTTTGACATTTTTTCCCCCTATAACCCCTTTTGGGACATAGGGCAGGTCACTTAGCGAATATGGAAGGTTAATATTTGCCCACCCCCCCTCCTTTTGTTTTTGTTCTCCAATGCGAGATCTGTTCAGTAGTTCTCCCCCCCCCCCCCCCCCCTCTTCGTAGTTTTAATATTATTTTGAATCATACCATTTTTTTGAGGGGGAAAAAAAAAAGAAGGGCACGAACACACAAATAAACAATGGAATGGAGCTACAGCAGGGACAAGCCACTAGAAACCTACATGCCTGAGGAAGCTGCTGAGTATGACTATTCCTTCCAAGGAGGTGGCAAGGGCTCTGCAGGAGGAGGCTATGCGTACGCACAAGGGGGTCCCCCTTACGAAATGAGTGATTACTACAGCCAGGGGACGATGGGCGGCACAGAGTACTACGGCGGAGAGTACTCTGGTCGCTACCCCCCCACCTCTGGGGGAATGGAGGGCTACAACTACGGGGTTGAGCAAGATGCAATGGACTACCAACCACCTTCGTTTCACTATTCGTCTGGTGGCAGTGGCGGGAAGGCTGCCAGGTCGTACCCTAACCATGCTCATAGGCCGTCTTACAAGGGAAGCCCCTCTACATCTTATGCAAAGGGTGGAAAGGGGCACGCAGCTGGTCCCTCTTCCGGAACACCTTTCTTACACATCCCATCGTCTTCTGATAGAGGTAGTTCCTGGGACCCTGCTTATGGGGTCAATTTGGTAGTGACTTACTTTAGGTGTGGATTTAAGGGGGAAAAAAAAAAAAAAAAAAAAAATAAGGACACATTTGCTTCTTCGTGAATACCGGCCAACTGGGGTCCAAGCAGGGCACCCCCGGGCCGAGGCTTGTGTTGGAGATTTTAAGAGGTTTATTCAATATATTACCTGCAGCAACAAAACCCAAGGTCCGCTGGATTTGGTGGCTTTTGAGCAGTTGTGTAGAAAATTTAGTAGTGAGTGGGAAGGCGTGTGCCATTGGCTCAATCACAAGGTAGGGAAGGAAGGGGTTTTTTTTTGGGGAGGAAAAAAAAATCAAAAAAAAAAAATTAAAACAAACAATAACACAACTGTAGATCCTGTCTTCATTCCTGAACAAGAAATTGAACATTTTGTGGCGATGACAACAGGAAAGAGGGGGGGGGGGGGGGGGGGGAACCGAAGAAAAGGGAATTTAAAATAGAAGGAAGCTGCTTTCTTTCCCTTCTCGTCCCTTAGGGAGGCATGGTGGTAAAATTTATAAAAAACGGGGGGGGGGGGCTTGGCAAGTATTTCAGAGACGTTATGTTTTTTTTTTTTTAATTATTATTCTTCTAAATGGTGGATATCTTGCTTGTGCTGTTGTGACCGAGCAAGATACCCCCTTTCGATGTGTGCAGTGAACAAAAAAGGAAGAGAAAAAAAAAAGGAGGACATGGGGAATCTTGAGACCCCCTCTCCCCCCTTTGGTGCCCACCTTTATTTAATTAGCTCCGGTATTTGTTTTTTTTTTCTTCTCTTATCTTTCTTTTCTTTCCTTGGGGATGAGAGAGGGGGGGGGGGGGGGAGATATAACATATTCGTCTAAGCCTTGTTTCGGTAACCTACTGTGTGTATACGCCGCAACCTTAGCAAGTAAGCAACTTATGCAGATAGATGCTTTTCTTTTACAGCGTAGACCTGAACTCTGATCCCCGTTCATAAGGATTGCTGAATGCCCAGATGATTATGTTTATTTTATTTTTTTTTTATTGGGAAGTGGTTTACACGCATCCCGCCCCCTCTTTTTTTTTCACCCCCTTCCGCACGACGAGATAGCCATGCGACCGTCCCCCTATTTTTTTTTTTTATATTATTTCTCCTGCTTTTTATTTTTTATTTTTTATTTTTATTTCTCTTATTTCCCCCCCCCCCTTTCTCTTCAGCTTAGTGAAGGCGGGATAAAAAGAAGGGGGGGGGGGGGGGAGAGAGAGAAACCCAAGCAGCTATTTTTTTTAAGGAAATGACAGCGATCGATATTAGTGCTTGGCCCTGCGTGACGTCAGCATGCACACCGACTTCAACCGACGAAGAAGAAGTTACACAAGCAAACTCCGTTCAAAAAAAGAAAAGGTGGGTGAGGGTGACCCTCGATGGAGGGAGCACGGCTGCACGCAACAGCCTGCCTGTCAACGAAGAAGCAGTGGAACTAATAGGCAGACGACTAGATTTCACAGACAACATGCTGGGCTCCTTGGGGAGATCCATGCCCAAAATCGTTCTTGTAAAGCTCGAAAAAAGTAACGTCCCATCTCTAAGGGACCTGGGGGGAGCACTGCACACCATAGTTGTGCTGAAACTGTCAAGATGCGGCTTGCGATGGCTGGACGGGGCAGGGGCTTTACAAAGCGTGCGGGAAATTTACATACCGTTTAATTACATAACGGACCCATCTCCTTTAGACTGTTTGACAATGTTGGAAGTTCTTGATCTAGAGGCGAATGATGTAGATTCCCTAAGCAGCGTGCAGCAGTTGGGTTGCTGCAGCGGTCTGCGGTATCTCACCCTCGTCAACAACCCCGTCTCTGGCACTCCGGGTTACCGTGAAGCCGTTGGGTACCTTATACCATCGTTGCTGAATCTTGATGATAGACCACTGTCGCACCACGACCCTGCAAAAAATTTCTTGGAGAGCCTTGTCTTCCCGTCACCTTCGCCTTTAACGGTGTCGCCTCTTCTTGAAGACCTTGGGTGCTCCGTGCCACACCCAAGCGCTGCTCGCGAGCTGCCTAAGAACGCCGACGACCTTCTGTGTTGTCATTTTGCCAGGATCCCCTCTGCGAAGGGTAATACGTCTACCTTGACACAGCACACCTGCGCTGTGTTCTGCGGCAAACCGACCAAAGGGCTGAAGTGCATACGAACAGAGAACGAAACGTCCCCGGTGAAAAACCCTTCTTTCTAGATGTTGGTTTTAGTTCCTTTTCTTTTTTTTTTTACCCTCTTCTGTTAAATCCCTTTTTTTTTTTTTTTTTTTTTTACCCCGAAGATCACATTACATCTGGGGGCTTAAAAAAAATCCCCCCCCCCCACAGAGTAGGTGGGGGTGGGGGGGGGGATGGTACGGGAATTGAAGTACCCCAACGCAAGTTTAACTTGCACCATGGCTCCCACGAGTCCCACGATGACAAAACAGAAGCGGGTGCTGGACAAGAGGCCCGCCACAGGAGAGTGGCAACACAGCACCATCAAACTGATCGACGAAGCTAGACAAAGTAAGCAGAACTCCATGATTCTCCGAGACCAGAACATCACCGCGAAGAAGGTCACTGACCAAGATGTGGTAGACACCGGAAACGTCGTGAAAGAAGAGCTCCGGAAGAAAGTCGCCCTGACGGCGAAGCTAAAAGTGAAGCTTGAGAAACAAGTCTCGCTGACCAGAAAAGAACTCGAAGCGCTCCTTCAAGCCCGTGCGAAGACGAAGGAACGTCTAGAAGAGAAACGCGTCCCTTTAAAAGTCTCCTCGGCGAGGGTTGCAACAAGACAAGCAAAGCCAAGCTCCGAACAAATTAACGACACAGTAGAACGCACCCTCCACAGAGAACTGTCAGAACTACAAGCATCCGTAACACAATTGTCTAACTTGGTTGAAAGCAGTGCTGCGTTGGTATCCAGATTAGAACTCAGCCTCAAGTCATTAGAATCAGACCTGCGAGACAAGACGGAATCACTTAGGTTAGATAAAGCGTGTCTTGACGTGACTCCTCTCGCAGCGGAGATATCAACAAACACTGTTGTGTCAAAGTCAGGTTTGAACCCCGAGGCGTGGTGCCGCGACACTGCTCAGCTGCTTACAGACGCAGCAGAGCTTCAACAACGATCAATGCGGCTTCGAAAAATCATCAACAAAGTGATCACAAGCTTGGGGCAAACCCACAACCTTGCCTATTCAGCGGTGAACGACGCCCTCCGCCACAAGGTGAAGCAGACAAAAACCTTACATTCCCAGTTACTATGCAACCTCGAGGCTGTAACACATGAAATGCAAGAGCTCTCAAAGCACCGTGAGCAGATTCATGCTACACTAGTCGCTAAGCAAGGCCCGTTGTCTGTAGTCGCACAGCGGTTGGGACTGCGGCGAAAGCGGCCCAACAGAGAGGCAATTCGGGACAATGTAGAGGAGGCTTTGGAAATGGAGCTGGCGAAGCTTAAGCAAACCATGGACGCCCTGCACCACAAGCTCGACATCATCGACACGGAGTACGGGCGGCTCGCCAGGTTGAAGCGGCAGCTGGAACAGGATCTCAACAACAAAACCACCGCGCTGACGCAGGACAAGAAGGCACTCGCGTTGGATTTAAACTGTATTCGGTATTGGTTTTACAGTAATTCCAAAAAAAAAAAAAAAAAAAAAAAAATAGATCTAACGCATCTAGCTCCAGACATGGGTCGGAAAAGTCCGCGAATACAGCACGGTCGTCGACTTCCTTGCCAAGGTAGGTGATTTTTTTTTTTGTTTTTTTTTTTTATACCCGTTTTCTTGCAGTATCCCTAGAAGCTACGCACGTACTCCGAGGTAGGGAGGCGACACAAGAAAGAAAGAAAGAAGAAGAAGAAGAAGAAAAGCACGGGGAAAAAAATGCTGTCTTTTTACAGAGAACGCAAAAAAAAAAAAAAAAAAAAAAAAAAAAAAAATCCTTTCCCTTCCATGTCAACGCCTCTCTCGCGTAATCTTTTTTTTTTTTTTTTGTCCTTGAACATGATTTTTTTTATGCCCTTTTTTTTTTCTTCTTGCTCTCAAAATTCTATTAGGGAGGAACCAAATTGCATCCCTGATGAATCTTGCTCTTTTTTTTTTTCCAACAGAATTATCGCCTCCCCCTCCCCCATATTTTTTATCTTTTCTCCCTTCTTTTCTTTCCCCCGCTTTCTTCTGCGTTCCATTCTTCTTCCGAAGAGTGGTTTTTTTTTTTTTTTTCTTTTTTTTTTTTCCCTTCTCTTTCCCCTAACAGAAAGACAAAATACAACAAAAAAAAAAAAAAAAAAAAAAAAAAAAAAAAAGGCGCACACCCTTCCCCTCGACTTCACCCCCCATCGAGATGAAAGCTGTAATATGGTCCTGACTTAGATGTCTTATCAAATGAGTTCGCCGCGGGCGAAAAAAGCGGTTGGCGACAGGGAGAGACTGCAAACTCCTCAACATCCCCAAGTGAAGCTAGATCAATATGGAAGCATCGAGAAGCTGAAGTCTTTGAAGGTAAAGCTGCAAAAAGACCTCGCGGCTGCGGTGCACGAACGGCAGTGCCTGCTGAACGAAGAGGCAATTGTACCCCTGTCGTTGGTCGATGAGTACAAAGACACCAAAGGGAAGAAGGGACGAGGGAAGGATCCTGTACAAAGCGGTGAGCAGCGTTTAAAACTGTCGCACCCAAAGGGGTCCGCCAAACAACGTGATATCGGACTGCTTTTTGAAACTCAAGAAAAAGAGAAGCGTACCCTTGAGCTGCACAACCAACGCCTGAAGAATCTTATCGAACTCCGGCAACAGTCCAGCAAGCGAACTGAAGACAGAGTCGAACAACAAATCGGCAGGTTGAAATCAGAACTAGACCGCACAGTCATTGTAGGGGATACCGGCCACACCGAAACAGGGGAGCTAAAATCTGTGAACAAATCCATTCAGAACAAGATAGAACACTTGCAGACCACTATTGAGAAGCAAGCGGAGATCGACAAGATGAACATTGTTCGCCAGTACCGTGTCAGAATGCACGAATTGAAAAAAGAACTGGAGGAGGAGCAGCAGCAGAACTACACAGGCGCGCAGGAGTGGATCGAGAAAAACAATTTTTTAAAAGGTGATCTGGACGAGGCCACCGCCACGCTCGAACGGGTTGTGGAGTCCAACCAGCACCTCCGCGAAGCCAACAAAGAGCTCAAAAAAAAATTCAAACAACAAGAAGAGGAGCGGAACACGGTTATCAAACAAATCACTTCTGTGAAGAAGGAGAACAAACGCCTGGCAGAACACGTCGAAGCTCTTGAAGAGGAGGCGGTGCAAATCGCAAAAAAAGTAGAAGCCGCTTCACCCAAAGGAACCGCGAACACATATCCTCCTTTAGGATCACGGGTAAGCCTCAACAGACCAGGAAGTGGCACAACACACAAAGCAACAGAATACACGGTTAAATATTTGGAGATGATAAACAAGGTGAAGAGACAGTTAGAACAGGAAAGGCGGACCTTGAAGCAGGTTCGGTCTTCACACATAGAGCTTCTTCAGGAACGGACTGAAATGGAGGTTTTCCTCAGGCAGTGTCTCAATGACGTGAGAAAGGAAATTTCCCGGACGTCAAGCGTGACCGCACCCCTCTCCACCCCCGTCACGGACTATACCACACAGGATCGAAAAAATAGATTGACGCTGCTTGCGTCGAAGGAGCGTGTTTTGTTCATTCTGTACTCCCGCACCTTTCCTTACAAAACACCTCAAGATGCTGTTCCCGTAGAACTTGAGGAGAATTCCTTACCGCTTCCTTCTGTGTTGAGCAGCTCAGCAGAGCTTGACATGGACACATTGTGGAAGAAGTGGAAGACCTGGACTGAAAAAGGAATTTGAATTTTTTTTCTTTTTTCCTTCTTCTTGTTTCTGCAAACGTCTTTGCGGGGGGGCGCGGGGTGGGGCAAAGGGATTTGAAAAAAAAGAAAAAAACCCTTTTTTTTCTTTCTTTGATCTGTTTCCGATGAAAATATAAGAAAAACATCAGATGTGTTGTTCGCTGTTGACCTCCTCGTCGGTCATCACCGGTAGCGCCCGAGTGGAAGAACATAATGCAGATGCTCAGGGTGACGAACAGGCAGCAAACTGCACGAGCGCAGAATCTTGGTACCCGGGACGCCCCGGCTGGGGTTGAGCTGTACACCGCACGCATTAAGGACACGACGCGGAACGCAGAAGAAGCTACAACTCGGCCGCGGTGCACCCCCTGTAATCAAGTAGACAGTTCTTGTGCAGGGCGCCGCCAACACCGGCCTCCTTTAACTCATATATTTTTTTTTTTATTTCCCTCCCCCTCCCCTATTCTGTTGATGTACATACAAACAAAAAACAAAGAGAAAGGACACCCATTCTCCCTCTCTTGATCCCCCCCCCCCCCCCCCTTATGTTTTTTTTCAGTACGAAAAAAAAAAACTAAAATAAAAAAGTTCAATTGTTCACTATTATCTTTTATCGAACGCATCCAAAACAAAAACAAAAAACCAAGGGGGGTGGTAGATTTTTTTTTTAAATATTTTTTATTTTATTGCGCAATGGAAGCGGGTTGGGTAGACCTCGCTGAATCGGGGAAGAAAAGAGTGACATGGGGAGACAACTGGACAGGCCTAAACGGATCTAGAAACAAGTTCAAGGATCAGACTAAAGGAAAACTCCTCAAAGAACGAGGAAGCGAGGTCAACTGGAGAGCGGCTTCCTTGGAAATGGTAAGATACCGCAAAGGAAAGGGAGAAGGCTGGGCACAGACAGGAAAATGGGAGCACGCCATAGATCATGCTGGACGGCACGGGTTCAAATTATTCAACAAAAAACTTCCATATCCGAAAACACGGTGGTCTGTGACCGCACCCCGCCCCCCTGTGGAACCACGTGAGGAAAGGACGAACGCAAAAACTGAAAAAACGGTCAAAACTTCTTCACCTCATCTCCTTACCCAACCGAGGAAACATGAAATAGGTGCAGGGTGGAGGATAGCTGAAACGCCCTCCAACCTTGTCTACACCCGGCCAGAAAGGTTAGATATAACCTCGTTCTTGCCTCCTACCATTCCCAATCCGGGAAGTCCTTCACGAACTTATCCGAAAGGCATTCGTTCACAACCCCCTGTAACAGTGGAAAGCGTTATTTTCCCAGGGCGTCCCACTTCAGGTTGCAGGCGGATACACACAGCACTTCAGGATCAGCATACCTGGCGCAGTGTTCTGCCATCGTCTGAGGTCCTGCGCCACTCTTGTGTTTCGAAGCTGAGCGGTAGCAACAACTCCTCCTTTGTTAACACAGATACCATGCCACCTGCCGGGGTGGTCACTACACTTTATTGAGAAAAAAAAATAAAAAAAAATTTTTTTTAAATTGGGGGGAGTGGATGTCCAACCGACCCTCGTCTCCCCCGAAATATGTGAAGGGTGGAAGTCCCTGTCGAAACAGAGCCCCCTTCAAAAAAAAAAAAAGAAAACAAAACAAAACAAAAAAGAATCTCCTGTTCCGAACTCCGCCCAGGGTTTTTTCCGGATTTTCTTTTTTTTCATTTTCCCCTTACGGGGTCTTTTTTTTTTTTTTTTTTTTTTTTTTTTTTCTTCTTCTTTCATTCCCGGAATTTGTTTGTTTTTTATGGTAAATAAAGAGGTGGAAGAAAGAAAAGAAAAAAACGGTATAAAAACGACCGGTTACACCTGGTTTTCTTCACGGGAGGGTGTTTACTAAAGAGGGGAGGGGGGAGGTGGATTCACTCGCAAATCTCTTTTTTTTTTTTTTTTTTCATTATCTATGTCTTCTTTTTTTAAATTAACAAACAACAAAAAAAACAAAAAACAAAAAAAAAAGCCTATTGACCCCTCTCCAATACCTTGTTTTTTTTTTTTTTTTTTTTTTTTTTTTTTTTCTTCTTCTTCTATGTTTTTCTTTTTAATGTTCAAAACAACCCGCCAGTAAACAAACCCACACACAAAAAGGGGAGGGAAAGCGAGGAAAAGTGGCGTAAAAGATGGACGCTAGCCCCCTATCACCAGGAGGCCCCGGTGGTGTGGGCGACTTCACCAGCCGTGAGAGGACGATTTCGATATCCCCACCGATAATGCTGAGCACAGCAGGAGCAGTAGGTTTACGAAGCTTAAGCCCCTCAAGCCCCACGAACGAACACAGCTCCCCACAACGAAATTTCAGCGGTATAGTACTAGAAGACCGGGTAAAGGACACAGCGGAAATCTTAAAAGACGTGGTAAAAGGCTTACACGAAGGCGAGCGCGTTCCTGACGCAAGCCCATCAAGACGAATGATGTCGCTGGAGAAGGGCGACGAGGAAGCAGATCATAAGGTAAGAAAAGCAATCACTGAAGCTAACGAACGTTTAACGGAAAACGCGGAAAACCTATGCAAGGACAACCTGACGTCGCACTTCAAGATCCTCGGCCTGCGCAACGCCGTTAATCTCGTCCCGAAGCTGATGGTTGAAAACAAACACCTCAAAGAGGAGATCCTCCGCGCGAGGCTCTCACTCCCAGAGGACGTTCAGCGGGATTTAATACGAATTGAAGAAGCGAAGCGATCTTACCTGTCCGACCAGCAAGCTCGTAGCATAGAAGAAGCCGCCTCTAAGCAACGTCTGAAAGACGCTCTGGAAGCTCTCAGAACTGGCGGTTTCCCTGATCAGGATTTGGTCAGCTTTGTGTCGGCAGCGCTTGATTCCGCCATCGGGGTGGTCTTTCGGACGGAAGACCAACGCTCCAAGGTTGAAACAGATCTGTCTCAAACCAAGTCGGAGAACGAAAGCCTTCGGGAGAAACTGGCCGCCTCCCGGGAGGACCACCACCTTCTTCAATGCAAAGCAGAGAAGCTGAACACAGCCGCACAAGAACACATTAAAACAACCATAAACAACAAGGCGGAAAGAACAACCCTCGAACAGCAACTACAAGCTGCAGCCGCTGCCATATCTGGTTTGAAGGACCAGCTCGCAGGGCTTCAAGCTGAACTAGAGGTGAGCACTACCGAGAAGACAGCAGCGCTGATGACGATTAAAAGCTTGAAAGACGGTTTAAACACCTCACGGGAGGCCGACGATGAGGAGATGACCAGGCTGCGGAACAGATACAAATCGCAGCTGGAAGAAGTGGAGGAAGATTCGAAAAAAAGCTTGAGAATCTTAACGGAAAGGTTGGAAGGGGAACGCAAGCATGCGGAGGAGCTGGAAAAGAAATGGAGGGCGTCAGAAGACCGGGCTCTGGCCGCGGAAACTGAAACACGACGGCACAGAGCGGACACAGTGCACAACGAGAAAGAAATCGCCAGCCTCACTGACCTCCTGGCCACACGCGACGCGCAGCTTGCGGAAGCCTCTAAAAAGCTCTCTGCTGAGAAGGACCAGAACTCCGAGCTCAAGGACGAGGTCCGCGAGCTGAAGCAGCTTCTCAACGCGTCCGTCGAGACAGCAGAGACAGACAGAAGGATCGCAACACAGCTGCGGGAACTGAGCGAGAAAAATTCAGAAGACATCAAAAGCCTCGAAGACGAGGTTGCAAAAATGTCCAGGCAATTGGTTGAGGTATACTATTTGGAGAAAAACAACAACAACAACAATAAGGCTGAGCTGACCACTGCTAAACACGAAGCGTCCGAATCAGAGATCCGTCGCCGGGCTGAGGATGCAGAAGAGGTGTGATATTACCCCTCCCCCTTTTTTTTCAAAAAATTAAAATAAATAAAAAGGCCCGCCTCTTAGCCGTGTCCTCCCTTGAAGACATGGGCAACAGAGCTACCGAGATGGAGGCGTTGTACGACAATGCCATCGTTGCGGCTCAGAAGGAACAGCAGACACTGGAAGCAGAGAAAGACCGGTGCTTGGCGGAGGCCCTGGAGAGGCTGGAGATGGTGAACGCGTTGCAAGCAGAGAAAGAATCGCTCAACGCAGCACTGGAAGAGAAAAAAGAAACACTCACGAGGCTGGAAGGCGCCGAAGAAAAACTAGAAACCGCTATGAAACTGCAAGAGGAGGCTGCTGCCTGCAAAGAGAAGGCGGAACGCGGGAACATGGCCAACGAGGACGCAGTGCAACGCATGGAGGAAGCCTGCAAAGAGTTTGAAAGAAAGGTCCGCAACGACTGCGAGGGGAAACTAGAGGAGAAAAACGAGAAGATATTGAAGTACGAAGAAAAGCTGAAGGAGGAGGCAGAGAGAACAGCAAGGACTGAAGACAGAATGCAACAATGCTTGGGACGACTCAAAACCGTGGAAAATCAAAGAATTGAAGAGTCTGAAGCACACAAAACAAAAGCAACAGAACTAACCAATAAATTCGTAGAGACAGAGCGTCGTTACAGGGACCTCCAAGCAAAACTTCAAGACCATCGTGAAGACGGGCGGTACGCCAAAAAGAATGCAAAGTCAGTAGGTTGGATCCTTGCGGGAAGGGGCGCACTTCTTCGAGATCTACACAAACTTCACTTGATGATGGCGAACATACAGGGCCCTAGCCAAGCCAAAGAGCTTTCTAACCATATTATGACCACTCATTTATTTGAATGCGAAAGGAGGCACCTTGGCATGGCGCCAACAGAAGGTGCCGAAGGGGGGCGAGAGTCATCACCCAGAGCACCGTCCCCCAGGCAAAGCTGGAGGTTGTTCAATCACTCGCCCGCAGCTAGACCTCAGGTTTGGAAGAAAAAAAAAAGAAAAAAAAAAAAAAAAAAACGTAAATAAATCCCGCAGGACCCACCTGTGCCCACTGACTACTTCCGCTCTCAAAGCGGGGACTCTAAACGCCCCAAGCCGTCCCCTGGCGACCCGACCAGAACCAGTGGTGTCACTTCGCCCCCGATAAAATCTCTTGAGTATTGGTAGAAGAATAATAAAAAAAATACAGAGTTTTCTCTGTTTTTTAAAAGTTTTTCTTTTTTATTTCTCTCTTCGGTGTACCTTAACCCTTCTTTTTCTCTTTCTTCTTATATTGTAACTGTATTGTGTTCCTTTTATTTATTTTTTTTTCTTCTTTTTCTTTTTCTTTTCTTTTTTTTTTTTTGCTCACCACACACAAAAAAAAAAATAAAAAAGACAGGGTGGTATGAAAAAAATATCTTATACTCTTCCCCGTCGTGTGTCGCAGGCGGGTGTCAAAAGATGGCTTTCAGGCACGTTGGAAGTGCTGCCTAAACCGATCGAACCCTGGCAGGTTCAGGAAGGGAAGAAATGGGCACAGGGTGCTTCAGAGGAGGAGTATTGGGTGGAACGACGGAGGGACGACGGCACAGAAGTAAACGAGATCCAGAAATACCTCCGAGCCGGTGAGGCGGTTATCGTTGACGAGGCCTTGGAGGACTGCCTTGGCACTTATGCAGAAATGCTTGTCGACGTTAAATCAGAAATGGCACGTGCCGGGTCGTCAGAAAAGCAAGGCATCACAAGGCTGAAACAAATCGAAGATAATTTTCTAGTAAAGTACCCGGACCCCGAACACATGGAGGGTCTTGAAAAAATCGCTCAATACGGTTTGAGAAAATATGTCAGGCGGGCAGAAAAAACTTTTAAAATCAAAAATTTCGAATCGTGGTGCTACATGAACTACCCTCCTGATCTGTACTCACAAATAGCAATTTCCGAGCTTGTAAAACTGCGTAACTCCTACCGCCGGTACCTTAAAGGCGTGAAGGTGCTTGCACTGAACCCTACACCCCGGGAGCGAGGTTCCCGACGTAATAAGAGGAAGTTAATGCCATACATATACCGGCCTCTTCACAATGTTGTGATGCCGCACCACAGCGTGGTTTCTTTACTCCATGATCGTTTGCGGGCTGCGAACCCGAGGGCGCTGAAGAAAATCTCACGAGTTTTAGATGTTGGTGCTGGTGCCGGTCTATCCTCCATCCTCCTCAGGAGGCATGGTGTCGGCGAGGAACAAATGGCGTTGTCCGACCCATTCAAAAACAACCTTCTGTCCGCCAAGTGGAACAAACGATTTCTGTCGGGGAGAAAGGGCTTCATGGTTCTCAACTCACAGATCGACAATTTGTTCCCAACAGTAGTATGCGCAAAAAAAAAAAAAAAAAATTAAAAAAAAAAAAAAAAAAAAGGAAGACTGTAAGGGAAACGATTTCCAGCTTATTCTCCACACGGTGCCGGGGACCGCTTTGCCGGTTACAGAGTCTGTTTCGGAGAGGTGCCACGAGGGTGTGGAGGAGTACTTGATGAAGTTTTTGAAGAAAGCCGACATGTATTTGGTATGAGAACGAACAAGGGGGAAAAAAAAAAAAAGAAAAAAAAATCAGACGCCAAACGGGAGAATCGCGCTGACGTGCGATAACTTCGCGCACGCAAAGGGTTTCCGCGACTTCATATCAGAGGTGTTCGAAGGAAAGCGTTCATCCGAGCATAATTTTGAGGTTGAAGGTTGCTGGATGCAGAAGACCCATGTTGAGGGGAGTGAACGGAGCTTGGAGAACCCGGAAGGGTTGAACTTCGTGACCACCCGTCTTGCCAGGTCAAAGCGTCACAACATGACAGGAATGAGACAACAAGAGAAGCGGGAGCTTCCCCCAGGACCCCTCCGTGAAAAAGCACGGATCGACCATATCAAGACAGAAGTACTCGGTGGCGACAGCAAATATTGGGGCCCCTCATGGCACGCCTTAATAAACAAACTCGGATGGCGGGAAACCAACAGGCTCAATAGTATTAAATACATCCCCGAGAAACCAGCTGATCCGGAGATCGCTGTTCTTGAAAAAAAACTCACCACAAGACTGCTTTTATTGAAGAGAAAAACGGACTCCGACTACCGACTTGTTGATTTCGGCCAGCGGAGAAAACGACAGGGGCAGCAACTGGACCGTTATGAGGAGGCAGGCCTGCTGGCCGACGGTGGTTATGACGGGGAGGAGCACACACGGACATGGGACAGAGAGTTTTAGGAATCAGATTCTTCTTGATTTTTTTTTTTTTTTTTTTTTTTTAAATTGTTCCCGTGCAAATTTTTCACAGCACAATAATAAAAATTTAAAAAAAAAAAATGGGTTTCCTCGATGCCGACATCTTGTACCCTTCCCTGAAGGACCAGAAGAACGCCCACAAGCGCAAGAGGCTTGTTCAGGGACCTAAGTCCAGCTTCCTCGACGTGAGGTGCAACTCGTGCAAGCAGGTAGCGAGAAGGGAAAAAAAAAAAAAAAAAAAAAAAAAACCAACAGGTGACCGTTGTCTTCAGCCACGCCTCCACCGTCGTTGTGTGCGGCTCGTGCAGCAACGTGCTCGCCCAGCCCGCTGGTGGCAAGGTATTTACATTTACATGGGGTTTAAAAAAAAAATAAATAAAAAAGGCCCGCCTTACCGCCGGGTCCAGCTTCCGTACCAAGCAGGAGTAAGTTTAGTGCAATGTCTTGAAAAAAAAAAGGGTAGGGGAGGGGGGTTTTTTTATTCCCCTCCTCCTTTGATTTTCTTGTCCGATCCCTTGTCTAACCCTTTCTTTGGAAACAAAAAAAAAAAAGAAGGAATAAAAAAAGGAAAAAAAAACCAAATTATCAACACGAGGAAAGGCTGTGTAATTCCGTTCCCTACGTGGGTAGGGTGATCGCTTATCATATTTTTTTTTTCTTTCTCTCCCTTTTGGCCCGACCGAAAATGCTTTTATTATAAGTTACGTGGGTGTGAGGGAGGGGGGGTGACTAGATTCGGAAAAAGAAAAGAACTTTTTTTTTTTAAATGGAGTGTGCTTTTTTTTTTTTTTTTTTTTTTTTCGATCTTTCACCCCACCTTCCGTATTTGTGTTATGCGTTGAAGCGGGAAACGCGTAAAAAAGATTTAAAAAAAAAAAGAATAAAAATAAAGCCAAAAACCCCAGTAGAAAAGAAAACTTTAGAACAAAAATGGGTTTCCTCGATGCCGACATCTTGTACCCTTCCCTGAAGGACCAGAAGAACGCCCACAAGCGCAAGAGGCTTGTTCAGGGACCTAAGTCCAGCTTCCTCGACGTGAGGTGCAACTCGTGCAAGCAGGTAGCGAGAAGGGGAAAAAAAAAAAAAAAAAAAAAAACCAACAGGTGACCGTTGTCTTCAGCCACGCCTCCACCGTCGTTGTGTGCGGCTCGTGCAGCAACGTGCTCGCCCAGCCCGCTGGTGGCAAGGTATTTACATTTACATGGGGTTTAAAAAAAAAAATAAATAAAAAAGGCCCGCCTTACCGCCGGGTCCAGCTTCCGTACCAAGCAGGAGTAAGCATGCAAGTTGAGGGTAAGGAAAAAGGCGAAGGTAGGGGGAAAAAAAAAAGGGGAGAAGTAGCATCATGACTCTTTTTTTTCTTTCTCTTCCTCTTTTCCCCACCCTTTTTTTTTTTTTGATTTCTTTTTTTTCTTTTTTGAAGCCCAGTCAAGTTTTTTATTTTTTGATTTTTTTCTCCCCCCCCATCCAACCCCCCGTATCAGAATGTAAAAATGAATAGTGCCCTGTTGATACTAATCTGGTCGGCGGTATCAAAAGAAGGGAGATGCCAGGGTGACAACGAACTTCACGAAAGCGTGGGTGGGGTTGAGGAACTGTTTTGGCTGAACAAAGACCAAATCGAGGGGAGAACCACAGAATTCATCAACCCAAGTTCAACAAGAATCGAAACACGGCGGCCTTTAAAAATCAAGGCCAACATGGAAACCGGCCCGATCCACACATGCAGCTCATCGGGACAACGATTGACCGCCATAAACGGGCTGGAAACAGTAACCTGCCAAGAAACCGATGTTCTAAATACCGATCAGATCCAATCCTTGCACAATTCTGTAGAAGAAGCAGTCATCATAGCCGAGGGCTACCTCGAACCATGCAGAACAGACGAGGAAGGAGCGAGTGGGGTATCCTACCCAAAAGGCATCACACAAACCATCGACTGCTCTGTTAAAAACCGAGGAACGCCGTTTCTATTTCCAATGGCGGAGGAAAGTGTGTTGTCGAAATACGATTTCTTCCTTTACATCACGGCAACCCCTATGCCGGACGGTCTTCGAAATTCTACACACGCGGTTTCATGGCCGTGTTATTTTGCCCCGGTGACCCATCGGCCCACCACGGGCATCATCAACTTCAATCCTGGTAAAATCAACACGATCTCAAAAGGGTACACAACCCAAGTCCTCCTTCATGAGTTGTTCCACGTGCTGGGGCTGTACCCGCCTTTGTTCCGAAGCAACGCTGGTATCGGGTTGCTACCAACGTTTTTGAACAAATGGTTTTCCAGCACTGATTCGAATCGTACGCAAAGCGAGAAGTTAATGTACTCTGATGTTGTCACCACCCGCGACCGACCCACCAAATCGGAGGCCGTCAACTTTGCCACGGAAGGATCCTCAACCATCCCCGATAAACAAACCTTCATCACCACACCGACAATCCTAGAAACCGTAAAAGACTTCTACAACTGCTCCGACTCCCTCGGAATGGAAATAGAAGACCACACCTTTAACCGTGTCCCGCCGGCCTACTACGCCGTGCACTGGGAAAATCGAATCTCACGGGGAGACATCATGTCGTCGCTCCTTCCTCAAGACGCGGTTGTGTCACCCTTCACCCTTGCGATGCTGCATGACACCGGTTTCTACCACATTGCAAAACCGGGGCAATCCACCAAGTACGGCAGGCAAGCTGGGTGTTCGTTTTTAAGGGAATCCTGTGCCATGTGGCACACCAACACCGAATATTCCTGTCTCCTGCAGTATAAAAAAACAGCGTTGCTCGGGGGAGCGTGCCGGTCTGGAGGTTCCGAATGCCTGGCGAAGTGTTCGGACTTCACGTCGCCAGAAAAACTCGTGAAATGCTCCGGAGAGCACAAGCAAACTGAAAATTTCGGGTTTCTGATACCCTTGGAGTACATAGATAGAAGGTCCTACAAGGGTGACAATGCAAGCTTCTCCTCAGCGGAGGCAGCAAGGGCGCATGGTGGCTGCGATGTCATGCAAGATTACTGTTTCTCGTGGATCGCGGAACGGGATTTCTCGTGCATCTCCACGAGACAAGAAGTCCCCTCGGCGCCCCCCGACTGTTGGGAGGGGAAATGCACAGAGTTCAACGAGTTTTCGAAGGACAGCCGGTGCTTTCTTGGGAGTTTGAAGCAGCAGTGGGTCGATACCGATCAAGTATCACCGCACTGCCTCCCGTCCATGTGCTTCACGACAATCTTCGGATCGCAAGCTATTGAGATCACGATGGGATCATCGACTGTTACATGCAACCGAAAAGGTGAGAAAATCGGCCCGAAAAACACCCGAAAACCCGGGGAATTCTTCACGTTCTCACCTGAAGATGTCTCAGGCCTGTATGGGGACATCGAATGCCCCGATCCAGAACTCTTTTGCGGGCAGACAGTCCCCGACCCCCCATCCGTGCCCCCGTTGTACTCCGCTCCGTACTACCAACATGAAACGGCGCCCATGGAGAATTCTCTTCCCAACTCGGTTTTTATCAGCAGGGTGCTTATCAATGGGATTCGGTTATGTGGCTTGCAGCAAGGGTGTGAAGTTCCCATGTGGAGAGACTCACGGATAAAGCTCACTGTAGATGGAGGTCCCTTCACACCGGTGGTCGTGTCTCATTTAGTGACGTCGCTAGGCCGTGATGAGAACTGTGCCTGGGATGGTGCGGTGCCCTTTACTTTAACCGATGTTATCTACAATCAACGCTTGGTGTACAACACAACTTTACCTTGGTGGACCTTCGGGGAGCAGAAGGCGTTTCTTTGCGTGTTTTTGAACGGGCTCAGCGTGACGCAAGCGACGCTCATCCCGAAGATCTCTTTCCGACAAATACAAACCGGGACGTTGACGGTGAGAACCGCATCAACACCCCCTGCCATCGGGCAGCCCGTTTCGTTTTCCTTCGACGACTGGTCCTTGCACGACACCACCGGAGAGCTTGTTTATTACTCCTTTGCAGCGAGGCTTCCGAATGGAAACAGAATGCTTTTGAAAGGTGTGTCGCTGGCAAACACAGGGGAAACGATTATGCTGCCCAGCGGAATGAGCCACATAGAAGGTAGGGTTCATCTGTACGACGGGAAAAAAGTGAGCGAATGGTTTGCAAGGGAGGCGGTGAACATCACAGTGTCGGGCTTTGGAGTGCAAGACAGCACGCAGCGGCTGACAAGTGTCATAGAGAATTTGATACAAGAGGTTGAGAACAAAATAGGGGACAAGACTACAACCGACGACACCGAAGTCGTGGAGGAGTCTCTCGGCGTGGTCGACAATCTTGTGGACGTTGTAGACGAGGCACACGCCGCGCATGCGGCGCCGTCTCGCAGGTTATTCCTGGTCCTTCAAAATGAATCTGTTGCATCTAACGAGACATTTCACAATACCGAGGTGCGGTCCACAACCTCCGCCGCAGCCATCACACACGACATCGTCTCCTCCATGGCAGCCATTGAAGACGCGACGGTGTCGGCGGCCTCGGAGACGTTGAAAAAATATTCCTTCAATTACGAACGTGTCTCGTCGACGGCGCAGGACACAGGGATTACAACGGCGAGCACGCTGCTAAAGAAAATAAGCGTAGAGTCGGGTTTAGGGGATCAATCGCGTGTGGGGATACACAAGATCAACGAGATTTTATCAGCGGTCGACAATATTGGAGTGGCTAGCCTCGCCGATAAGAATTTTGCAGGCACGGAAAAGATTGTGTCGGGTGCGTTGAAGGACGCAGCCGACACCGTTTTGACAAAGATGAAACAGAAAGGCTCCTTCGATCACGCTGAGCGGGGGTTCCGAGTGACGGGGAAAGCCATACAACCCAACGCACCTGTGACAAGCCTAGGCGTGACCGTTTCACCACTAGGGAACGCCGTCCCATACGGATGCTCTGTGACCAAAGCCGATCCGACTCTCTTCAATGAACCAAACCTCACTTCATCTGTCGTCAATACACAGGTCCGCGATGCGTCTGATACCCCTCCCAGTGTCCCGTTCGACGTCACCGCAAGCCTCAGCGTCGATCTCAACCAAACACGGTACCCAACCGTCGCTGAATGCGAGCAGCAGCGAAACGGTAAAAGCTCCGTTTCCATCACAAGGCATCAGGTGAAGTGGAGAAACCCCGCCACCATGAAATGGGAAATAATCGACAACGGGGACGGCGGGCAGAACCTCACGGAATACTGTAAAAAGCTCACCGATGGGCGCGGAAGCGGGTGGAGGGCCAAGGTGCTCTCCGTGCACAACCAGCACATCAAGGCAACGCAGTTGTCTGAATTTTACATGAAAGACAAAACAGGTACGGAAATACCCCCTACCATGTATACCGTGTCCAACCCTGGGGGGTCGTCTCTTCCTGCGCAAACCAGCTCTGCTGTCTCGGACGGTGATGTTACAACTGCTTGGGTTGATTACAACCAGCAAGCTTTGATTTTTACGTTCCACTCCCACATGGACGGGATTTCCTCGTACGGCTTCGCGGCACGCACGGAGATGGTCTTCCGCAACCCTGTCAGGTGGCGGTTGGACTTGGCGAACGACACTATGAATTGGGTTCATTTGACAGGCCAGTACAGCGATTTTCAGTACACTCCAGGTGTTTACTCATACTGGTTCCATATCCCAACTGGAGCAACCGCCTTCACTGGCGGGTTCAACCAACTGCGGCTCACCATCACAAAGCAAAAGAACGACGTTTTCACGGTGGTGACGAACAAAGCAGGTGAAATTGCGGCCTTCATATACACCGAGGTCATCCCGACGATCAACACGGAGCAGTTCAGCCCGGGGACGTGGGTGCATGCTTTCGAGAATCTCGATGAGACAGGGATCCGTGTCCTTGTAGCGTACGGTATAGTCTACGGCGTGATGTGCATTGTGCTAGTGGTGTGTGCTTATTTGGATTCAAAGGAAGAGCATCAAGACGAAAATCTAGGGAGACCCTTGTGGTCGCCAAGGAATGCGAGAAAGAAATCAGCAGCGGTGAAGCAATTGCAAGCGGGGCTAGGGAATTCACCAACGTCGAGTGTGTTTGTACCGAAACTGTCGATAAGAAGGTTGACAACAGAGGACCCGCAAGAAATGTCGAGGATACAGGTGGGGGGAGAGGAAAGTTGCACGGCTGAAACGTCGTGCTGGTGGAAAACAAAACAAAAAACCCGCGAGATTTTCACAGAGATGAAACACCACACCTGGTTCACCGTGTTGTTCAGAGAGCCGCATTCAAGCTACACAAGGACGCAGAGGGTTGTGGTTCTGACAACGTTTATGTCCAGTTCCGTGTTCATCGCTATTTTGTTCTTCGGAAACGACAATTCTTCGACACCTTTGAAACTAATCACAACCGCGATCACCGCCTCACTGATAATGTCCCCTACAACAGTTGTCATCAGACTGCTGTTTCAACGAAGCAATGCACTGGAAGCGAAGTTCTCTGAATTCAAAATCGACCAGAACCCAATGGCCCCCATCATTGGGGAACTGTCGGTGTACATTCCGGAAGCATTGAATTTCCCGCAGCTCGATCACAACTCGTTGCCTGACATTTTCTATTCGATTGATTGGGAAAACAAACGGTTTGTGTCCTCCACGATATGGAACTCCATCCACCCGAAATGGAGCCACACCAACACTATTCTGTTCCCGGTTCGAGACGAGGATGAGAAGCTCAGCATTACGTTCTTTGAAAACGGCTTGCGGATTGAAGAAATCGGGACGTTGAGCATCAGCCTCATCGCGCTACGCATGAACCTAATCGACAACGGTCTGAGCATTACAGGGTACGAACGGACATGGTACGATTTGGAGCTGCACCCGAACCACCGTAAAAACATCCCGTTCAAAGAGGTGGCGAGGGCATTGGTAGCAATGGAATACACTCTGTACAATGAACCGCTGAGAGCCTTACCCGTCGACAGTACAAATGCTAACAAAAACTCAAGAGTGCACCAAGCCGACGCAAGACGCGCGTCATGGGCAGCTGGCATCCATCCTCAACATACCTCGAGATCCTTCACTACCTACGAGACGACTGTAGACGAAACAAAATCAAAGAGATCTATTCCCCACGACGGTGGTTCTGAGAACAACAAGGACCAAACCCTCCTGGAGAAGATCAAGGAGAACCCGGCCACATACATCAAGAACATAGTACTCGTAATTGGGATTCACATTATTGTCGCTGTCTTATCGAAGCAAGGCGCTGTTGGTTGGGCTCTCTACATGGTCTCAGCATCGTTGTTCACAACCATTTCATTCTTCACATCTTTCGGGAAGATTCTACTATCAAGCGTGTTGTCCATCGGCACCATATTTCTGCTTATTGCAGAGGTTACTGTTGGTGTTTTGTTGCTTTACACTGAATGCGTAATCGTTCTCATGGCCGTGTTTGGGAAGAAGCATCGAGCCGTGCACTCTGTAGGGATGACAATGCTGACGGTGGGTCTGTTCGTGTTGCTGTTGTACCTCATCGTTGAACCCCCTTTGAAAGTGATCGTCCTTGGGGCTGTGTTCTTGGTGGCGTGGGCATTGTTCCCTTGCTACATAATTTTCGATTATGTGATGGACATGCCGTTCTTTGGGATGATGGTCTACTATGTTATGTTTGCTTGTATAGTTTACACCATTCTTGGCCAGATTGATTGGGAAGGCAAGGCGGTTAGCAACCTTACTGTGTGGGTCCTTACAGGGACCGTTGGAGTTCTGGGCCTTGCTGCGGTCTTCTTTCTCAGGACAATGCTTCGAGGTCCGTTGTTCCCCCCACGGCTTCCTACTTACTGCAGGTATATTGGATACGTACTTGCGATAGTGATACAGATTCTCACCGTGTTCTTCTCTATTGTGTTTCTGGTCGAGAACACCTCGTCGAGCAGCCCTGTCTTCAACGGTGCATTGTGGACTTACTGGCAGGATATCTTTCTCAACGAGCCCATCAAGATTATTTTCCTGTCGCAGTTGGGGCCCATCACCAAGACTATCATGAAGGGAGGCGTGGGGAAGATCATGAAGACCGTCCTCGACAGCACGGGGATCGGGAAGATCGTTGTGAATCTGTTTTGAAAAGACAAAAAAAAAAGGGGGGGGGGGAAAGAAAAAAAAAGGAGGGGAAAGTTTTTTTTAGCCTTGTTTTACAACAAGCTTCCCTCGACCTCGACGTACTTTTTGTTTCGTGTGCATTTTCTCACCTTGTTTTCTTTTTTTTCTTCTTCATACTATACACAGGGTACACTCAAAAAAAAAAATTAAAAAAATAAAATAAAAAAGGAAGACAAAATGGCACGAGCACCTCAGGCAGAAGTGTCGTTCATGGATTGTGATGGGGACAAGATCCGCTTGATAGCCGAGAGGCAGGGGACGAAGGGGAGGGTGAGCCTGTTTCACAACGGGACGGCATTCCAGAACTTCGTGACGAGGATGGCATACACAACAGAGGACATGAAGCTGTATGTCAACGGGCACGAGGCAACCATCCAGATGCAGGCCACTGATGCTGCGGTCATTGACCAGATCGAGAAGGTGTGCGATGAAGGACTCTGCGTGTTCAGCAGGGGCGAGACGATCGATGCCGCGAAGGAGCTTGCAAAGGTGAAACAGAAGAACATTGAGGAGTTGATAGACGCCATGGAGGCAGAGGGGCTGAGCAAGGACATGATAGAGAAGGCAAAGGCCCGCCAAGCAAAGGATGCCGACAAAAAGAAAAAGGTCCCCAAAGAATCTCTAACCACCCTTCTCGAGATGGGCATACCCGAGCCCCGTGCCGTTCGGGCCCTCGCCCTCGGCGACGGCACCACTCCCGAAACAGCCATCACATACATCGAAAAGCACAGTGCCGACCCTAACCTGGACAAACCTCTTGAGGAATATCTTGTTCCAGAGTGGACGCTTCCTTTGACGGCTGACGAGAAGGCGAAGAAAGCAGCGGAGCTGCAACAATTGCTTGAGGTGAAAAAAGCTGAGCGGCTTGCAAAGGATCGCGAGCACCAAAAGGCAATCGAGAAATCAAGGAGGAAGGACGGTCAAGACAAACAAGAGTGGAAGGAGGAGCACGAGAAGAGGAAGAGATTGGAGGCGTACGAGGAGAAGAAAAGAGAGAAGGAAAGGGACAGGCTGGCCAGAGAGGCTGTCAAGGCAAAGATCGCGGAGGAGCGGTTGGCCAAAGGGTGGAAACCCCTTCCGGAAGACAAAAAGGACAACGAACAGGAAAAGGACGAGCTTCCTGTGAAGAAGGTCTCTGCGGCAGAATTCTTCGGGAAGAACACAGCAACAGCAGCAGATGATGATTGGGACCCCATGAAGTTCAATACCGCTGCGCAGCAACCGCAACAAGCTCCGGTCCAGCCTAGTAATACAAAACTGCCTGCTGCAACAGGACTGCCCTTGCCAGGCCTCACCCTTGCAGATGAGGACATTACCCTGGCTGTCAACCAGGTCTCCCACCTCCCTGGTTCCGTCAAGGTCCTCAAAGCCTATGTGAGCAACATTGTGGGTGACCCCTTCAATCCTAAGTTCCGTACTATCAAGACCACCAACAACGCCTTCCAGAAGAACATCGCCGCCCACCCTGAGGCTGTGAAGGTCCTTTACCTCCTCGGCTTCCGACCCGCTCCTGAAGTGCTCAACATTTCGTCCATTCACCTCCCCACTGTGGGGAAGGTCCTGAAGGCATTGGAGTCTGCGTAAGGCCCCTCTAGTGGATTTTTTGAGATGATTGAAGGAGGAAGGAAGAAAAAAAAAAAGGAAAAAAGTGTATTTTTTCCCCCCTAACCTAGCCTACCCCCTAAAGAAAAAAAAAAATATTTTGGTTTTTTTTTTGTTTTCTTGCCATCCCCACCCCCCCGTTAGAAAAAAGTGTGATTTTCTCTTCCCTTTTTTTTTTTAAATTCTCGTGCGGGGAAAATTTAAAAAAAAAAAAAAAAAAAAAAAACAGGGCAAAAGACCTAAAAAGAACTCCAACATGGGTGAGAAGCGTGAGAGTGTGGTCTGCGGGAAGGCGCAGCCGGTGACCTTCCTGTCATACTTCACTGGTATCAACAACACGGCGTACGGACCTGAACCCAACCCTGCGAAGTTTGAGGATAAGTGGTACGGGGAAGATGGTCCCGACGGTCCGCAGGAGGTGCTGCTGAAGGCGAAGGAGAAGTACGAGACCAAGTACGCCGACCACATGGAAAAGTCGGGCTGGGCACTGGACAACGTCACCATGACCAAAGGTTGCGTGAACTCATCAACACTCCGCATGCCTAGACCCGAGACCAACCCTGGGTTCACCGACTTCCAGCAGCACGGCTACCTCGTATCATACTGCCGTGCAAAATACTCCTATTTCCTCCTCCAGCAGCTTAACCACTGCATCGGCTCCCTTGGTGAGGACCACCCCACCTGCCAGAAGGCGGCCTGGTACTACATGAAGGGGACTCCTTCCCCCTTTGCCTCATTCTACGAGGAGGTATGGTTTAAAAAAAAAAAAAAAAAAAAAAAAAATACAGATGGGTGAGCTCGGCCATTGGGACACCCAGAAAAAGTGGGGTGTGAAGCCCAGGAGGTCTTTCCTCCCCTTCTACCAGCCTGTCAAGGAGAACATTCCGGGTGCTTACGAGTTCTTCAGGTCCAAGAACTACCTGGTATGAGTGACAGAGGGAGAGAAAAAAAAATATTTTTTTCTTTTATAGGACACCTACGACCCGGAGATGGAGAACGACGATGGCGGCCACAGCTACCCGTTCGCATTCTGCGAATAGGCAAAGCGGAGATAATATGTTATTATTGGTGGCGAGGGACGGGAGGAGAGAGAAAAAAAAAAAAGACAAAAGGGGAAAAAAAGAGGAAAACCAAAAAAAAAAAGAGAAAGGGAAAGGAACGGCCAAAACCTCGGGGAGGATATGAATTGGGAGGGGGGATCACTTTTTTTTATTTCTATTTTTTTTTTTTTTGTAAAGTGTTTTCTTTTTTTTCATAACTACCCCTCCCTTTATGTACGTTTAACCCTTGGAACAAAAAAAAAGGGGAGAAATGGGTGAAGGAAGGATTGGGAAAAACTACTATACCCTTCCAGATGCCCTTTTTTTTTTTTAGTTTTTTTTCGGATCAGTGAGGAGAAAGGGAAGGAGTGGGGGAACAGGGAGGTAGGTTGGGGGAGGTCCTTTTTTTTTGCAATTTTTTTTTTTTGCACACACAAACACACCCTCAAAGAAAAAAAAAGAGAAAAAAGGCCCTCTCCCCAGCTTGGTAAGAGCTGATTTAATTGACCTAACACTCCTAATTTTTTTTCTTTAATTCCCCCCTCCTTTTTTTTTCTCTTTACTCATGGGCTTGAACAGGACCTCCTTTCTTTTTCTTTTTCTTTTCCTTCTGTCTTGTGTGTTTTTTATTATTATTCTTCCCAGAACTTTCCATTCCCACTCCCCCCCTTTTTTTTTCCTTTTTCACGGGCTTTTTTCTTTTTTTTTTTCTTTACCACCACGCTTTTTATTTTCTTTTTTTTTCTTCAGTGTACCCCCCCCGAAATTCTTTCTTGTTACTGATTTTTCCTTGTTAACCCGAATATAAAAAAAAAGGAGACGATACTATACATTTAAAAAAAAAAGAGAAATGCCGGAAGCACAAACATGGACCAAAGCTTTGGTGAAGCTGATGTCGCCTGCTAAAGATGGGGAGGCATCTACAAGAAGTCAGAAGCTTTTCGGGCTGCTCTTCATCGGGTCCTTCTTCGTGCTGTTCGGCTTCGTGAACGGCCCCGCAAAAAGATCGAAGGAGAAAGGCAAAAAGAAGATAGGTACCAGCTCCATGGAGGACCTAAAGATGCTGGTCAAGATCCTTGTCCCCAACATGTTCTGCAAGGAAGCGGGCATCTTGATGTCGTTCATCGCAGTCTTGACAACGAGGACACTGCTGTCCATCGTTGTTGCACACCTGGACGGGAGGGTCATTAAGAGTCTGGTGGAACTGAAGTTCAGAGAGTTCACTAGGCTGTCCGGGTTGTGGTTGTTGCTGGGCCTCCCCGCTGCAGTCTGCAACGCGCTCATCAAGCTCATTCAGACAAGGCTTGCCTTCTCCTTCCGTACCAAGCTGACCCGCCACTTCTACGACCTGTACCTTGTCAACGAGGTGTATTACAAGTCAGGCAACATGGACGATAGGATTGAGAACCCTGACCAGATGCTGACTGATGATGTTGATAAGTTCTCTCAGCAGCTTGCTGATCTCTTCTCGCAGCTTGCCAAGCCTGTTTTCGACTGTATCCTCTTCACCGGCGAGTTGTGGAAGTCCGTCGGCTCCGGTGCTGTGGCCGGTGCGTGCATCACAACTGTTGGTACCGCACAGGCGCTCAACGCACTCCGCCCTGCCTTCGGCCGTCTCACCGCCAACGTCGCCGAACGCGACGGTCAGTGGCGTGCCCGCCATTCCCGTCTCGTCACCGACTCTGAGGAGGTCGGCTTCCACCGCGGTGCTGCCGTCGAACGCTCCCGCCTTGAAGCCGGCTACAAAGCCCTCCAGGACGCCAACAGAAAGCTCCTCGAGGCGGCCTTCCCCTACAACATCTACGAGGGGTACTTCACGAAGTACATCTGGGGCATCGTCGGTATGACCGTGTGCGCAGCGCCTGTCCTGCTCTCCAACGGCGGCCTCGGTGCTGGGAAGGCGACAGAGATCCTCGTCACGAACAGGAAGCTGATGAGCTCGGCTGCTGACTCGACGGAGCGTCTCATGGAGTCGCTGAAGGAGATCGCGCATTTGTCCGGCCGTTCGGGTAGACTGGCAAAGCTTCTCCGTGTGCTGAACGAGGTCGGGAAGGGGGAGTTCCACCACAAGCAGGTGGGCATGGAGGAGGATTCCCCCCTTCTAAAGTACCACGGTGTGGTGAAGCACGATGCATCGTGCATCAGGTTCGAGAACGTCCCGATTGTAGCGCCCAACGGGGAACAGCTGGTGAAGCCGGCGAACTTCGAGCTGAAACGTGGTGACCACTGCCTCATCACAGGGCCGAACGGGTGCGGGAAGTCCTCTCTGTTCCGTGTCCTAGCAGGGCTGTGGCCTGTGTTTGAGGGCACCATGACAAGGCCTGCCGAACCGCAGGATATTTTCTTCCTCCCGCAGAGAGCGTACCTTGTCCACGGCAGCCTTCGTGACCAGATCATCTACCCAGACATGAAGTCCAAGATGACCGATAAGGAGCTTGAAGAAGTCCTTATATGGGCGCGTTGCAAGCATGTGCTGGACCGTGAGAACAAAGGGTTCGAGTCTGTCCAGGAATGGAAGGACGTTCTGTCTGGTGGTGAACGCCAGAAAATCGGGCTTGCAAGGGTGTTTTACCACAAGCCCAAGTTTGCCATCCTTGACGAATGCACGTCAGCTATTCATGTTGACGATGAGGCTCTCTTGTATGAGAAGGTGAAGAGCATTGGGATCACATTGATGTCGGTGTCGCATAGAAGAACCATTTGGCACCACCACAAGTATGGAAAGGGGGGGGAAAGTTTTTATTAAAAAAAAAAAAAAAAAAAAAAAAGTGTTGCTCTGTCGTTCGAGAATGGCGAGATTTCGTTTGCGCCGTTCGAGGTTGAGGCAGTCAAAGCACCGACGATGAAAACTAACAAGGAAGCGGCTCCTTGATGAGAAGGGGCTTTTTATATTTTGAAAAAAAAAAAAAAAAAAACAGTTTTTAAAAAAAAAAATTAAATAAAATAAATAAAGTGGGAAGTGGCGTATTATCCGAACGTGGGAGTGCTTTTAGAAGCTTCTTCCTCCATCAGAAAGTGTGTTTTTTTTTTCCGCGTGTAACAATTTCACTTTCCTTTTCTGCCACAGACACACACCACAAAGAAGAAGAAAAAAAAAATAATATAATAAATAACGTCCTAGTATATTTCGAGGAATTTTGTAAAAAAAAAAAAATTCTTTTTATAATCGCCCCTTACACTCGTGGCAAGGTGCCCGGAGTAGTTTTCGGGATTTTTATGGGTAGGCATTTTTCCCCTTGGAAAAAAAAAAGCCCGTTTGGTAGGGGGAGGGGGCAAATGGACGGAACATTAAATCATTAAGAGGGCCGAGAAACGTAAAAATAGCAATTAAGCGAGTAAAGTTAAAAAAAAGAAAAGGAAAAAGAATAAAAAAAAAAGAAGGAGAGTTCGTACGTCTGTAGTTTAAAACAAAACAATTTTTTTTGAATGCTTAGCATGTGGCATGTTACCTTTCCCCCGTTCTCTCTTATTATACCCCTTCTTGTTCTTTCTTCCTATTCTCATTTTTTTTCTCTTTTCCGTCACACTCCGATCTTCTTTTTTTTTAAAAAAAAGTGAGCGCGCACCGCGGTCGCTCGGCCACATCATTTTCCATGTCAATTGTGATTCCCTCCCTCTCTTCTAATTTCCTTATTTGTCTTTTTCCATGTGCAATATTGGAGTGATTGCTTTTTTTTTTTTTTTTTTTTTTGATAAAGATGCGGGAGATGGAAAATAGGAGGCGAAAGAGAATGGAGGGGGAAAAAAAATCATTTTTTTCTTCCTCCCCCCTTCTTTTTTTTTTGTACCAAAAGAAAAAAAAAAGGCAGGAAAAAAATGGGAAATAGTACTGTAAAAAAAGAGAAAAAAAAAAAAAAGGGGGGGGGAGAGAGAAGTATAGGAAAATGAAAGAAGGAAAAGAAGGAAAAAAGAGAAGCGGATATATGAAAGTTGCGACAGAAACAGGGGGGGGAGGGTGACTATGTTCCCCCCTTTTTTTTTCTTCCCTAAAGGTTTCTAATAGCATTTATGCTCTAGTAAGGTGCTTATCGGACTAGCTAACAGGAGGCAAGGAAGGACTGATGTCCGGTGGTTTTTTTTTTTCTTTTTTTTTTTCCGGCTACATGTGGGTATGAATAAAAGAGAAACATATAAATATAAGGATTCACCAATTCTTGCTATTTTCTCGGAAAAAAAAAAAAAAAAAAAAAAAAAAAAAAAAAAAAAAAAAAAACCAAGCTAGTGGTTTGATCTTACGAGTGGTCCGGAATGCCCCCTCCCCCCGAAAAAAAACGAGAAAAAACATTTTCTTTTGGCAGATGGAGACTATGAATTACGCGAAAAAAGAAAGAAAGAACAAAAAAAGAGAATAACCCCCCCTCCCGATCTTGCACACCTCTTTCTTCTTCTTTTTTTTCCATTGATATCTCCTAAAACCACACATTTTTGTTTGGCAACCGCAGTTAGTTGAATTGCCGCCCACCCCCCCACCTTCAAATAAATAAAGAAAAATAAAGAGGTGTGCAGATGATTACATATATGTCGAATACAATTTTTGCCCTTTTTTTTTCTTTCCCCCCCTTCATTCTTTTCACCCAACCCATCCACCCATAGGGGGGGAGGGGAAAAAATGCTCAAAAATGCTTGCAATGAAAAGGCGAGACTCATAACACCCCACAGCACCTCACCCGAAGTAAGGAAGTGGAGGAAGAGGAAGACGATCGCAGCATTGGTCATGCTGCTAGTGGCATCAACGGTGCTAACCATAGTGGTGGTCCACACAAACGAAGATAAGAAAACCACTCCTAAAAGCGACACAATAAAAACCCCTCAAATAGTATCCGTGGATTGGGTCCACGAACTAGTCAACTGGAAACATGGACAAGCCCCGCCCCCGACCGACTTCCCATACGAAAAATCTCGAAAAATCATAATATACGAAACGCAATGGCACGACACAGCGTACTCCACTGGGCATATCCCGCATTCAATACACAGCGACAGCAATCAGTACGAAACCGGTTACCCCAATTATTTTCTTGTTTCAAAAGACGAGCTTCGTAAAAGAGGTGCTGCGATGGGTCTGCAGACAAAGGACTGCACGTACGTTGTGTACAGCGACGATGCTATTTTTTCATCCCGTTTGTGGTTTGTTTTAACGTATCTTGGTGTAGAGGACGTCAGGGTCATGAACGGTTCGTTTTCAATCTGGGTGGACAAGGGCTTCCCTGTGGAGACCACACCGTACTCTCCCGAACCCAACCCGGACTTCACGCCTTTCTTCAACGACAACATTCTCCTCACCCTTGACGATGTTCTCCGGTGGTACACGGACACAACAGCAGTGTCGTTAATTGATGTTCGAACAGAAGATGAGTTTGAAGGTGTCACTAGTGGTTATCCCAATCTCACTGCTGTAGGGAGGATACCTCATTCCACATGGGGGGGGGATGCTGTTCAAGGGGAATACACTACATCTACAGGGCTTCTCTTCCCTGACGTTGTAATGTCTCGGTGGGAGAACAAGAGTGTCCCCCTCTCCCGGCCTCTGTACTTTTACTGCGGGAACGGGTACCGTGCGTCGCTTGCGTTGTTGTTTGCCGCGCTTCTCGGAAAGCCTGCTGGGCTGTACTCCAGTGGGTGGTACGAGTGGAGCACCACATGGGTGGAGAACAGTTCGTACAACGAACCTCCGACGCCAGGGTGGATCCAGGAACCTTCTGGGAGGCCTATTCTTCCTTAGCCAAAGCATAAGCTGTGGTGGAGGGGGGAGAGGATTTAAAAAAAAAAAAAAAAAAAAAAAACGAAAAAAGCGTGTTGCGTGAAACCTTAGTTTGTTTTGTTCTTTAAAAAACAAAGGTGGTGCGGATAACATGGAAATATAAGGAAAATATCAGATGTGTTGTTCGCTGTTGACCTCCTCGTCGGTCATCACCGGTAGCGCCCGAGTGGAAGAACATAATGCAGATGCTCAGGGTGACGAACAGGCAGCAAACTGCACGAGCGCAGAATCTTGGTATCCGGGACGCCCCGGCTGGGGTTGAGCTGTACACCGCACGCATTAAGGACACGACGCGGAACGCAGAAGAAGCTACAACTCGGCCGCGGTGCACCCCCTGTAATCAAGTAGACAGTTCTTGTGCAGGGCGCCAACACCGGCCTCCTTTAACTCATATATTCTTTTTTTTTTCCTTCTTCTTTCTCTCATCTATTCGTTTCGTTATTACCTTTTTTTTTTTTTTTTTTTTTTTTGGCGGGCGGTGGGGGGTTGTGACCTTTTGAACGCCCAACGACAATTTGAAAAAAAAAAAAAAAGAAAAATACAGAGGGTTGCTGTTCGTCTTTTTTTTTTTTTTTTTTTTTTTTTTTCCCTTGCTGGACTTCTTGTTAAAGTACCAGATAGAGAGAAAAAGTCGCTGCCGGACGTCGACCGGAAAAAGGAACCAAAAAAAAAAAAAAGGAGGACCCAACTTCTTTTTTTTTTTTTTTCTCCCACCCTCTCCCCCGTCTCCACTGTTTCCTGAAAAAAAAAAAACCAAATTACGTGGGTTATACATCCCCTTCATTTCTTCTCTTCAAAAATATTATGCAAAACCTCATATTATCAATAGGAGGTCACAACAAACAACATGGAATCCCTGTCTGGAAATGCCCACCAAGACGTGGCGAGGTTCATGGAGCTAAGGGACGACTTCGCGTCGCAAAGCGGGGGGACGCAGACGGACGCGAGCACCGTTTGCTTCGACATGACGAAGGGAGCCTTCAAGTTCGCCGACACGCATACCATAAAGAAATCTTTGAACCGAGCATCAAGCCACGACCCTATAAAGGCGGCAAAGGGCTGCGAAGAAACTTCATGGCTGGCCTTGGAGGCCACGAACAGAAAAACGATTGGAACAGCTGACGGTGTGGAAATCCTCCTCCGAGCGATGCAAAGATGGATGGGGAAGAGATCAGCTATTGTGCAAATATGCATGGAGGCCCTGTCGCGGCTGCTCACCGCCGACGAGAACGCGGACAGCTTTTACGAACACGAAACAGAACTGCTGAAACAATTAGAGGAGGAATCGGGCTACGCAGGTGGAGGAACGTTGTTGGTCGTCGCTGCCATGTCAGGATACCCCTTGAAGACAGACCTTCAAATGCACGGTTGTTCCATCGCCCGCGCACTAGTTCAACACAAACTATACCTTAAGAGGTTCCTCCAATACGGGATGATAGGGCAGGTTCTAACAGCTTTGGAAAAACACGCAGAGTGCAGCCGGCTTGTCGTCCACGCTCTGAACTGTCTTCGGGAAGTCACCGCCACAACTGACGAGGCTGCCTTGTGGATGGTCCATGAAGGTGTTGTGCTGGACTACTTCGCAGAAGCATTGAAGAACCATGTGGAGAACACAGAGGTGGTGTGGACAGTGTCCAAGATGCTGCTTCGTGTCCAGAGATTCGACGCGCTTCGTGAAGAGGTCCGGAAGACCACCTTGATCCAGCATGTCCTGGTTGCGGGCGATACTCATGCGAACAACACCGACTTGTCGAAATGTCTTTTGCTGGTGTTGGCGCCGCAGGTCGGGTTCTATCCGTCCAGAATAGATGAGATGGCTGTCTGTGTGAAGAAGATCATGTCGCACTCCTGTGAGGAGCAGCTGCTGACGGTCGCGTGTCATTTGTGTGTTTCCATTGCGAAGGCTGCGCCGGATGACATGGTCAAGCTTCGGCTCTCGCGGCACTTGGTGCCTTACATCTCTGCTTGTCTTGAGGCGTTCTCGCCGTCCCTCCCCGAAGACGCTCCTCTCCTTCATGCCGCACGTGTGGCGCTTGCTTCACTCGTCGTCCACAAGCACAGCACCGCCTTGGGGAAACCCAGACGCGTCGCGAACACTACCACCCCCCCAGTTAAACACCGCTCGTTCCTGCTCCTTGCCGAAGCGGCAACGTGTCCTTTAAAGCTAGACTGGAAAGCCCTGGCTTTGGGGGTTTACTAATTTACCCTTCCTTTTCTTTTTTTTTTCTTTTTGTGTTTCTGTCCAAAAAGAAGAAAAAGAAAAAAAGGTGTGGCAGAGGTGGAGGGAGAGGGAGGAGGGAGAAGAAAAGGAAAAAAAAAAAAAAAGAAGAAACCATGGCGGACGCTAAACATTATGTGATCACAGTGTTCCTGATGGTGTTTGCGTTCATGAGCGGGGTACAGTTTGCGGACAAACGGCAGGTGTGCCGCGACACGAGGCCGGCGGCCATCCCTATGGAGGGGACACTGCGGTCGGTGGAGCACGCCATGCCTGTCCCGACACCGGAGATCCTGATTGCGTCGAATCTACGTACATCACGCACACTACACGAAATAGGCACCAGCATCAAGTCCGACAAGGTCACAGTTCACCGCTACGACCAAGCCTACAGGTTCCACTTCGAGAGGATACGGGAGAACAAGGTAAAGATCCTTGAGATCGGCTTAGGGTGCCTGGGCCTCGCCGACGTCGGGCTTGGTATCCAACTTTGGGGCGAATACTTCAAAGAATCCGAGCTCCATGTCATGGAACTGGACGGCGCATGCGGTGATGCGTACCTGAAGAACAAACACAGGAAGGACTACGAGCCAAGAGGCGGCTTCAAACTGCACATAGGCGATCAGTCTAATGTGACCTTTTTAAAGGAACTTGGTGAAAAACACGGTCCCTGGGACATTATCATCGATGACGGATCACACATCCCCGAGCACCAGATCACTACATTCGGGAACCTCTTCCCTTACATCACTCCCGGTGGGGTTTATTCCGTGGAGGATGTCCAAACCTCTTTTTGGAACGGTAAATGGGGCAACGAGGGGACCTTCATAAACTACATGACGGCGATCTACCGGCAGGTCCACACCAGGGTCAAGTCGGTAAAGACCGGTGCTGAAGAGGTCGATTCAAAATTCAAATCTCCGTACAAGTCTGTCGACTGTCACCATTTTGTCTGTTTGATCACAAAACGCTAAAGAAAAAGAACAAACATAAAAAAAAAAAAAAAAACTAACAGCCTCCCCCTCCCCCTCCCCCCCGCCTTTTTTTCTTTATAACCCTACATTTCTTTCTTTTTTTTTCCAAGCAAAAAAAAAAAAAAAAAAAAGAAATCTGAAACGACAACAGGAAGGAGGGGGAAGGGCGACCATACACATGAGATGACGGATACAACTAAATTCCACCAACCATATGCAAGCAAGGGTCTGGTTGATGGTCAGGTCCGCAGCGGTCTGAATGACAGTGAAAAGGCAGCTTACGACGAGCTGCACAAAACAGTAGAAACATGGGGCTTGGACAACGAAATGAGGGAATGGTGCAACGAAGGCACTCTGTGCAGATACCTCAGGGCGAGGTCGTGGGACGCTTCAAAAGCCGCCACGATGCTCGACGCCACCGTGAAATGGAGAAGAGAGGCAAAACCAAACCTTATAAATTACGAAAAGGTCAAAGGTCAAGCCGATAGTCTTGCCAACATCGTGTGGGGCTTCGACTCCGTCGGCCATGTACTGATGTACCTCCGCGTGACCAGAGACCCTCCAGGCACTGCACAAGAGAAGTTGGACTTCGTCATCCACAACATTGAAGAATCAACTCGAATGATGGAACGGCACTCGCATTTTTTCAAAGGCGTTGAACGGCTCACATACATCGTCGATTTGAAAGGTTTCACCATGCAGAATTCATCACGCGACATGCAGGTTTCAAAGCAATGGACCCACATCCTTGCCAACCACTGTCCGGAGAGGCTTCACAAAGCATACCTGCTGAACTACCCGGGCGTCTTTAAGTTTTTCTGGATGGCGTTGAAACCATTTCTCGACGTGGTCACCACTTCGAAGGTGTACTGGGTCAACCACACCACTCACCTTGCTAGACAGCAGTACTTCAAAGACGAAGGTATAGACCCCGACTGGTTTGAAGAGGAGTATGGCGGCAACCTTCCAGTGTGCAACACAATGAACTGCGTAAGCAAGCCAGGGTACAAGTCGTTTTTCAACCTTATCCCGCCTGTTTACAGCCCTTACAACTGGGCTATGATCGCAGGGGTGGCAAGTGTTATCTCATGTGCGAAGGTTCTTCCTGTTGAGATCACGATCCAAGCAGGGGAGGACTTCATGACAAGCCGCAGCGACGACGCGATCTCCGATGCCGGCAGTGAGGATGACGAAGTTCGAGAAATCTGGAACTCGATTCACGACACCGCTCAGAAGAAGCGTTTAGAGCTTGAAGAGATAACTGTGGAGGAGCCTGCTGTCTGCGTTCGCAGGCCTGCCGGAGATCTCCGTCTTGTACCCGTTGACTCCACCACTCTCGCAGGTACCGTGAAGCGCAAGGCAGCACCCCAAGACGCCAATGTCAATCATCTTGCTCTTTACCATGACGGCGTTCCCTTGTCCGACACCGTGAATGTGTTTCCCCTAGTGAGGAAGAAGGACACTGTGATAGAGCTGCGGGTCGAACAAGACGGGCAGTGCTGTGTTCTGGCGTGAGATTTTTTTTTTTTTTTTTGTGTGATTTTTTTTTTGTCGTGTGCTGTTGTAGGGAGGAAGAAGAGAAAAAAAAAAAAAGAAGAAAAAAGAAAACTCCCCGCCCGCCGCCGTTACTTTATACAAGTTCTTTCTTCCTAGGAGATAATATCTCTAAAGCCTAAAGGGCTCTGCTTCTTTTTTTTTTTTCACCTTTCATTAGCAGTTAAGGCCCCCCCCTTTTTTTTGTACCTTTGTTTTTTTTTTTATCTAACCTTTTTTATTTTTCCCCCTTTGAGGAGTCAAAAGTAACCTTTGATGGTACCTGAAAGAAAATAGAGAAAAGAAGAGGTTGGATTTTCTTTTCTATTCCTGCCAGGAAGAAGAAAAAAAAAAAGAAGAAACAACGTGTAAGGTATCTTGAAGGGAATTCTCATCACAAGTGAAGAAGAAGAGGAACAGAGTGGGGGAGGACAAAAAAAGGGGGGTCTTTCTTAATATCCTCCCACTTCACGATAACTCTACGAATGCATACCCTCTTTCTTTCTTTTTTTTTTTTTTTTTTTTCTCTTTTAAGGTTCTACCATTTCAACACATTTGTAAACTGTTCATTCCACTTTTTTTCTAAAAAAAAGAGAAAAAAAATATTTTTCCCACCCGTTTCTACCCTATTTTCCGTCACTTGGTTTATTAGTCGGTCCCCCCAACAAAATATAAAAAAAAAAAGCATAAAAAAAATTTTAAAAAAAATGCCTGGAAAGAAAAAGGTGAAGAAGCTCGACCCGTCTATGTACTCCACGGCAAGCAAGCCGAAGGAGGTGAGGGTGACGAAGGAAGCCGAGGAAAAATTGAAGGAAATCGTTGATAAACAAACAACACAGATTGCCGAAGGGTCTGGAAACCAAGGCGGCAAAGCATCTCTGAGAACCACCAGAATGATAAGCAGACTAGTAGGAAAGCTCTTGAAGGACGGGTTCAAACTCAGCGACATAGAAAGCGGGTTACGCGTCGGCATCGCCAAGGGGGGCTGCGAGAAGGAAATCGACAAACGAACACTTGACTGGCTGTGCTCTCACGTAACACCCCTCCCCTCCGTGTTCGCCGTCCACGTGGCAACAACAGACGTGGAGTCAAAGCTGACTCTTCAAAAAAACGTCAAAAAACCCATTATAGACAACACTCAACGTGACAAGGAAACAGAAGAGAAACAGAAACATTTAGCACAGCAAACAGCAAACGCGCAAACCGCAAAAAAACAAAAGGAAGACGCCGATCGGGCTGGTGCCCTAGAATACATCCTCTCAATGCAAGATCAAGAGGAGGAATCTGATGAAGACTGGGACGCGGTCCTGTCCCGCAATATCAACTACGGTTCGAAAGCACCGGACAAGGGGAACCCCCAATCGACCTCCCTCGCACCCAAGGAAGTCCCCATCCTCGCCGTCCCTGCGGGTCTGACCCTTCCCGAAGAGCAAGCGTTCATCACCGAGAAATACATCTCCACCCGCCTTGCCGCCAGCAACCCTTCCGCCACAAAGGACACCAAATCAGAATGCGGTAAAATGCTCGTATTCATCAAAAACATTCTCGACCGCTACGAGCTCCGGGAAGCCGCCCTGAAGGAAGCGTTCGAAGAAGAAAAGAAGAAGAACCCGCAGGAGAAGAAGGAAAAGACTGTTGAGAAGCCCGTCGAGAAACAACCGGAGTCAGACGACGACGAGGCGATACCCTTCGACATGGAGGAGGAGTGCGAGGACATGATCCGCACGAAGCTTCCCATCATAACCGACGCTGAGATGAAGAAGGTTCTTGAGGAACTCGGCTTCCGCTCATCGCAAGACATCCCTATGCAACCAAAAACAGTGCTGCAGAAGTACTGTAGTAAACACGGGTACAGACTGGGGTTCAAGGAGGTAGGCTCAAAGATCTACTCCGTGGACCTCACCCCTAAGAAGGGTTCTCCTGCCATTTACGAGGATGAAGCGGCGGAGGCGAGTCATGACACTGTAGAGGGGCACAACAGGGCTGCTTGTCACGCGCTCTTCTCCATCTCGCAGACCGACACTGTGCCCTACTTCTGCCTCCTCCCCGAGACCAACGTGGAGCAATGGAGAGAGTACTTCATCAACCACCAGCTGCAGCCTTCCAGCTCCAGCACCAACGATCTCCCTTCCAAGATAGCTGCGCTCTACCCCGCACAACCCCCGCCGAAGGATTGCCTGTACTCCCTCCACCGTGCTTCTGCCGACTCCACCAGGCCTGTCCCCAGTGCTGACACGCCCTTGACCCATGAAGAGCAGAGGGTCAGCAACGAGATGATCGTCGAGAGAAAAAATGCAAAGATCCCTGAGACGATCAGGAAGGTGAGGGAAGGGCTGCCTGCTGCAGGTGTGAGGGAAGAGATCCTAGGTCACCTGAAAGACCGAGACATGCTGGTCGTGGCAGGGGAGACAGGGTGTGGGAAGACCACGCAGGTGCCGCAGTATATTTTGGACTCTGTGATCGATGCAGGAGAGGGCGGGAGGTCTTTTGTGATCTGCACGCAACCAAGAAGGTTGGCCGCGACGTCAGTGGCCACAAGAGTGTCAGACGAGAGGGGGGAGGAGAGGATTGGCGGGCGTGGGAGCAGGGTGGGCTACCATGTGAGGTTCGATGCCACATGCCACAAAGGCACAAGACTGCTCTTCTGCACGACAGGTATCCTGATGCGACGTTTGGCTGGCAACAAGCACCTTGCAAATGTGTCGCACGTCATCATCGACGAGGTGCACGAGCGCTCCCTTGAGATCGACTTCCTGCTCTCGCAGCTGCGAGAGATCTCCTTTTACCGCCGCAGCAACGGCCTCCTGCCTCTTAAAGTAATCCTCATGTCCGCCACAGTAGACCCCGGACTTTTCTCCACATACTGCAACTCCTGTCCTATTGTGACCGTATCGGGACGCACTTTTCCTGTCACGACGCATTTCTTGGAAGATGTCTACGACATGCAGCAGTACGAGCTCGACCCCCACAGCAACGCGGCTCTGAAGCACAAAGACCACCGCGACATCATCGACGAGGACTGGGAGACAGACCCCCTCAACAGGAGGTACAAGTCGGAGAAGTACGAGAGCTACAGCCTCTCAACTAGAAGGAACATCTCATACTTGGACGAGTCACAGGTGGACTATGACCTCATCGTCTCCACAGTGACGTACATCGACAGTGAGTGCTCAGATGGTGCGGTCCTTGTCTTCCTCAGCGGCTTTGCGGACATCTGCAACGTGCGCGACATGCTTAAAGGGTCTAAGAAGTCAGCTTCCTGGTGGGTTATCCCCCTGCACTCCACAATCCCACAGGAAGAGCAGCAGCAAGCCTTCGTGACGCCACCCGAAGGCACACGCAAGATCGTCCTCGCAACGAACATCGCGGAGACCAGTATCACAGTCAACGATGTGGTGTACGTGGTGGACACGGGCAAGGTGAAGCAGACGCAGTACGATGCCACCACAGGGTTGTCCAGCTTGAAGGAGACGTGGATTTCGAAGGCGAACGGAAAGCAGCGCAGGGGGCGTGCAGGTCGTGTGCAGCCCGGAACATGCTTCGCACTGTACACCGCTGACAGGCATTCGACGCTCGATGCTTTTGAGACACCTGAAATCTCACGTGTGCCTCTGACAGAGATATGCCTGAACTCCCTCGTGCTGTACCCTGAGGTGTCTGCGAGTGAAATGCTTGCAAAGGTCATTCAGCCCCCGCCTGAGCCTGCTGTGGAGAAGGCGGTGTCTGAGCTTCACGAGGTGGGTGCTATGTACGAGAACCAGCTCACAGTGCTAGGGAAGCACCTTGCAGGGCTGCCAGTGGACGTCAAAATAGGCAAGCTGCTGCTTATCAGTGTAGTTCTGGGTGTGGTGTCGCCTGCTCTGACAGTGGCGGCGGTGTTGGGGTATAAGTCACCGTTCATGAATGGCTCGTCGGCAGCTAAGAAGCGTCTCAGCGAGGACCATCAGTCGGACCACCTTGCCTTTGTAAAGGTGTACGACGGGTGGGTCCGTGCGAAGCAGAACCGAGAGGGCTCTGCGTACTGCAGAAAGCACATGGTGTCGGTGTCTGTGTTAGAGATGATACGAGACCTCCGCAAGCAGCTGGCTTTTGCGCTAAGCGACGGCGGACTCATCCCGAAAAACTACGACAGCACCACCGAAGACGCCTGGTGGAACGGGAACCAGGCTAAGCCGAATGTGCTGAAGGCCGCACTGTGTTTTGCTCTTGACCCGAATGTAGCAACGGTGAAGAAAGAGCTGCAGACGCATAGTATATGGCTGAATAAACAACACGAGGTTTTCATCCACCAGTCGAGTGCCTTGAGCAGTGTGAAAGTGACCCGTCATCCGTACATCGTGTATCACACTCTCATCAACACCTCGAAGGCCTTTGCAACAGACTGCACGGTGCTCCCCCTTGCCGTGCTGCTCATCTTCTCGTCCTCCCTTGACATAGTGCATCGTGAGCGTGGTGCATGGGTTGACGAGTGGCTCTGGGTTCCCGTCCCCGCGAGTTTTGCCGTAATGGCCAGCTCCCTCCGCACTGTCATCAACACCTTCCTAACCAACATGCTTGACGGTGCGGTCTCCCGCGAGGCCACAGCCGCCCTCGCTCCTGTGGTTGCCTTCCTTGAAGAAAACTAGACGTTACCAATCACACACTCATTTTATTTATTCCGCATTCCGCCATTCAATCTACTGTTTTTCAACCATCACAGGGCCGCTTAAAAATGCCTACGAGGGATCGTGCTAAGCAGCGCCCGCCGCAAGGCCCGCCCATCAGGGTACCATGCATGGCCTTGGACCAAGCGGCACTGGTAGAAGCAGCAAAGCATGTGACTACCTCCCCCGACGACGGGTCGTATGATTTCCCTGCCGACAAAAACTTTCTGAAGTGCTTGCAGCGCTTTGTCGATGTAGTGCCCGGGGCGAGGGACATGCCCACTGTGGACATCGACACGTGGGAGATACCTAGCATGCGGAACGGCGACGACAGGATCCTCACCGTGAACAGGGACTTCTTGACACTGTTCAGAACTGCATGGGCAAAGGAGTTCCCTATGGTCATCACCTGCGCTATCGCCGACCAGTTCACTGCCTTCAGTGCCCACTCCTCTGTTTGGTATGAGATCCTTCTGCGGAGCACCGGCCCTGCCTTGCTGGAGCACAGGAATAGCAATGACGTTCTTCCGACAGGTGTTTGCTTATGCCACTCTTCTGCTGATCCTGAGGCGCCGCCTATCTCGCTGTCTGCAAATGCCTGGGCAGAGATTGTTTCTTTATGGCCACAGCAGTACCCCGACCCTTCGTACCACCAGACCATCCAACCCGTGATCAACGTCCCTCAGAGGCGACCTTCTGTCAACAACGGCATCATCATCGACGATGAACTCCCATCCTTCCCCCCGCAGGTGCAGGACGACCTCGTCAGCCGCCATATGCTCCCGAACAACAACAGCATGCCCCATGCACCGCAGCCTTCTCAAGTTGCGTCTCAAATTGAACAAGCGCACAGCATTGGCATCAGCGCTGCCACAGGACCGATGACTGACTTCGAGAAAATGGGCAACGAACTCGAGGAAATATGCAGCCAACCACCGCAGCTCTCCGCGCCGAACCGCGACTCCCAGCCAATGATCATTCACAGATACCCCGAACATGAACAGGACCGCAATTACGTCCAGCCCGGATCCGAGGAGCTCCCTGCTCCAAGGGAAATCCCTGATGTAGAGGAGTCCTTTGCCCATGAGGAGGAAGAGGTACTCCCTGAGCCAGAGGGGCCACCCCCGCCGGTTGTAAAAATCAAGAAACCTTTGAAGTTTGACTCAGCACCACCTGGGAAGGACAACATCGACTCGACTCTACATGCCAGGGTGCTGCAGATTGAGGCCATGAAGATCAGGAAGGAAATGGAGGAACGCAGCAGGGCCGCACAGATGGAGCAGGAGGCTAAGATACAGCAACTGCAGAACGCCTTGTCGTCGCTCGAGGAAAGCCACAAGCAGCAGCAGAAACTGATGCAAGAACCGGAGCAGAAGGTCGCACCGCCGGTCAAAAGCCCGAAAAAGAAGAAGAAGAAGAAGAAGCAGCCGGATACCCTGGCTGTTGACTACCAACGGTACCCGTCTGATGGGGACTTTGCTTTCTTCAGCAAAATGTATAACTCGGTGAGGACGGAGGACGTTGTGTGGGAGCCAATGATGACACAAACTACTCAGGCTGGCCCACGGCCAGTGCGCCAAATGTCTAGGACATTCACACCGGTGCATGAACCCCAGGAGCCGTCGTGCACGGAGGAAGGATTCATGTATGATGACACGGAGACAGACTCGCTCCCACAGTACATCAAAGCACCCAGCACCTCCAGCAGGGCTAAGGCCAGGTATGGTGTGCTGCCGTTAGACAGCGAGGTCCGCACGAACACAAACCCCTCCGTGTGCAGCGACGGCGAATTCTTCAAGTCAGTGAAGCAGTTCGCAGACGCGGCTTGCTCAGCGGTCGACCCTACCCCGCAGAGCTCCCTCAGGAGGAGCACCCTCAGCATCGAAGGAAAAGAGTTGGAAATCGACCCAGATCTTTTGAAGGAGCTGTCGGTGCACCCCACACCCATGAGCACCTGCGACAGCCTGCCTGATGGCATCTTAAACATGGAATCCTTCAACGGGGTGAAAACCTCTGTTCCTGTACCTCCTTCGGTGTTGCAATCGCTGATGAAGATCAGTGAAGAAGGGACTTATGAGCAGCCTGATGAGTGGAAGAGCCCGGCGAAAGACTCTCCGCCGCCTGCGAAGTATGTTGTGGAGGACTTGGCACGTGTTGTGCCGAACACAAGGGCGGTGGCTAGGCCGCTGCCCCCTCTACCGGATCCTATCGTAGTGGCAACAGAGCCGAAGAAGGTACAGTGTCCTGTTGAGTCAAGGAAGCTGTCCCCAACAAGAAGGCAAGGGCAAGGGTTTTATATTAATAATGTCATGCAAACACATGGGATGCAAACTCCCCCGCCTGCTATGGAGGTGCAGAACGCAGAAGTGGAGCAGCTCAGGATGGATACTATATTGAAGCAACGGGAGATCGAGAAGCTGCAGTACCAGCTACAGCAGCAGCAGCAGCAACAACAACACCAGCAGCAACATCAACAACAACAACAACAACAACAACAACAACAACAACAACAACAGCAGCAACGACAAAGGCAGCAGCTCATGCATCAACGTCAACAGCAGCAACAGCCCATATCACCCCCCTCTGCAAAGAGCGAAGATGCAACCGTGTGGGGTCCTGGTTCCGTTCCAAGCACCCCTACCACCTCCATCCCTCCCATATCGTTCACGTCCTCTTCCTCCAGCAAGCCCCCCTTAGCAAGGAAAATCCAATCCAACTACAGTGGCAAGAACCATCCTTGGCAGGCCTTTACCGGTGTTCTTGAAAACATTTACCGTGAGTGATCCTTCCAGTTTTCTGTATCGTCCTTAGAACCCCATTCGTTAGACACCCCCCCCCCCTATTTTCATTCTTTCTTTAATTGTACTCACCCTCCCCTCCTCTCTTTGGTGTTAATATCTGTTGTACTGCAAACCTTTCTTTTACTATTATGGCTGTCCCCCCTCATGTCATATTTTCCATTTCACGCCCTTCCTTTTTATGAACGCAAACAAAGGAATGTAATATGGACTACGACGATGGGTACACACCGTACCAAGTGCAACGTGTGCGGGAGGCGGTGAGTGAGGCCTTGGGGAAATATGGGGAATTGTTTGATGCAGGGGAGAAGGCGGTGCTGAACAAGTTCATGTGTTTGAACAGCGACGCACAGCTGATGGTGTCACGGCTGTATGGAAGAAAGAAGATATGGGTTCGGTTGGAGAAGGCAAACAATGAAAAGGTTGCCGACCCAAAGACAGCAATGCATGACCTTGCAGAAGGGAACTTTATTGATGTCTACACAGGGGACTCAGTGAAATGGCGTGAGCCGCCCCGCGACCTCGTTGCCGTGCTGACTGCTGCCGACATCAAAGACATCCTCAAGAAGTGTGGCGTTCCTGGCGTTCTCACTATGCACAAAGAGGCACTTTTCACCTATTTGTGCCGCCTTCTCACCGACACCCCTCAGAAGTCTGGCCAGCAACGTCTGTCTTTCGTAAACGGGCCTTCCAAAGCCACTCTCACCGCAAGGAAGCTTACCTCCTCTGCTTTGGGATCTTGTATGAAGATCACCGTTGCTTTCCACGCCATCTTCCGCCAAGCGCACCACCTGTATCTCCTGCAGTCCCCTTCAGACGCTGTTGAAATGCTCCTTGTCGAGACGACCGATACGGGCAACGGGCATCCCTCCATGGCGCTGTACACAATGAAGAAGTGGCCTGTTGCGAGAGACCGTGACACCGCACCGGTGTTCAGGACAAAGTCAAAGTACACTCAATATACGGAGGCAATGGAGCAGCTGCATAAAGTATCAGCAGCGGGCATCGCAGTACAGAAGAGCAAGGACAAGGACGCATGCATGAATGTGGTGAAACCTGTAGCAGAAATGGTCGCAAAGGCTCTTGCGAAGCATGCCGAAGGTGCGAAGGAGAAGGAGAGGGATGTTGAGATCAAAGATGAGGCGGCAAAGGTGGCGAACGAGAACTGCATAGTGCTAGACGACGAGGACGCTGCAGTGGTGCGGTGCGAGGTGGACCTCACGTCGGATGCAAAGAGCGTGCAAAGCGACAACGGCAGCTTGTTTTCCTTTGAAAGTGAAGCACCAGAATCTGATACGAAACCTGCGGAGCCCCTGCCTGTGGAGTACACCACCAATGGTGTGTGCAACGGCTGTGGTTCTGACCACACCACTCTCACAGCACCTTCGAATATTTTCCGTGCGGCTCACGTCCACCGCCTGACCCTTGTCGATGCCATCGGTTACCTAGAATCTTCGAAGGAGTACACTCTGGCTGTCACCTACCTGAAGCTCATCCTTGCTTGCCCTCTCTTCAAGCCCCGAAGAAGGGGCAGGCTGTGGCAACGTCTCGTCATCAACTCCACACACCTCAAGCAAAAGGATGCCGCGGCAAAGTACCTGAAGCAGGCACTGACGGAAGAGGAGAGTTACTTCATGGCGGGATCGGATAGATTGTGGTTGGAAAGGAGATACAGAAAGATAGAGAAAGAGGCAACGATAGAACACCCCAGGAATAGCTTCAGCATTCATGTAACCACTCCCACGATTCGGTACGTCACGGGGAAGAAGTGGCGGGGATCGAAGTGGCCGATGTGGGACCTTTCAAGCAGTACTGTTGTGGAGGACGAGAACGACTTCGGCGGGTTGTCGGTTGAGTCCTTTGCGGAGAAGCCGCCGTCCTTGGGGAACGTGGAGAGGGCTGCGAAGCATGCTATATGCCGGCATTTAACTGAAGGATGGAACGGCACCCACTGCGAAGGAGGGACGCTGCGCTTCATCTTCACGCTACTTACATGGGAGGTGTTGTTCAGTAACTTCGTAGACAACATGCCGGCGAGATTTGTGTCGATGCCTATGGACTTCAGTTCACCCTTCTTCGAGGCGAGGAAGGGGTTGTTTGAGGAACGCTGTGCTGAGATACGCACATGGACGCATGAGACGCTTGCTTGCACCATCAAAGAGCAGTACGAGCAACACAATGGAGTCACCGCCTTCAACTGCGACTGGTCCATAGAGTGTGCCGTAGTGCTGCAGGTAGCAGTGTGTCTTGGCCCAGTTCGTAGTGCCGGGCTGTGCTTTGAATTCGCAACACAAATGCAACTCTCCGGCATGCCCGACCTCCTCTTGTGGAACCCTATCACACAAGACATTCTGATATCAGAAGTCAAGGGCCCTGGTGACTTCCTTAGTACCAAGCAAGAAATCTGGTTGACAAGACTAGCAGAGCTTGGTATCCCTGCCGAGGTGTGCAGAGTGGCAGATGTTGAGGCGATGCACGCAAAGAATCAAAAAAGGCTGTCCGTGGAGCAGAAGCGGCTGTCGACAGGAAGCGGCAAGACCGCAAAACGGCAGAGAAAAAGCAAATAAACTAAACCTTCCTACTCCGACTTACTTTTTTTTTTCCTTTTTTTTTTCTTCTCTTCAAGCGAATGTCGTTCTTTATCCCAATTTGAGAAAATTCTTTTTCAGCGTCATTCCTATGACCACCCAATCACAGGGCACTTAGGGGGGGCAAGATGCCACCGCGGGATAGCTGCATGATACTCCGGGTGCAGTACCCGGTGAAGCTGATCGGGACAGTGAAGGTGTCCGTGAAAGAGAAGGTGTCCAAGATATTAAGAGAAGTAGTGCAGAGGTTTCCAAAGTACTTCAACAGAAAAGAAATAGCGAACATGCGGGTGGCCATTATGGGGCGGTTGATCTCGAACGAAGAACGGCTAGAGCGGTTCAAGTCGGGGGACATTATCATGATAGTAAAAGGGGTCACCACTGATATGCCGAAGTGCCCAGTTCACGAGCTGGAAATGCTGTGCTACACCAAGAAGCACCAGTACATGCTTTGCCACACGTGTTGGACTGTGCAGGACCACCATGGGGTGAGCCATTCTGAAAATGATCAGTACATAATTTCGATAGGTGACCTTCCCGAAGCAAAACGGAAGCAGGTGATCGAAGATGCACGGTCTGACTTCAATCTCAAGCTTCTTGAGGAAACCAAAGCCCCCGAGAACGGGGTGAACGGCCAGCCTGCACCAGACGCGTCACAGCCCTCCACTTTCAAAAACCACTTAGACCTCCGAGGAATCCCCAAGACCATTCCTAGCCCAGTGCGGACGAACCTCGCTCTCGAGGCAGCTCAGAAGAACCTCCTTGCCCCCCTTCATCAGGCGGAAAATGTAGACGTTCAAAATGCAGGTTCCATGTTCCCCCTTCTCTATGCTGTGCACAACCAGAACGAGGAAATCGTGTCGTGCCTGCTGGCCAAGGGTGCCAACGTTAACCAGCGCACTTTTAAGGGTCTGACATCGCTTATTGCGGCCGCTCACTTGGGGAACTCAACGATCGTCAGCATGCTGCTGGAAGAGGGCCACGCACAGCCCGACGCGCAGACAAAGGACGGCACCACCGCCCTCATCGCTGCAGCGTCGAACAAAAAATCATCACACCTCAACCTCCTCACCCTCCTGCAACATGGTGCCTCTGTTAATCTTGCAAAAGACAACGGCACCACCGCGCTGATGTGCTCTGCAGAGATCAACGACTTCATTGGCATCAAGATCCTCATCAGGAACGGTGCCTACCCAGGCACGAGGCAGATCAACGGGCTGTCAGCACTTGCGATCGCCACCACCAACAACCACCTGGAGTCCGCCCGCACTCTCCTCCGAGCCGATGCACCAATGTCCCTTGACTTTAAAGGTAACACACTTCTGGCGTTGGCTGGAAAGCACGCGTCACCTGAGATGATGCAGCTCTTCCTTGACAACGGTGTGGATCCCAACCAGCGGAACCACAACGGGTGTGCACCGATCGCACTAACGTGTTCTTCTAAGTGGGCTGTTGATAATGCAAAGCTGTACCTGAGCGCGGGCGCTATAGTGGATGGAAGTGGTAAGTGCGATATTCTCAGGCACATCATACTGAACGGGGGGAAGCAGTTGCTGTACACCCTGTGGGACAGTGGTGTGAACCTGGACTACGAGCGGTTACTGGAAGCAGCGTCGGACTTCCGTGACAAGTCGATGTTGAATTTCATCGTAGAAAGAACGCCTGAAGGGGTGAGCTTTGGGAACTCCATCCTGCGTGCTGTCGAGGCCAACGACAAGAAGACAGTCGAGATGCTTGTCGAGCGATGCAGCCACGCAGACTCCCTCCGCATGGCCTTCACGGAGTCGCTGCGTGTGAAAAGCACCCCGATCATGCAAATGTTGCTTGCGAACGAGAACTTAACGAAGCCCAGTGAGGGGAAGCTCATGACGCCCCTGATGACGGTGGCGGCGGAGACGGGGAACTCAAAGCTTGTCAGGATGCTGCTTGAGATGGGGTTTGACAAGACAGAGGTCGATATACATGGGCGCAACGCGCTGCACTATGCGAAGGCACACAAAGTGGCCTTTGCTCTACTGCGGGAGCCGGACGAAAGGCTGCAATGCTTGGATGTGAACAACGAGTCTGCGCTGATGAATGCCGTGCGGCATGGCAACGTTGACACAGTGAAGCTGCTGATCAACCTGGGCTTCGATGCCAAGTCGCGCAACACAGACGGGGACACCCCTGCGCATGTTGCGGCAAGGTCCAGCTGCCTGTCCACACTCAGAATGGTTCTGGGGACATACAAGGCCAACCCACAGGAAGGCATGGTCCCGAACGGAGAGGAAATGACACCGCTGACCATATCTTGCTTGCGGGGAGCGCCGATGCATGTTTTAGAGGTGCTGAGCCAGCTGAACCCGACACAAGAACAAATCGCCGAATCGCTACATGCGGCAGTGAAGGCAGGCAAGGCATCAGCAGTGGAGAAGCTCATCGCGCAGCTGAAGGTTCCCATCGGACCGTTCCTAGAGACATGCGCGACAACTGACAACATGGACATCATGAAGATACTATTGCAAGTGTGGAAGGAACAAGAAGGGAAGTGGGTGGTGGCGGAGGCGGTGTTGAAAAGCGATGCCCGTGGGATATTCGAGATGTTAATCGCACCACTGGAACTGCTGAACAAACTGTTGAAAGAGAAGACGAAAAATGGAGAAACGCTCATGCACGTGGCGGCACAGCACGGAGCCTGCAAATGCATAGACATGCTTGTTGACTGTGGGGTGGCAGTGGATACCGTAGATGCGGAGGGCAAGACACCTCTGATGGCTGCTGCCAACGCAGGTCATTTAGATGCTATCAGAAAGCTAGTAGAGACATACTCTGCCCCTCTCTCACCGCGATGCGCGCAGTCCCGAAATGCTGCGATGTATAGTGTGCTGTCAAACAACTCTACCGCTGTCCGCTATTTTGTAAAACCCAAACCAAAGCAATCGAAGACCACCTCGGAGGAGCTGGAGCTGATGAATCTTGCCATCGAGAATGAACTGGAGGATATGGTCCATACCCTGGCACTTTTCCCTGATGGTTGAGAGAACAAAATAGTCATACTTTTTTTTTTTTTTTTCGAACTAAAAAATTTTTTGGGTTCCCCCCACTTTTTTTTTTTTTTTTTTTTCCTTCATAGCCGCAAAATCACACCGGAAAAAAAAAAAAGTAAAGAGAGAATCTGGAAGGATGGGGAAAATCATGATGTTCATTTTTTTTTTTTTTTTAACCATCTACCAACGAGCGTCTTTATAGAGACGATTTGAAAAAAAATCTTTTGCGCAAAGGGCTTTCAATGCAATACAGCCCGGACACTTCTCGCATCCGGGGTCCTGCGCGGAAAATATGAAAAATATAAACTAAATGCTGCCCTAACTTTGCAAGAAAATGAAAAAATAAAAAAAAACGCCAGCCCAAATTTACCCTTAAAAATCACTTCAAAAAAGGGCACCCAGAAAGAGGCCGGAAGAGGACATTATGAGTGATGGTAGCACTGATGGCTCATCCCTATTATGCAATTTTGATACAGACAGTGATTCTGATACGAATTCGACCGATTCCGAGTCACAGCAGGGTGATTGGACGACGAAGCCGGAGCAGTTGGAAGGCATCCGGTTTCGTGAAGATCGGAATCCTTGTGGACCCTGTTTTGACATCAGAGGCTCAACGCCGTACCAAAAATTCTCCCAAATGCTCGTCCCAAACGTTATTCGGGTCATAACTTCGAACAATGTTGCAAATGCGGCTAAAAAAGGTGTTTCCCTGGATCTCGATGCTGCTTCTCTGCACCTTCCAGGTGCCCTTTTGTCGATGGACTTGATATCATGCCAGATTATTCTGACTACTGGCGTACTGGCTCCACGCCTCTCAACCACACCCCTGGGTACGCCACCGTCATGTCAAGAGACCGCTTTTTGACTATTCTGGGAAATCTGTGTTTCCACAGCGAAACAAACAAGCGTGCTGACTTCTACCTATCGCAAGGGCCTCCCGGAGATCACGGATGCCCCAAAGCGAGTCCGCAAGCCCAAGGACGCGCACCCTGTGGGGACACCCAGTTCCACCAGCACGTGAGCATCCTTTGCACCACAACGTGGCATGCCATCAAGCCTGTGCGCTTTCTGTCGACGTTGGATGTTCTGGTGAAGTCAAATTTGGCGTGTCGGCCAAAAGAGAATGAAAGCCGGAGGCCCTCCAGAAAGGACATCCCTCAAGTGCATATTTACAACACCGCAATGGGCGGAACCGACGCTGGGTGACGCTGTGACAAAACGCCATAAACGCACCCTTATGACTTCGAAGTGGCCCCTGAAAGTATTTTCGTACTTGTTAGATAAATCTCTGGCAAATGCCCGGTTTGTTTGGAAAGAAGCATTGCCCCCCAACACCCTGAGTACGAACGACAGTGGATTCACGCCTTTCAAAGAGGCAGTCATCGAAGGGCTACTAGGGAGGCTGCCCAAACAACAGCTAAAGTCAGCTACAGAGCAGGCTGCCCCAATACCATGCCCCGAAACACAGAACGAGTGCCCTGAGACCCCAATGCGCCGCGACAGCACCTTCTGGGACCATTTCCCCGAAAAAGTAGCGCAACGTGCTGTGCAAGCATTGCAAGTCGAAAAGACCCCTATTTCAGTGTTCAGCCTGCTTGGTACAACTTTGCGTGACTCCGTGCTTCAAAGACTACCACCTTGCCGGGGATACCCCCCAGAAACCCCTCTCGGGGTCAAAAAAGAAGTCCCCCAGCCCTGGGGCACGTACGAACCGCGTCAAGAAGGCCTTTAATAGCTTTTTATAGAATTTTACAGTCGATTCTTTTTGACTTGTTTTTTGTACCCCCTCTCGGGCACTTCGGGAACGATATTTTTGACAATGTTGTGGGGGTGGGCCCTGCTGTGGGCACCCTCTCTCTAGAATTGGGACATCTGAAGGCATTTCCGGGGGCATATAGCCCCAGCGTTGCGCTAGAATAGTTTTTTTTGAAGTTCTGAAAATTTACCCCCTGGTGGGCAAAAATGGTCCGTTGGTAGATGGTTAATATTATTGACAGGAGTAAAACGATTAACACAGAAAATAGGGGGGTGGTCAAAAAATATCTAATGGAATGGCGCTTTGTTCTTCCTATTCTTCCTCCACCCCCCGATCGGCTTCTTTAATTTCTTTTTGATGCCATTTTCTTCCCTTTCTTCCTCTACCCTCTTAAGTGCTACGTACATCATGGGCAGCCAAACAGAATTCCCCCTTCTGTCTCTTCTAGTGTTTTATTTTTCATTTTTTTTTGTCTCGGAGTGTGCAAAGATGCCCCCGAAGTCGTTGCTCCAGCTCTGGCTAGCTCTCCTGTAGGCATTGTGCTACTCCTGTACATTGTATGACTTAGGTCTGTTGTAGTGGTGTGTAAACTGACCTCCTGGCTTCTTCTTCTTCTTTTTTTTTTTTTTTTTTTTTTTTTTTTCTGCACTCAACAATTTTCGATTACGCGGAGGCAGCATTTTTGGGTAACTTTACAACAGCTTTGCCTTTACCTTGCCCACTTTTTTAGGGTACACTAAATAAAAAAAAAAAAAAAAAAAAAAAAAGGGAGCAAAAAGGTGTGGAAAATGTCGAAAGCAATGATAACAACTGTTTGGCTGGCCACATTAGTGAGCGAGACACAGGGGGACAACGTAAAGGTATTCCTCCCCTCCCCTCCCCTCTCTCTTCCTCCCAAACATTCTTATTAGTGGGCGTATGACTTTCTGAGTAACGATATGAAAGGACCGGCCGACTGGGGGACCACGTTCCCTGACTGCAAGGGCACCAAGCAATCTCCGATAGACCTGACTAATGAGGTGGCTGAGAAAACACTGGAGGACTTGGTATGATAGAGCACACCTTCATCTTATCCTCACACAGTTGTTTAAGTGCGCGGATTTCAAAGGGTTCACTGCTGAGAACACGCAGATGGCTGTCAAGGTTACGCCCACTGAGGGCACGTGCAGCCTCTTCCCCATCTCAAACGGTAAACAGATCAGTACCAAGTTCATGATGGACAGCTTCCATTTCCACGCTCCTTCCGAGCACACCGTAAACGGCCGACGTAGTGACTTGGAGTTGCATTTTGTGCACAAGTCAAGTGCAGGTGAGCTTGCCGTAGTAGGTGTTCTCTTCGATGCCAAGAAGGACAGCCACAGCTCCTGGCTGCAGACCATCTGGGACGCAGGGCTCCCAGAAGCGCCCATAACACCGGAAAAGCTTCCCGAGTACTTCCTAGCCAACAAAACCTTTTCCCACCCAACAAACAGCAGCAGCGCCATAGTACCTTCCCTTTCCGTTGCTCTTGACGGTGGTACCTACGTCACATACAGTGGGTCCCTCACCACCCCACCCTGCACTGAAGGTGTCCGCTGGCACGTCTTCACAAAGCCGCTCGGGATGGCCCCTGCACAGCTGCAGGCCTTCAGAACCGCCATGCGAATGACTTCCGAGTCATCCACAGCCCGCCCCGTCCTGCCTCTGCGAGTGCGAGTGCTTTATTCCAACACACCCGTGCAGAACGTGTTGCCCCGATCACTCACCGGTGCCAACAGCACCGCTGCTTTGATGGGCGTCGTGATGCTTGTCATGCTGGGGACTGCGGTCGTGGTGCTTCGCAGGAAGCGCCCGACGCATCAGCCCATGCACAACCTACCCAACGAAGCGATCGAGGTCAGCACTGTTGGGTCTTCCGAAACAGAGTAGTGCAGTGAGCACCATGCAGAGAAACACAGAGCATCCAGGTAGGGTTGGGATCATGGCAGACACTCAATGGATGCAAGGGCACAAAGCGGTGATCAATAGCATTGCGGCGTCAGCAGTCATGACCAGTACTGTGGCCACCGCCAGTGACGACGGCACTGTGAGGGTGTGGGACGTTAGCGTCAACAAGGCAGTGCGGTGCATCGACTGCTTCGATCGAAAGGGCGTTGACGAAGTGGCGTGGAATGGGGATGTGCTGCTGGCCGCAAGCGGAGCAAATTGCTACCACATCGACACAAGGGTGAACGACCACATGATCGTGGTGAAGGAGTATGGCGAGAGACATGACTTCGAGGGGGACATAACGTCGCTAACTGTGAACGAGGGTGAGGTGATTGTGGGACTTGAGACAGGGGCGGTTATAAAGGAAAAGAACGGCACAGGTGTGCGAGTCGTGCCGCACGGGAATGTTGTCTCAGGTGTTGGAATATGCGGAGACACTGTGTGGTCCACGGGCATGGACTGCACGCTGGCATGCACCACGTACAATGCGGAGGGCGGGACAAGCAACACAATAGAGCTCCCCGGACTGCAACTGTCGGGGCCACAGGTCATCAACCCCCCATTCCCGACTTCGCTGAGCATTTCGTCAGCATCAGGAACTCCGGAGGTAGCCCTCGGCATCATGGACGGCACGGTGTGGGTCTTCAATGAGGAGTATGAGCCGCTCAACGTGTGGAAGCCGCATGAGAACGTTCCCGTGGAGGACGTAGTGTGGCAAGGGAGCAAACTGTGGACGGCAGGGAAGAACGGTTATGTGGCCCTCTGGGAGTTCCCCGAAGACGATGAAGACGAGCAGGAGGCGGAGGAGGATGACGCGTCGAGCTCTCTGGTTACCGCAGTGCAATGCCCTGAGACAGTAACCTGCCTAGCGTGCCCTGTCTGGTTAGCGGAGAGACATATCGTGACCGGCGATGTGGGGGGCAACCTTGCCCTGCACACGCTACCCAAGCTTGCATAGTGAAGAAGCAGGTATCTTAGTTTATCGTGTTTTTACCAAGTCATCAGTCGTTTCTTCCATACTTTCTTTGTTGTCTTACAGTATGAACACACCGCAGTGCCGATGGACGCGGCACGTAGCGTGACCTCGTCACTACCGAATGAAGTCCTGCCATGTTTGAGCATGGCGGAGTGCAAGGAGAAAGAGCGGGACAGAGAAAGGAGCTGGTATAGAGGGATCAAGAACGGGAAAATGTTGTGTATGTGCACGGACACGGAGAACACGAAGGTGAAGAAACTGTTGATGATGTCGAATAGCAACGCAACGCCGCTGAAGCAACCGTTGCTGGCACAGCTGCCGGGGATGGAGAGGATGAACAGCATGCAGAACGTGATCAACGACATGCTGTCGAGAACGGAGATCGGAGACCGCAGGTACTTCGACAGGAGCCCGTTGAGAAAACGTTCATTCAAAGACAAGCCTTTGTCCTTGCCTTTGCAGAACCCTGTCGCCGAAAGCGACTGTGAGCTCTTCCCCGAAGAGCGGTACTGGTTCCTCGACAACGACCAGCTTCTGAAATCACCCGACGCCGCGGCAATGAAGCGCATCAAGCGACAGGTAGCAGTCAAGGGCTACTCCCCTTCCGTTGTACGGACTCTGAAGAACAACACCGCAGGCATGCGCGCCTTCACGCTTAAGGTGTCCCGAGTCAGAGAAATACGACGGAGAGACCAGCGAAATAAACGACCGCTCAGCCCCCCGCTCATGTTGTCACCACACTGCAAGGCCAACCACCAAACAAAGGCAGCCGAGATGGCCTCGTCGCACCGTGAATCTGTGTATGCAAAAGCAAGCCAGCGACAACAAGAGCTTTATGAAAGCAGGGCCTCTACCTTGCAGATGCACAGGCAGAGGAAACACAAAACGATAAAGCCGTTTGGAGTTTATGTGATATTGGCGCAGACGGTCATGACCTTCGGGACCATAGTTGAAGACTGGCGGAAAAGTAAGCAAGAGGAAAAAGAAAGCAGGGAAACGCAAAAACCCTTAAAACTGAAGATAGTAATGAACTCTGTGGCAAGTATGATGAGCCCTACGAACCCGAAGCGCAAACTGAAGAACGAAGCGCTCGAAACACTCCGCAAGCACATTTGGCTGTTCTTGATGATGGCGCGAATACTGCGGAAGAGGCGGTGTGCGCAACTGATCGCAAAGCACCTGCACGCGGAGTCCATGAAGACACGCATCTCGTACCTCGTGAAGCAGATGGTGGGCGCTGCACGGTTTGTGCAGAAGTGGTGGCGAAAACGGGATCCAGTGATTAAAGCAAACGTTGTGTTGCTAGCAAGGCAATGGGATAAGACACTGGAAGGCATCCTTCAATGTGACGCTGAGCGAGTGAGGAAGTACAACACAGATGGCAAAGCAAGAAGGAAATCCAAGGGCAAGATCGTCAGAGAGCAACCATCAGAAACATACAACTACGCCGAGGAAGCGGGGAGGTATACAAGGGACACGGCGTCGCAGGTGAAGGTGGCACAGCACATAATGTCAACAGTGCTGGCGGACTCGATTGAACTAACTGTACCTGGGTTTATAAAGAACAAGATCCTAAGAGCGGTGATGGATAGACAACGGGTCGTGCACCGCCTGAGGATCGGGAGGTGGCAAGAAGAGATGAAACTCTGCAAGTTGGAATACGAAGAGGCACGAGCAGTGGTGCTTGTTAAATCAGAGATGTCCGGAATGACCTCAAGTGAGCTCCTTGAAGAAGTGGACGAAGGCTTTAAATGGCCCAGACGTCCTGCCCTACACAACCTGTTGCCTATCAACGAGATGCGGCTTTGCATTCTACTGGGCTACCACATGTTCATGCACCATGCTGCGTCCCGTGCAGAGACAGGCATGGGCGTCTCAGACGGCGATTCACGCGTTCGAAAGAGCATGACGTCTAGTATGAACAGCGGGACTATCTTTGGGATGTTTAAGAAGCTTCAAGAGACTCTCGTCCTTCCGGGCGTGTCCTTGGAGTTCAATTCCCTACACAGCGAACTGGCGGACTTGATCTAGTGGGTGGCCCTTCTCGCGTTTCTTCTTCTTTTTTTCTTTGTAAATTACTACCAATACACACTACAGGGAAAATGACACGCATTGAGTACTTCATAAAAGACGTGAGCGGCGACAACGGGACATCGGTGCAGTTTGATGTCGAAGGGTGGTCGCCTCGGTGTGTCAATGACTTAGAAGTACGAAGGAACCTGATGCAGATCGCCACTGCGTGTAGGCTCGCGATGCGAGAGAGGCTCCGCGACGGCTTCGCGATCGAAGACGTGGTGGGCCTGCCAGTGAAATATCTCATTCAAGACGGCTCAGTGAGTCTAGCCTTCGACACTCCCACGGAGGCTTATAAGGAAATGTTTCCCGCCGCCGAGGACGAGGCACCCTGGCTCGACAGCGCGACCAAAGTGCGTACTGTAAAGTCTCATTTTGGAGAAATCCCGCTCCTGCCGCCTCTACAGGTATTCTGCGGGGCACGCCCGTTCTTCACGAAGGACTTGCTGTCAAAGTGCAAGGCTGCAAGAGAGGTCGTGAAAGAGTGGTGCGGGAGCGACCTGAAGACTTATCACTACAGCAGGTTCACATGGGAGGACGATCTACCGAGCGATGCATGGTGTGCCACGTACTTATTCTATTCGTCACCCGACCCGACGGGACCTTTGAACTTGTACCCTTTGCATAAGGAGAGTACGCTGGCAAACGAGTCTCCGACAGGAACGGACAGCAGCTTCTATCCGCACTACGTGGAGTGCGCTGTGGACCCTGCGCAGATCGCGGAGGGCGATGTGCTGCTAGAAGTGACTGATGTGCTACTGGAGATGGGCACTATGCTAATGCGGCCGGAATGGGGGGACTTCTGCTCTCTGTTTGAGAAGCACGGGTTTGTACCGCCCGAGCCTAACGCTATTCTCAACATTGGTCTCGAGAAGGCACTGATCCCCATGCTGTACTTTGCTCCCTTCGTGCCTCTCGCGGGCTTCATCTACACTCACACGTTCAGCAACGTCCCTGAACCGAAAACGATCTGCTTCACAGCAACAGCAGCATCTCAGTACCTCACCCTCGCACCCGATGCCCCCATGACACACCATATGCTGGCCGTGGCCAAGGCCGCTTATAACGATGTGGAAGGCTCGCTGGTGCCCTACACGGCCGATGAGGTGGAGGCGGCCTTCAAAGATATTCCACGAGACGTCTTATCGCTGCTGCTGGAGCATCGTTGTGCAGGTTCTGAAGATCGAACCCCCGCAGGGGAGTTCCTGAAGAAAACACTTAATGAGAACGCAACGAAGTATAAAATTTAACCCAAAGGGCTGAAAATCGCCCACTTTATACTTAGTTGCACCATCACCACACCACACCGCACTACACCACAGGACAAGGAGGCCGCAAACACAATGTTGGGCCTCATGATGGATTACGCGGAGAATGTGCGGGACGCGTTGGCGAACCCGTTCAGACACTTGGAGGACAAGGGAGCAGAGGGCAACCAACTACCTCCGAAGTCCAGATTTAAGCAAGAAGTACTGACAAAGAAGATTTTTGAATTAGAGGAGCAAGTGAGGACTCTGCACAATGAAAAGGATCTGCTGACACTTGGCCGTGCAGAGGTCGATGGGAAGGTGGAGCTCATGAAGAGGTTGCGCGAGGCGCATGAGAGGGCAAACAACATGCGGGTGGAACGGGACGAGATAAAAGGAGCCCTCGATAAGCTTCATGTGTCATACAGGATGATGGAGCAGCGTGCGCAGAACTTCGAAGAAGAGCTGATCAAGGCCAAGGCGGATGTCGGGTTGTGGAGCGAGCTCACGAACGAGCGCAACAAGTATGCGCGCAAGCTGGAGTCGACGGCAAGCCGGCTGCTTCTCGCCAGCAACCATCTGAAAATGCAGAAAATCCTCACCAAGAGGAAGAACGACGAGCTGATGGAAGCCAAGAAGCTCATCCCGTTCCATCTGCGAGAGGACAGTGACGAAGAAGAGGACGACGAGTACGACACTCTGTCCAACTTCGACAATGTCAGCATGGCCAGCACCCCTCGACGCAGCAGCGGACGCCCCAGCAGTGGGCACTCTATGGAGTACTACGCCTCCAGAGCGGCAGGCCTCGAAGAGTCGAATGCGCACTTAAACAGGCAGAACGCTGAATTGCAGCATAACCTGAACACACTCCAAGTGCAGCTATCCATTTGCAAGGGCAACATGACGGAACTGAATGACGAGAAGATCAGCCTCCTCACACGCAACTCGTCCCTCGAAGGTGAGAAGGTTGCCACGCAGCTCCAGCTCACCGTGTTGGAAAAGGAGAACGAGGAGTACCGCAAGCGTTCCAACGAGCGCAACTCCGTTCAGAATCAGCTCAGCCAGTTCCGTGATGTGCTCGCAGGCAACCATGAGACGAGCAGCGACCTTGCCAAGCTCTCCCAGGACCACACCGCACTGAAGGAACAACACCTCCAGATCAAGGCCTACACCGCGTCCTTAGAAGCACGGGCAAACCAGATCCCCGAGCTACAGTCACGATTCGCAGAAATACAGAACAAGGCATCTGCTGCGGAGAAGACTCTTGTGGAGCAAGGAACGCAGCTGGCTGAGAGGGAAAAACTTATCGTCAAGTTAGAGCAGAGCAAGAAGCAAGCAGATGATGAGGTCAAGAGGCTGCACAGCGACAAGTCAGTTCTCGACATGCAACTGCAGGAGAGCAAGAGATCCGTTCAAAAGATGGAAAAAGACATTGCAGCTTCGGGCTCCAAGGAACTAGAGACACAGAAGGCGTACCACGATAAGGAGCTAAATGGTGCTATGCAGCAAATACAGCAGCATCTCAAAGCGTGTCACGAAGCACAAGAACTAGCGACCACAGAAAAAACAACTCGCGCTTCGGTGGAAAAAGCTCTAGAAGACATGAGGACGCGGGGTGAGGCCATGCAGGCGGAGCTTGTGAATGCGAGAAAAGCGCTCGATGACGCAGAAGAAAAGCAAAAACAAGCAGCCAGTGAGATAGGTAGTCTGCAAGGGCAGCTTGAAAGAACAAAGAAAGCTGCCGATGAGACGGTGCATTCACTCAGGAAGGAGACCGCTGACCGCCAAAAGCAGCAAGAGCAGAGGGTGGGGGCTGACAAGGACGCTGTGCAGAAGCAGCTCATGGCAGCAGAAAAGAGCACCGCAGAGCGACTGGCGCAGCTTGGCGAGAAGGAGAAGTACGTGACGAAGCTCGAGGCCGCCAGGAAGCAAGCGGACGACGAGGTGAAGAAACTGGTTGGTGAAAATTCTGCACTTCAGGCCAAGCTCGCCGAGGCAGTGCGCACATCTGCTGCGCAAATGAAAGAGTTGTCGCAGAGGAACATAGAAGAGACGACAGCACTGCGCACTGAAAAGGAGTCTCTGCAGGCAAAACTGGACGCCAAGATCGCAGATATCATGCAGCATCTCGAGGCTCAAAAGAAGCTGGAGGCAAGTGCAATGCAGCTGACACATGAGAGAGACTCTATTGCAAAGGAATGCAAGAGAGTTGAAAGCCAACAGGAGCAGGCAGTCAACGAAAAAAACTCGTTTCAGAAGCACGCCACCGAAAGGGCAGCTCAACTCAGTGAAAAGGAAAAGTACATCACCAAGCTTGAGGGCCTGAAGCAGCAGACGGACGACGAGGTAAAGCGATTGGTGAGTGTGAACACGCAGCTCGAGACACAGCTAGCAGAGGCAACACGGCTGTGTGAAGTTCAGGCAGGGAGGGAAGTTCAAGCAGCAGACAGTGCTAAAAAACTCCAAGAAGAGGTGAAGAAGTTGCAAGACAGCAGGAAAGGGATGGATGCAGAGATCGCGAAAGCGGAGAACGAGAAGACGATGCTCGCCAAGGATCACAAAGCACTAGCAGAGCGGTTTGCCGAGGCTAAGGAAGCCCTTGCGAAGGCAGAGAACGAGAAAAAAAGGCTTGAGTCTCAGTTGCGAGACACAAACAATGAGAAAACTCAGTCCGTCGCTAAGACCAGCGCCGAGACACACAAGCTTACAGCAGACGTACTGGAGCTCACGAAGAGGAAGTCGGCTGTTGAGGCTGAGCTTGTCAGGGCACAAGAAAAAGAGCGTCACATGACGAAAGCCACAGAGCAGCTTCGATCAGACCTCAAGAAGCAAGAAGATCGCACGAAGCAGGCAGATGCAAAGTTCAATCAGACTGAGAAGGATTGCAAAGCGCTCGAGACACAAGTGGCAGACGTGAAGAAAGCCCTTGCTGCCACCGAACAGGTGGTCGAGGTTGAGAAGAAGCACAAGAACACCCTCGAGGCACAACTTGCCGAGGTGAGGAAGGGCGCATCTGAACAAACCGCGCTGCGTTCAAAGCTTGAGAGTCTCGAGAAGAAAACAAAAGAACAAACGCAGCTGCTTGTCAAAGAAAAGTCTTCGCTGGAGGCAAAACTCAACGAAGCAGCAAAGTCGACACAAGCTAAAGAAAGTCAGGCAGCACTCGAAAAGGCGAAAGCAGCAGAAGAAGTGAAGAAGCTGCAAATCGAGCTGAAGAAGCAACAAGACATCAAGAAGCAGGCTGATGAGGACTTCATGCAAGTTTCGAATGAGAAGGCAACACTCGAAAAGGCGCTCGCTAGCGCAAAGCAGGCGGTTGACGAAGCAGCAAAAACCCACAAAAAGACTGCAGATGACCTCCAGCAGAAGGTAACTAGTGAGAAGAGCACCCTGCAGGCGCAGTTGGAGAACGCAAAGAGAGCGGCTGAGGAAGCAAAGAAGCAAGCGGGGCAGGAAAAGTCTGTTCTTGAAGTGCAACTTACCAACTTGAAGAAAAAATGTTCGGAACAGGAAATGCAGTGCTCCAAGCTTGAGGGCGTAAAGAAACAGTTTGAGGCTAAGGTTGATACTTTAGAACAGGAACAAGCAAAGGGAGCAGAGGGCGCGAAGCAATTACAGGCCGAGCTTAAGAACCTGCAGAAGAGTAGGAAGTCGGCAGATGTGGATTTAGAACAACTGCGAAACGAAAAGACGGTGATCACGAGGAAACACGACGAGCTCAAAGCACAACTGACAACTGCCCTCCAGTCCGCAGATGTAGAGGCGAAGAAACTGAAACAGGCTGACAATGAAAAGAGCAATTTGCTGAAGGAGGTCGCCAATTTGAAGCAGAAAGTGGAAGAAGCGACAAAGGAGAGGTGTACGCAGCTGGATGTGTTGAAGCAGAACATTGCGCAGCAAGAGAAGGTGGGGGCTGACAAGGACGCTGTGCAGAAGCAGCTCATGGCAGCAGAGAAGAGCACCGCAGAGCGACTGGCGCAGCTTGGCGAGAAGGAGAAGTACGTGACGAAGCTCGAGGCCGCCAGGAAGCAAGCGGACGACGAGGTGAAGAAACTGGTTGGTGAGAATTCTGCACTTCAGGCCAAGCTCGCCGAGATAACGAAAGCAGCACAAGAAAGAGAAAGCCAAATGACAAAAGAGAGAACTAAGACAGCTGCTGAAACACACAAATTCCAGTCCGAGTTAGGGAAACTGCAAGATATGAAGAGACAGGCAGACGTGGACATCGCTAAAGTATCGGGCGAGAAGGCCGTACTCGACACACAGCTTGCTGAGCTGAAGAACAAGTTGTCCGAGCGAGGCCAACAGACGGAAAAGCTTGAGAACTCGAAGCAGTGTTTGGACGAGCAGGTGAAGCAGCTTACGGCTGAGAAGTCCTCGCTAGATGCCAAGGTTCTGGAGATAAGCAAGCGGGCAGAGGAAGCGAAGATGCAGGTGGCAAAGGAGCTGGACGACTTACAGAAGAAGTGTTCGGAGCAGGAGGTGCAGCACTCCAAGCTTGAAGGTGTCAAGAAAGAACTGAGCAAGAAGCTAGAACGTCTTGAGCTTGAGAAGTCCGAACAGTGCGAAGTTGCAAAGGCTGCTCAGGACAAGGCTACCCAAGAGGCACAGGAAAAGACAAAAGTGCATCAAGGAGTTACAAAGTTGCAGGCCGAGCTGAAGAAGCAAAAAGACGTGAAGAAGCAAACTGACGCAGACCTCAGGCAGGTCACGACTGACAAGACTACGCTACAGGCGCAATTGGAAGAGATAAGGAAGACCCTCACCGCCACTGAGCGACTTGTTGAAGTTGAGAAGAAGCACAACATCACTCTGCAAACTGACCTCGACGAGTTGAGGAAGAGGTCAGCTGATCAGGAAGCTCAGCACAAGAAGCTCGAGAGTTTGAAGAAGCAGGTGGACGAACAGGCGCAGACACTTGCGGGTGAGAAGTCTACGCTGGCGACGAAGCTCACTGAAGCAACGAAAACAGCTCAGGCAAAAGAGTGTCATGTTTCAAAAGCCGCGGAAGAATTAAAGAAGCTGCAAGCTGAGCTGAAGAAGCAACATGACATCAAGAAGCAGGCTGATGAGGACTTCAAACAGGTTTTGAGTGAAAAGGCGACACTCTCGAAGGACTGCAAGGCACTCGAGGCGCAGGTAAGGTCCATAGAGGAGGCTCTTGCTACTTCTGAACAAGCAATGGATACTGAGAAGAAGCATGGCAGCACCCTTCAGACTGAACTCAACGACCTGAAGAAGAAGTCCTCTGATCAGGTGGCACAGCACACGAAGCTTGAGGTGCAAGCAAAACAGCTCAGTGAAGAAAAGTCCTCTTTGGCTGGGAAGCTTGCTGAGGCAATGAAATCCGCACAAGCCAAGGAAAGCCAATCATCTCAGGAGAAGGCGAAGGGGGCAGAGGAACTGAAGAAGCTTCAAGTTGAGCTGAAGAAGACAGACGATGCAAGGAAGCAGTCGGAGAAGGAGGTGAAGCAGCTCACTGGTGAGAAGTCTTCAGTTGAAGCGAAGCTTGCTGAGATGACGAAGGCAACACAAGCAAAGGAAGGTCAGGTGGCGAAGGCAGCAGAGGAGGCGAAGAAGCTTCAGGCTGAGCTGAAGAAGCAACAAGACATCAAGAAACAGATGGATGAGCAGGTGAAGCAGCTCACTGGTGAGAAGTCTTCAGTTGAAGCAAAACTTGCTGAGGTGACGAAGGCAACCCAAGCAAAGGAAGGTCAGGTGGCGAAGGCAGCAGAGGAGGCGAAGAAGCTGCAAGCTGAGCTGAAGAAGCAACAAGACATCAAGAAGCAGGCCGACGAGGACTTCAAACAAGTGTCAAATGAGAAGGCAACACTAGCAAAGGACTGCAAGGCACTTGAGGCACAGATTGCAGAAGTAAAGAAGACACTTGCTGCAACCGAGAAGCACAACACGACTCTGCAAACTGACTTTGACGAGATGAAGAAAAGATCATCTGACCATGAGGTGCAGTACAAGAAGCTTGTTAGCGAAAAAGGTGTCGTTGAGGCAAAGACAGCGGAAGAGGCGAGGAAGCTTCAGGCTGAGCTGAAGAAGCAACAAGACATCAAGAAGCAGGCTGATGAGGACTTCAAACAAGTGTCGAATGAGAAGGCAACACTAGCAAAGGACTGCAAGGCACTCGAGACACAGATAGCAGACTTGAAGAAGGTATCAGAAGCAAGTTTCAAGAAGCACGAGAAGGAGGCAGGTGACGTGCAGCAAAAGGCAGCCAGTGAAAAGAGCGCCCTGCAGGCACAGTTGGTGGAAGCAAAGAAGTCCCTGTCAGCTTCTGAGCAAAAGGTTGCAGACGAGAAGAAGCATGGCAGCACCCTTCAGACTGAGCTCAACGACCTGAAGAAGAAGTCCTCTGATCAGGTGGCACAGCACACGAAGCTTGAGGTGCAAGCAAAACAGCTCAGTGAAGAAAAGTCCTCTTTGGCTGGGAAGCTTGCTGAGGCAATGAAATCCGCACAAGCCAAGGAAAGCCAATCATCTCAGGAGAAGGCGAAGGGGGCAGAGGAACTGAAGAAGCTTCAAGTTGAGCTGAAGAAGACAGACGATGCAAGGAAGCAGTCGGAGAAGGAGGTGAAGCAGCTCACTGGTGAGAAGTCTTCAGTTGAAGCGAAGCTTGCCGAGATGACGAAGGCAACACAAGCAAAGGAAGGTCAGGTGGCGAAGGCAGCAGAGGATGTGAAGAAGCTTCAGGCTGAGCTGAAGAAGCAACAAGACATCAAGAAACAGATGGATGAGCAGGTGAAGCAGTTTGCTGGTGAGAAGTCTTCATTGGAGTCCAAACTCAGCGAGGCGGTGAAATCGACACAAGCCAAGGAGAACCAGGCAACACACGAGAAGGCGAAGTCAGCAGAAGAATTCAAGAAGCTGCAAGCTGAACTGAAGAAGCAACAAAACATCAAGAAGCAGGCCGACGAGGACTTCAAACAAGTTTCGAGTGAGAAGGCGACACTTTCGAAGGACTGCAAGGCACTCGAAGCGCAGGTAAGGGCCATAGAGGAGGCTCTTGCTACTTCTGAACAAGCAATGGATACTGAGAAGAAGCATGGCAGCACCCTTCAGACTGAACTCAACGACCTGAAGAAGAAGTCCTCTGATCAGGTGGCACAGCTCACGAAGCTTGAGCACTTGAAGAAGCAGATGGATGAAAAGGTGAAGCAACTCACTAGTGAGAAGTCTTCGTTGGAGTCCAAACTCAGCGAGGCAATGAAGTCGACACAAGCCAAAGAAAGCCAGGCAGCACACGAGAAAGCGAAGGGAGCAGAGGATGTGAAGAAGTTGCAGGCTGAGCTGAAGAAGCAACATGACATCAAGAAGCAGGCCGACGAGGACTTCAAACAAGTGTCGAATGAGAAGGCAACACTAGCAAAGGACTGCAAGGCACTCGAAACGAAACTAGTAGATCTCAGGAAGGTACTGAAAGACGCGGGACAACAACATAGCGTTGAGAAGTGTTCTCTGCAAAAGAAGCTCGATGCAATGGAGAAACAGCTGGAAACGGCACAAAAGAATGTTTCTGACGAGAAGTCCTCCTCAAAAGACAAGCTGGCTGCAGCTGCGAAGGCTGCTGACGAGCATGTTGATGAGATGCGCGGCGCACAGAGCACTATCAAGGAGATGCAGCACAACATCGCGAACTTGCTGAAGGATGTAAAAACAAGCGGTGAGAGGCTGGTGAAGCAACAAGAGAAGGCCGGCAAGGACATGCGAATCTTGCGTGCAGAGAAAACCGACATTAGCATGGAAGTGGTGGAGTTAAAGCAGACAGTGCAGAGGCTCGAGGCGGAGCAAAATAAATGGCAGAGCACAAAACAACAACTCGACACAAGCATCCAGCTGGCACAGGATGCAAAGGAGTTGCAAGAGGCCGAATTCAATACGCTGCTTGACGAAAGGACGGCTCTCCAGAAGCAGCTGGCAGACAACAAGAAGGCAACGTCGAATGCCAACCAGGAATTGCGAAAGTTGTTGGAACAAGAAAAGAAGAAGGGCACCGCCTCCGTCACATCACTAGAGCAGAAGGTAAGCGACCTCAAGAAGTTGTTACAAGGAACTGAAGCTGAGCTCAAGCTGCTCACAGGAAAGAAGGTTGAGGCCGAAGAAGCGCTGCAGAAGCAACTGTCCGCCTCTGAGAAGCTCACCACCAAACAGGCAGCGCAGCTCAGCGACAACGAGAAACGCGTTCAGAAGACTGCTAATGAACTGAAGGAACTTACTCAGGAGAAAGCATCGCTTGAAACAAAGTTGGCTGAGACAGCGAAGGCCTCAAAAGCAAGGGAAATCCAGATATCAGATGAGAGGAAGAAGCTGCAAGCTGAGCTGAAAAAACAACAAGACATCAAGAAGCAGGCTGATGAGGACTTCAAACAAGTTTCGAGTGAGAAGGCAACACTCACAAGAGATTGCAAGGCACTCGAAGCAAAGGTGGAAACCACAGCGATGTCCCTGTCAGCTGCCGAGCAAAAGGTTGCAGACGAGAAGAAGCATGGCATCACCCTTCAGACTGAGCTCAACGACCTGAAGAAGAAGTCCTCTGATCAGGTGGCACAGCTCACGAAGCTTGGTGAAGAAAAGTCCTCTTTGGCTGGGAAGCTTGCTGAGGCAACGAAATCCGCACAAGCCAAGGAAAGCCAATCATCTCAGGAGAAGGCGAAGGGGGCAGAGGAACTGAAGAAGCTTCAAGTTGAGCTGAAGAAGACAGACGATGCAAGGAAGCAGTCGGAGAAGGAGGTGAAGCAGCTCACTGGTGAGAAGTCTTCAGTTGAAGCGAAGCTTGCCGAGATGACGAAGGCAACCCAAGCAAAGGAAGGTCAGGTGGCGAAGGCAGCAGAGGAGGCGAAGAAGCTTCAGGCTGAGCTGAAGAAGCAACAAGACATCAAGAAACAGATGGATGAGCAGGTGAAGCAGCTCACTGGTGAGAAGTCTTCAGTTGAAGCAAAACTTGCTGAGGTGACGAAGGCAACCCAAGCAAAGGAAGGTCAGGTGGCGAAGGCAGCAGAGGAGGCGAAGAAGCTGCAAGCTGAGCTGAAGAAGCAACAAGACATCAAGAAGCAGGCCGACGAGGACTTCAAACAAGTGTCAAATGAGAAGGCAACACTAGCAAAGGACTGCAAGGCACTTGAGGCACAGATTGCAGAAGTAAAGAAGACACTTGCTGCAACCGAGAAGCACAACACGACTCTGCAAACTGACTTTGACGAGATGAAGAAAAGATCATCTGACCATGAGGTGCAGTACAAGAAGCTTGTTAGCGAAAAAGGTGTCGTTGAGGCAAAGACAGCGGAAGAGGCGAGGAAGCTTCAGGCTGAGCTGAAGAAGCAACAAGACATCAAGAAGCAGGCTGATGAGGACTTCAAACAAGTGTCGAATGAGAAGGCAACACTAGCAAAGGACTGCAAGGCACTCGAGACACAGATAGCAGACTTGAAGAAGGTATCAGAAGCAAGTTTCAAGAAGCACGAGAAGGAGGCAGGTGACGTGCAGCAAAAGGCAGCCAGTGAAAAGAGCGCCCTGCAGGCACAGTTGGTGGAAGCAAAGAAGTCCCTGTCAGCTTCTGAGCAAAAGGTTGCAGACGAGAAGAAGCATGGCATCACCCTTCAGACTGAGCTCAACGACCTGAAGAAGAAGTCCTCTGATCAGGTGGCACAGCTCACGAAGCTTGAGCACCTGAAGAAGCAGGCGGATGAGCACGTGAAGCAGCTCACTGGTGAGAAGTCTTCAGTTGAAGCGAAGCTAGCTGAGATGACGAAGACATCACAGACAAAGGAAGGTCAGGTGGCGAAGGCAGCAGAGGATGTGAAGACGCTTCAGGCTGAGCTGAAGAAGCAACAAGACATCAAGAAGCAGGGTGATGAGGACTTCAAACAAGTGTCAAATGAAAAGGCAACACTCTCGAAGGACTGCAATACACTCAAAAACGATATACTGAAGGCACATGCTGACGTAGAACAAATGCAAAAGAAGTCTGCAGACAGCCAGAAGCAGGCAAGCTCCTTGAAGTCCCAAGTAGACGAGATGAAGAAAGCGTCAGCTAAGCAGGCAGCGGAGTACACAGAGCGCATAGACATGCTCGAGAAGGTCAATGTGCAGTCCAAAAAGCTCACCAGCGAGAAGTCTTCTCTTGAGGCTGAGCTCAAGAAGCTGCGAGCTGAGATGGTGAAGCAGCAAGAAACCGGAAAACGAGCGATGACAGAAAGGACAGAGCTGGAAAAGAACTGCAAGTCCCTTGAAGATGAGCTCGCGGCACAGAAAGCAGAGCATTCTAAACAATCTGCACAAGCAAGGACAACGCTCGAGGACCTGGAGATGGCAAATCACGAAGATGCGAAGAAGGCTGCTGACGAAAAGAGGGCTGCCGAAGGGGAAGTGAAGAAGCTTCAGGCTGAGTTAAAGAAACAGCAAGACATCAAGAAGCAGGCTGATGAGGACTTCAAACAAGTGTCGAATGAGAAGGCAACACTAGCAAAGGACTGCAAGGCACTCGAGACACAGATAGCAGACTTGAAGAAGGTATCAGAAGCAAGTTTCAAGAAGCACGAGAAGGAGGCAGGTGACGTGCAGCAAAAGGCAGCCAGTGAAAAGAGCGCCCTGCAGGCACAGTTGGTGGAAGCAAAGAAGTCCCTGTCAGCTTCTGAGCAAAAGGTTGCAGACGAGAAGAAGCATGGCAGCACCCTTCAGACTGAGCTCAACGACCTGAAGAAGAAGTCCTCTGATCAGGTGGCACAGCACACGAAGCTTGAGGTGCAAGCAAAACAGCTCAGTGAAGAAAAGTCCTCTTTGGCTGGGAAGCTTGCTGAGGCAATGAAATCCGCACAAGCCAAGGAAAGCCAATCATCTCAGGAGAAGGCGAAGGGGGCAGAGGAACTGAAGAAGCTTCAAGTTGAGCTGAAGAAGACAGACGATGCAAGGAAGCAGTCGGAGAAGGAGGTGAAGCAGCTCACTGGTGAGAAGTCTTCAGTTGAAGCGAAGCTTGCCGAGATGACGAAGGCAACACAAGCAAAGGAAAGTCAGGTGGCGAAGGCAGCAGAGGAGGCGAAGAAGCTTCAGGCTGAGCTGAAGGATGCACAGCAAGTGCAACACGACCTCAAGCATGCGACGGACAAGAGCAAAGCCTTCGCAACACAGGTGGCTGATCTTGAAAAGCAACTTGAAGCCAGTGAACAACAGAGCAAGAAAGCTGAAGACAAGAGCAAGGCTTTGGAATTGAAAATGGCGAACCTTGCCAGCACTGTGAAGGAGCAAGATGACAAGATGGCTGAGATGGAACAGGAACGTGAGGAGGCTGCAGGGAAGGCTCGTGAGGTGATGAAGCTGCAAATGGAAAAGGCGGGGCTCAAAGAAAAGCTGGAAGAGAGCAAAAAGGAGACTTTAAAGCTTGAGAGGGGAATAACCTCGTTGAAGGCAGCAGGTAGCGGTGCTGAGAAAGAACTGGAGGAGGCAAAAGCGAAGATGCAGCGCATGGCTGAAGAGAGGAGCGAAGTGTCGAGCCAGCAGGGCAACATAGACGCCATGCAAGGACTGCTGAAACAGAGAGACGTGGAGCTGATCAAGGCACAGAGGGAACTGGAACAGATGAAGGCGTTCAGGGAGCACAACGAAGTTTCTTTGAAGAAGGAAGTGAAGGACTTGCATGTGACCAACAAAGCGCTGAAGAAGGATAACCTCGAGAAGGATGGCGTGCTCGTGGTTATGCAGGACAAGGTCAAAGAGGCAACCAGGGCTGCGCAGACAGCCAAGGTGGGCATGAAACGAAAGAGAGACGAGGATTGCTTAGCCTGTAAACAGTACCAAAAGGACCTGGAGAGCAACAAGAAGATGCAGGAAACGACTGCAGAGAAGTTCCAGCGGCTGAAGCTCCTCTTCCAAACCAAGAAGGAGGTAATGATGGAGAGAACCAAGAGGCTGCGAGAGGAGTATGGAAATAAAAAAATAATAATAATAATAAATAAAAAACCCAGTACCTTCCACAAGCCATCTGAAGACAATAAAATCCTGCAAAAGCTGCAGGAAAGCGGGAGGGGTAACGGAAGACAGAGCTGCCCCCCACCTAGCTTGCCTGGTAGTGCGTTCGATAGCAGCAGAATGCGCAAGTCTGTTTAGGATTTAGATTTTGGGATTTTAAAAAAAAGAGAAGAAGACTCTACCTTCGAGGTTGTAACCCCGTAAAAAAAAAGGAAGCCTTCATTTTCTTTTCTTTTATTTCTCGTTCTTTTTTTTTTTTTTTTTTTTTTTGAAGGGCGGCCCTCCATGAGGGGGTTTGTCCTGCACTTTGAGTTTTTTTTTTTTGAGAAAGAAAAGAGGAGGAAAAAAGTGGGGGTAGGAGAAAAAAAAATGTGTGGGTGCCCTTTTCTGGCCCCCTTTTTTAGAAGGTGAGATAACGTTATACAAAAAAAAAAAGAGAAAAAAGAAGGGGAGGGAAAAAAAGAAAGAAGAGGAAGGGGGGTGAACCCGTCTTGTTTCTGTTTACCACAATCGTTTCTTTTTTTTCCCCCCTCAAAAAAAAGAAATTGTCCCCCGCCCGTTCCTATGCCCCCTCCCAACCTTTTTTTTTTCTCCTTCAAATATTTTTGTATCCAAAAAAAAAAAACTCATATAGGAGGGGGAAAAAAATAATATGAAATCGAAGCGCACAACCGTAAAGGCCACTGCAGGCTGCGCTCCTGTGAGTTTGTTTAGTGTGACTGGCAAAGTCGTGAAGAGAAGGTATGTGAAAGAACACAAATTTAAAAAAAAAAAAAATAGCATGAAGGCCTCTTCTTCCACGACAGAGCACGAACAGTAGTATCCCCCCCCCCCCCCCCCCCCCTATTTCCCCCTCTTTTCTCTCTCTCTTTTTTTCTTTCTTTCTTTCCCTCGACAGTGTGGGCGGCAAGAAGAAGAAGAAGAATGGAGCAAACCACCCTACCACAATGCCGCCCCTACCCTTACCTGCTTGTTTTGGGCCGTTCGGCCCAGCAGCGCGGCCCCTTTGCCTATCGTCTTTACTTTTCTTGCACGACGCTTAATTTTTGCCACAAGGGTGTTCTCCTTTCAGTTATCCATATTTTTTCCAACATCTAAAGGCAAGAAGAAAAAAAGAATTGATAGGAAGGAACAAAAGAAAGAAGGGGGGGGGGGGGGGGGGAAGTGAGAGGAAAAACAAAACAAAAAAAAAAGAAAGATGAGCTCTTTTTGTATTCAACCCCCTCCCTCCCCCTTCCCAAAGACCAACCTCATGACCCGCCATTCTTTCTCCCCAATTTCTTTTTTTACTTTTTCCTCTTTTTCGTGCACACAAATGTCACAGGAGGATTTAAAAAAAACCGAATACAAAAAAAAACAATGGAAGACGAAGATTTGAAGCCGACGCTGGAGAACCTTGTGGAGAATGACAAGCTGCAGTGGGTGTTCGTGGGTGGGAAGGGAGGGGTAGGGAAGACCACCTCGAGCTGCTCGCTGGCAACAGTGCTGGCAGGGATGCCGAAGGAAGGAAGACAGAGGAAGGTCCTGCTGATCTCGACGGACCCTGCCCACAACCTCAGCGACGCGTTCAACCAGAAGTTCGGGAGGACCCCCACAAAGGTCGAGGGAGTGGCCGGTCTTGAGGCCATGGAGATCGACCCGCAGGGGGTCAAGGAGCTTACACAGAACATCCTTGACAAATTCGGAGGGGGTGCTAATGATGACGGGATGGCAGGTGCCCTTTCAACCATTAAGGATGCCTTCATGTCCCTCCCCGGCATCGACGAGGTGTCCGTGCTGGTGCACATCATGAACGAGGTGAAGCGTCTGAACTACGACGTGACCGTCTTCGACACAGCACCTACAGGGCACACCCTCCGCTTGCTCGCGCTCCCGCACACCATCAACGAAACCATTGACAAGCTGTCCTCTGTCAGTGGGATCGGGGGGCTGCTCACGCAGGCTGGGTCCCTCGTGTCCTCCTCCACTGGCCTGACCTCCGACGAGATCAAGGACGCCACCAAGGGTTTCGCCCAGACCCTCAAACAGGTACAAGTGCAGTTCCAAGACAACAAGCTCACCACCTTCATCCCTGTCTGCATCCCTGAGTTCCTTCCTGTCTATGAGACAGAGCGCCTCGTCCAGGAACTCTGCAAGTACAAAATAGACGTGCAAAACATCATCGTCAACCAGGTGATACAAACCGTTCCGGTGTGTTGGGGTGAGGGGTGGGGGTGGGCTTATTGACAATATAAACACACACACAGGGCGAGGCGCCGCACCCTCTGCTAGAGTCACGCAAGCGGATCCAAAGCAAGTACATGGAACAGATCCACGACCTCTACGAGGACTTCCACGTCACAAAAATGCCCCTCCTTACCAACGAGGTGCGAGGCGTTCCCATGCTCAAGACATACGGCAAGTACCTCATGGAGCAGTACGACGTTGCCTCCACTGGGTACATTTAAGATTTGATTTTTTTTTCTTCTTTTTCTCTTCTGGATTTGGATTCTCCCCCACCCTCCCATGAACTGGAGAAGGTTCTTTTTTTGTTTTCTCTTCTTTATTCCCCGTTTCTTCTAAACCCCTAAGTCTAGAGATTACCTAGTGTTTATAGCAACCTGAAGAAGTACTTTCTCTTCTCTTCGTCACCACAGGTTACACGCAATTTGTGGGAAAAAGAATGACTGTAGAAGGTGCCGAGGAGGAGCAGCAGTACTACATTGTGCAGGTTTATGTGCGGGATGGGGGCAAGAAGGGAGGACAGGCGCCGTTGATCCTGAGGGTGGGGAACGAGTCTCTTGGGCGAGACGTGCTGAGCCTAGCTGTGGAAAGACACAACAAAGAAAAGGAGAAGACCACTGCAGAGAAGGACTGGACGGTGGTCTCTGCGAAGGGTGACGGGTCGCCTGACCTAGACGCACCCAAGATCGAGGTGAACACGCTCCTCAGCAACCAGGGCTTGACCTTCCCGTACATGCTGTGCATGCTGCCTGTGCAGCCCACTCCAACTCCAGAGCCCGTGCCATTGGATGCGTGCACCAAAGCAGCACCTTTACCTGCAAGCACCAAGCAAGAAAAACAGACTCCTGAGAAGGATGCAAACAAGGACCCACAAACAGAGCAATCGCGGAAGAAGATTAAGGAGTACATCCAGGAGCGACAGGCACAGGTCGAGGCCTTGCAGAAGAAGAGGGATGCGAACGTCGCAAAGATCCTGTCGAAGAGGGCAGAGAGGGAGAGGAAGCACCTAGAGTCATGCGAAAAGCATGAGATCCGCAGGAAGGAAAGAGTTGAAAACGAAAAGAAGGCGGTGCTTGAAGTGCAAAAGGAAGAAGCAGAGGCGGTGCAGAGGAAGATGCTTGAAAGACAGCTAGAGGAAGAGAGGAGGCACATGGAGGAGTCGAAAGTGTTGAATGAGGTGCGGGAGGAAGCCGCAAGGGAGACGGTACGCAGGACGGAGACGCTGACTATGCTTGAGAAGGCGAGGGAGAGCAAGCTGCAAGCAGAGCGCGCAAAGCGAAAGGATGATGCTGAGAAGCGGCGCAGGGAGCTGGAGCATGGCAGGTCAGAACGAATGAATACAACACTGGCAAGCGTGCTGGACAAGCTCACTGACGAGATAGGGAAAGATGCTAAGGAGTGCGAGGAGAAGCTTGCCAAAGAACGAGAAGAGAGGGCACAGCAGGACAGGGAAAACTACGAGAGACGGTATGTTGAGAGGCTGGAAAAGGAGAAGTCGATGGTAAAAGAGCGTGAGAGGCATCTGCGGCTCACACAAGAGAAGAAGCAGAACATGGCCATCCAGCTTGTTAAAGAAAAGCAAGCTCAACAAGCTGCGGACGCAAAGCAGCTCGACGAGACACACTTCAAGAAGTGGAAGGCAAACAGGCAGAAGATGATCGAAGAGGACCAAGCAGTAAGGGAGCAGGTGCGCCTTGTCAAGATCCAATCAGAGAAAAGCAGGCTGCCCGCCATCCCTACATGCTGATGTCTATAAGCCCGAGACGCCTCTTCTGAGTTGTCGTACTAAATAGCGTTTTCTTTTTTTTTTTCTCTTTCTTTTTCCTTTTATGACTCCTCCACCCCCCCACAGGCAGCATGGCCACCCGCAGAGCATGCTCGCAGCGCAGCCTCTCCTCAAGCAACACGCTGTCTACTGAGGAAGGCGAAGAGGGGTACTTCCAAAGCCTCATGGTGGAGGTGGGGGACAACAGGCTGCTGAAGCTTGGGACATGCCTTATGTGCATTGGGTTAATGGTGGAGGCCTTGGGGGAAGGGATGGTCAGAGGAGGCGGTGGTAGAGGGGTTGTTAAAACCGTTGCCTGTTGTGTGGAGACGGTGTTGGTGTTGTTCTGCATGCTGCACATGCTGGTGAACAGGACCAGGGGCGGCATGAAGACGGGCACCACAGCTGTTGCCTTCACTGCCCTTGTCAGGTCTCTGGCGCAGCTGGACGCCCTGCTGCTTGCCTGGCACACGCCTGTCACGTACAAACTGTCCGCCGCGTACTGCAACTTTCGGCTGGACGCGGAGACCATGACAGCAAAGTGCAGCTGGCACGACACACTAGTCTGGTTCCAGTTGAAGGAGTTGGCAGCGGTGCTCGCGACCTTCGTGCTGCCAGTGTGCTACGCCAAGGTAGTGAACTGCGCACCTCTGAAGGCAAGGGTTGTGCAGGGGTCTGTGACATGCATGCTGTGGACAGTGGTACTGGTTACCTCCTTTGAAGCCATTGCGCTCCCCTTGAGCACTGTGAACGGCATCATGGTGCATGGTGTGTACCCCGAGTACCCTATCACAGTGGCTAACCTATCGTGCATTGCTGCGGGAGGTGCCTTAGTGGTGGTGGGTGCTGGGCTGATGCTGCAAGAGGTGAGGACCCTCGGCTCCGGAGTCATGGTGTTTGGTGTGGTGGTACAGGCCGCCGGCGAGATCATGCAGGTGCTCATGCTTTCCTCTGCCCATCATGTCAAGCATCCCCACATGGAGTCCCGCAGCCTAGCGCTGCTCACCTTGTCCATTCGGTGTGTGGGGACTTACCTCATCTTCCTGGCAGTCCCCATCTTGGCAGTTGCTCTTGAAGCCAGGCCACCCTTGTACAGGAGGTCGGTGCTTGACAGCCAGCCTGCCACAGGTGTCATCTGAGCTCGTCTCGTCTCGTTGACTTTACTTTCCTATTAAGAATCAAAGAAAAGATATTTAATTCTATTTTCTTTTTCTTTTTTTTTCTTTTTTTTGGCAATCAAAGCCCCATTTTTTTTTTCTTCTTTCTCCCGCAACGAACGATGAAATGAGTAGGAAAAAATAAGATAAAAATACCGGTTTTCTTTTTATTTGGGATCACATTTTTTTTTTTTTTTTTATTTCCGCCCTTCGAATATTTCACTTTTTCCAATAGGCACAAGCAAAAAAAGAGGGGAGAAAAAAAAAAGAATAAAAGAAAAAAAAAAAAAAAAAGAAAAACGGTGAGAAGAATCAGTCCTCAAGAAGGAACAACAACGGAAGCACACACTCTTTGCCGACGTTGGCGTTGATAATAGTTCTCTCCTTGCATTGTCTCTTTCTTCTTTTTGTTGTTGTTGTGCCTGGGGATAGGAGATTTCTTTTTTTTTTTCATTCTCATTTCCTCTAAGAAGAGACTTGTCCTTCATACCTTAAAACAAACCTATTTAACACTTTTTTTTTATCTGCCGAGTCATTTTTTTTTTCTTTTGTTTTTTTTTGGTCCGCTCCTCGGTAGTTCGCAAACTCCTTTTTTTTTTTGTTTGTTTGAAATGATTGCAGTTTTTACCAATTTGGTGATGCAAATCATACCGCTGGGAGGGAGGGGGGGGATACAAATTTATACAGGATCTTTAAGAAAAAGAAAAAGAAATCACAGAATGTTCTCTCTTTTTTACTTTCCGTGTATTCCTGTTAGGGAGGAGGCAATCTCCTCGTAAGTATGTAGCAATTTTTCTTTTTAAAAAACTTCGCCCCGTTCCTATTTTTCCTGCAAACAAAAAAAAAATATGAAAAATTAAGGAAACACAGAGAACAGCTCCTGGTGTCATGCTTTTCATCAGTAGAAGAAGGGAGGAGAGGGGGGGGGGGGGGGGGGGTAAGTACCGTATTTTAAATTAATAAGGGTTTAAATTCCCTCAAGCCAGATGTTTCAAAAAAAAAAAAAAAACCTATCTACTTTTTAAAAAAAAAAAGCCCTTTGAGGCAGAAGAAGAAGGAAGAAGTAAAACTGAAAAAAAAAAAAAAAAAAAAAAAAAAAGAGTAGCAGAATTTGGTTTTGTTTTTTATCTCCCTTACCTCCCCTCCCTTTCTGCAAACAACAGTTTTTTTTTTTTTTTTTTTTTTTTTTTTTTTTTTTTTTTTTTTTTTCCTTTTTATACTTTATACCCTTCTGTGTCTTCCCTTCCAACCGAAGGGAGGTGACACCATGAAGGTTTGTGGGTGCCCGCTGTAAACAAAACAGAAAAAAAGAAGAAAAAAAAAGAAGCCCAATTAAAATACTTTTTCCAAAAGGCAACACCAAATGGGTGAAAACACAGCTTTTTCTTCTTCTTTTCTCTCTCTCTTTTTCTTTTCATCCTGTGTGTAATTATCACACATCACAATCAGGGGGGATAAAAAAAAATGTCAAAAAAAAAAGAAGAAGAAGAAGAAAGAAAGGTGGCCGTCCAATTTTTTTTTAAAAGGCCCCTCCACACTTTATTTAAATTTTTACATTTCTTTTTTCTTTATTGTAGAAGGGGTTTTTTTTTGCTTAAGGAAAACCATATGGTTGGGCTAAACGTGCCCACTTACAACTTAATGTGTTCAGACACTTGAGGACAGGGACGGAAAAAGACAGGCTGCTTTTTCCTGATCGTGTTTTCCTCCTTTTTTTTTTTTTCCTCTTGTAGAAGGGAACACCGATTTTCTGAACGAGAAAAAGGAAAGAAAAAAATCTTGCTCTGCTAACCAACACGTGGCCCTCTCCTCACGAGGAGCCCTGTATTTGGCATCCCCATTGAGCCCTTCCTTTTTTTTCACTTTATTATTATCCCCCTCCTGTCTTTTTTTTTTTTTTCATATATATTTCCCCTCTTTTAAATCTGTACCTCCCCAGAACATATGCACCACGAGGTACTGTCGGTAGGCTGGGTGCTGTTACACTTAAGGGAAAGGGGTTGCACTGACTTCGGTGTGTTTGCTTTGGATGAAGAAACGGACGCAGAAGGCATGCTTGTGGAGCCCTTTTACTACAGCACGAAGCAGCAGGAGAACACTGAGGGGGACATCTGCAGGGCCGCCTCTGCATGGGGCAGCAGGAACGCTGCAGACGAGAAGTTGAAGAGAGTTGTGGAGTACTTGGACGTCTTGGGGGTTGATGACAGGCTGTCGGACGAGGAGGCCGTGTGCATGCTAGTGGACGAGGTGTCAAAATACGAGGAAGGCTGTGGCACTGACGAGGCGCGGTCCGCCAGCTGGTGGCGGCACGGATCGCAAGCAGTGCAGGCCTATGCCCTGTCCTTCATAGGTGACGACGACGAAGGCGACGTTGCGAAGATGCGCTGCCTCTTCACCGCCATGCAGCACTCCACAGCAGCACTCCAGTGTGCTGTCGAGTCCCTCACCCCAAGAGCCGCAGTGAAACCCCTTGATCCCTGTCTCCACCTCTTCACCTCGAAGGGCTTTGCCCCCTTCCTTAAAAACCTCCTCCTCCATGCGCTGGCACACCCCAGGCACCTTGTGCGAGCGACGCACACACCTGTGGACGACATCAACATCCTACCCGAGAGGAGCCTCTCCTTTGCCACCTCCGTTCTCTCAGGTGTGCTGCACGACCCTACAGCATGCCCTGCCTTTGTGGCTTTCGAAACAGGCGCTCATTTGCTGTTTGTAGAAACGTCGTTTCTTGAGGAAGCCGACAGGCTTTATGACCCGAAGCTCTCTGTCCCTGCGTGTCTGGCTGGCTTAGGGGAGCTGTACCATGCAAGAACAAAGGTGCTTGAGGGTTCTGAAGGTGTTCTTGGGCTTTTTGGGCACCGCAGTGCGAGAAGCGTCCCTCGTGAGTGTTTGATGGTGGACGGGGGTGTGCTTGTGGTGCCGGAGGATAGATATCGATTGCACGAAGCAAGCCCCCTTGAACCTTTAGAGGTGTCGCAGGTCCCTGCAATGCCCAGCATGGTTGAGGTGTTCGATGATCTCGTGCTTCTAGCCATGGACAGGAAGGGGGTGGACATCGATGTGGTGCTGTCGCTGTGCCGGGGGTCATGGAAATACCGTGTGCCTGGGGTGCGTGAGTGGCTACAGAAGGGCGAGCACGGAAGAGCCATCGATGCAATGCAAGGGCTGCAGGGTGTGGTGCGGGTGGGGACGTATAACATGAACAACCAAACGCCAGATGCCGCTTTCCTGAACACGTTGAAGCTGATGACAGACGTGCTGGTTTTGACAGAAACACATAAAGGTTGCTTGGACTGGTTGGCTCCTAGTTACAACATAACGCTGGGGATGTCAATGGTTGGATGCTGTGTGGTGGGTGAAGTGGAAGGAGCCACAGTGGCTAAGCACAAGGACCTGTATGTGGTGGGTGTGCATCTAGACCACCAGTCGGAAGCGGTGAGGATGCGGCAGCTAAGGGGCATTGTTGAGTACCTGGATGAGGGTGCGCAGCAGATCCTCATTGGCGACTTCAACGCACTGGTGGAGACAGACTACGACACTGAGAAGCTTGAAACAGTGCGGCAACACAGAGAACGGACAGGGTGGGAGCCGCCTCTCTTCGATGTCACCGCATGGCTGCGCGGCAAGGGCTACACTCTGCTGGGCAGTTCAAACGCAACACCCACCTGCTGGGCGGGGACACGGATCGATCACTGCTGGTGCAAGAACATGGACACCTGCGACGTGCCTGGTTTGCTTTCTTACGAAGTGTTACCTTCCGGCTCCTCCGACCATGAGGCCATCGTGTGCACCACGAGGCTGTGAAGTATTTTGTCACATTAACTACCTCCACAACATAAACATTTACAGTTGTCACAAACAAACATGCTGCGTGAGATACTGTCGGACGTCCCTACCAATGTGCAGCATAGATCGGGCAAGATGACTAGCAAAGGTGTGCTGCAGAGGGCAGGAGCGCGGCAGCCAGTGAGGAGCAATAACGAGATGCTGAATACGAGTATCGAGAGTAATGACAGTGCGCCATATGGCCACACTGAGGGTGACGAGCTGGGCCCCAAGGGGTACGAGGGCGGGTACAGTGACTGCGATGGTGACGATGTGCATTTATCAATACAGGAGCTCACAGGCAGTGCTGCCCAGGTAAACCTTGGTACCTCCTTCTTAGACAGGCCATGGCAACCACCGATGGACTCCAGCACTGACGAGGAGAACGATGAACCGTTAGCACTTCAGCTTGATGCAGTGAGCCCTCAAAGAGCGAATCAACCCCACCGTACCCACACCCACTCCCAGTTCGTGTCCCACTACAACACATCGCCGATGCAACAGTCCGCTTCTCCCTCGCAGCTCCCAATGTGCGAAGGCTGCAACTCCCCCATCCTCGGCAAGTACTACGAGAAGGATGGTCTCACCGTACATGTCGAATGCTTCAAACTCTTCCTCAAGGGGTCTAAAAAGGTCGCTCAAAACCCCAAGATGAGAGGAGGTAGGAAAAGGTATGCCGTCTATGTGACCTCAGTTCACCCCAAACAGCCCACGTCCCCGGAGGACGCCGCCACCCAGCCCTACCCCGAGAAAGGCACAGGTATGCCCAACACTATAAACACCAATCGTGCACAGGCGCCAAACGGCATGTTCTCCTTCCCCATGAAGGGCGACGAGGGCCTCTCATACGACGAGTCCGAGGGTGACGTGGATGATGTCCCGAATGAAATGCAGCGCTTCATGCCGAGGGACAGCGATGCCAGCGAGACTTGGCTGGCACAGCCTGGGGTAATTCCCACACCCTCTGTTAAAGGGACACCGTTAGGGCTGCACAGTTTGACTGTGTCACCAGAGGTGTACAGCGATGCCAAACACAGCCACCAACAGCTGAACGACACAGTCAACCTGGGTAACATATCTCCCATCACAGCATCTGCAGTGGCACCGCTTCCCTTAGAGCTCTCGCAGGACTATGAGCTGACACCTGTCGACACAAAGCTGAGGCTAAGTGATATCAATCCCGAGCCACGAGCACATGAACAGGATACAAGACCGAGCTTCATACAGGCCACACCAGCACAGGAGAAGCAGTCGATTTCATCTCCGCCATCGAAGACACTTTCGACAAAGCTGGAGTCCCCCAACACACCTGAAGCGTCGATGCTGCCGGATGTCTCCGACATGATGAAATCAGTTGAAATTATCACACAGCCTGATGAGTGGCAGCGTCCCGGCGCCACTGCGCCCACACCCCAGCGTGCGGCCCCTGAGCAACAACCCACTTTGATTCAAGTGCTGTTGAATGATGACACACAACGGACACCGTGGAAGGACGTGCAGAAGGCGAGAAGCAGTGTCACTAAGAGCTGCAGCCCAGCTCCGCGCATGCCCTCCATGACGGACAGGGAGATGGAGAAGAGCCAGGACGACATCAACGACTTCTCGCTTGTCAGCCAGTGTGCCGTTGTCGACGCATCTCCCACAACCACTCCTGAGCCTAAGCCGAAGCCAAGGTTCACTGCGTCCTGGGCCCCCAAAGCTACTCCTTCCACGTCGGCCTCCAGGTCTAGGTCCAAATCTATGCGCAGCAACAAGACACCTCTGTTACAGGTGGTGACGCCTAAACCTTCGCTCTCAGCCACGCCCACTCCGACTCCTGCCCCGGTGCCTGCTCTCGCCACTCCAGCTGTCACTCCTGCAGTGGTCGCTAAGGCCGCACCTCCTGCAGTGGTTGCCCAGACAGCACCTCCTGCAGTGGTTGCCAAGGCATCACCTTCTGCGCCATCCGAAGAGGAGAGCGCGCGGGAAGAGGAATTAATTTTATTGAAGCAGCAGGTGAGAGAATTGAAATTCGCGGCGGAAGAGGCAAAATGTCGAGAGGAAGAGTGCCGTCGGAGGTTGGCCATCACGGAAGACTACTTTAAAGTGACACCCGACTTCGTGAAGCACACGCAGAGAGTGCTCAGAGAGCTCACAACTGCTAAGGTGGAGATGGCGAACATGAAGAGCATGGCGAACCCTCTCACAGATATCGCACTCCTCCCTACCCCCGCTCCTGCTCCCGCCCCCGCCGTTCCTGATGCCTGCGATGTCATGTCGGAAAAATCCGTCGAGTCGCCTTCCGTGGCGTCAATGGCACCTGTGAGCCCAAGTGAGTGCACTACTATTTTTTCAAAAAGTGGCTCTATGAGGAGGCCATCTCAGCATGTATGTCTAAAAAAACACAAACATACATTTCAAACAACAGGGTAACAGAGGTGACTACAGCAGACAGAGTAGCAGCAGACACAGCAGCAGAGCGAAAAGCAGTTCAAAAGAAAGGTGGCCCGCTCGAGAGCTACTCAGTAGCTAGATTAGTTATAGAATTAAATATAGATAGACACTAGACCTATGTATCCAGTCACTTCTTAATATTAACACACTGCAATGCAACACCACAACAGGACATGCAATGATCAAGTGTGTGTCTTTTGGGTGCTTCCGCACCAAGCTGCCTGATGACGCGGCTACGAAGCCATCTGTAAGGGAGAAGAGGGAGCTTGAGAGACAGAAAGAAGAGACAAGAGAAAAGCAGAAAGAGGTGCCGGAGTGGAGGGACGCTTCAATGCGGAGGTCGGTTTCCGAGGGCGGTGCTGTGAGACGGGTGAGGTTGTCCATGACCCTATGCAGCGAGGCTGCGGAAAGCCGTTGTGGCAGCCTTGCAGGGGGTGGTGACTGTGGGAGCATTACTATCAGGTACCCACCCAGGATGTCCACGGACTCCACTGTGAGGTTCTCCGGCCTCCCCATCCTCCGCACTCCTCCCAATGGCCACATGCCCAGTCCCTTCGCGGCATCTTCTTATGATTACAGAGCGCCCTCTGCGCTGCAGCTAGACCCGAACATCAGAATGAAGATCCACCTTGTCAAGAAGGAAATCCTCACAACGGAGGAGGCCTACGTGGAGCGCTTGGAGAAGGTTTGCTCGAAGTACCTTACGCCTCTCGTCTCGTCTAACAACAAGAAGAAAGAAACACAACTCATTGAGGACATGTACGCGTCGCTCCTGAACATAAAGGCGTGCAACGCAACGCTGCTGAGTGACATGCGGAAGGCCATCAAGAGCGCAGGAGGCACCATGGACGACATGTCGGAGGTGGACTTCGCATCAGTGTTCGCGGAGAACTTGAAACTGATGCGGACATACGCAGAGTACATCAAAGGGACGAACAAGATACAAGACCTTGTGGCCTCTAAGGACGACAAGGTGAGGGACTTCCTGGACAGCACGCAGCGCAAGCTAGAGGAGGACGACACAGAGGACGACGTGTCGTTCAGCAGCTTCTTGATCATGCCCATCCAGCGTCTTGTGAACTACAGGAACCTGTTGATACGGCTGGCGAACTACGCGAAGGACGAGAGGCTTGAAAAGGCTGTCCAGGAGATCAGCGACGTGTGCCAGTACTGCAACAAGAAGAAGGACGAGTCCGACAGGTTCGCTCGTGTCGAAGAAATACAAAAGACGACCGAGCTAAGGAACTTAGTGAAACCCGGGAGGTACTTCCTGCAAGAGGAGGACATGGAAAAGGTGACGAAAGGCGATGCAGGCTATGTTGCATATAAGTGCAAGGTGTATCTCTTTAGTGACCTCCTCGTGTGCATAAAGAAGAAGTCAAGCTGGGGCCTCAAGAAGAGGTCCTTCTGGGTGCAGCTGGACGACATCGACAACCTCATGGACACTATCCCGGAGCTCAGCTCGCGCTCAGCAGCGAAGCACAGCTGCGGCTTCACCATCGTCGCCTCGTCATTCAAGCTGGGCCTTGTGCTTGACACACCTGCAAAGAAGGCAATGTGGCTCGAGGCCATCAAAGCCGCAAGGCAGTCATGGGTCAGGCGCACCATTGCACAGTCTAAACGGTCTATAGGCGTCGACCTTACGGAGAAATCCGACTAGACATGGAAGCTTCCATTTCATCTTCTCAAAGAAAAAAAGAAGGGTAAGTTACCGCTTAACTCGATTTTCTTATAATTCATAAGGGTTTTTTTTTTTTTTTTTTTTTTTTTTTTTTTTTTTTTTTGAACTTGCACTCGACTTTGAGGAGACAACCGGTAAGTCACTGGGAGTCTACAACATGCAGAGGAAGGCACGCAGAATCAAGCTGTTGGTGGAGAGAGCCAACGCAGTGTGCAGAACGAGACGGATAAGACGCCCCTTCCCTGCGGACGGGGCAAAGAGGGTCAAGTCGCTCACAGCGATCGGAGGCAAGGCTGCAATAGGCTTTAACAGGAGACCGATCTTCGCATCAAGACAGACAGCGCAAAAGCTACAGGAGTTGAAAGGGACATACAAGAAAGAACGCGTGTCGAGACTACGAGAAGCTTTAAAGGCGACAATAGGAACGAAGGCTATGCTCCAGAAGGGGAGCATTAATAGATAGGAACTCACACCACAAGAGGCTGTCCTCCAGAGGGATTGTCTTTTACTGTGAGTTTTTTTTTAGAAGAAAGAACAGAAAAAAAAACTGCTGGTAAGGCATGGGGGGGGGGGGGGGGGATTCCACAGTGCACTGAATCGTCATCAACTGCCGCAACGCAAAAAAAAAAAAAAAAAAAAGAGGAGCCCCGCAAAACATTGACGCGAAAATATATGTTGCGTCAAGAAACCTTTTGCGTTTTTCCTCCCTTTTTTTTTTTTTTTTTTTTTTTTTTTTTCCAAGGGGGCGGAACTAACATGAGCGAACATCAATCAGAGCAATCAGCAAGCAAACCCGGCGCACCTCCAAGCGGTGCCCCTGGGACCGAGCAAAGCTCGGTGCAGACGCGCCGGGACGGGCAGGGCCCAAACTGGGCGGAGAGGGTGGGGAAGAAGGTGAGTGGCGGGACGGTGACGGTGCAGCGGCTGGTGGCGCCAAGGGAGGCGGCCAGCGGGAAAGGAGGGGAAAGGAAGAAGGCGCCGGTGAAGGGCGCAAAGGAGGAGGTCGCCTGCAGGGCCATCATGGCTGAGTGGGCGGCAGGAGACGAGGCATGGAAAGCGGCGAAGGAAGACCCGAGAAAGAGTGTGATGGCTTTTCTCGGCAAGGCGGGCCTGACGGGAGTGCACGTAGGGCCACACATGGAGAGGGAAGGCAAGAAGGGGGAATCTGTCATGGATTTCCTAATCTGGATGGCACCGGAACAGGAGGGGACCGCGCTAGGGAACGAGGACGGTCCCTGGAAGATCGAGAGGAGGGAAAGGGGGGCCTTGTGGATGTCCACAAGGCAGCACTGGCTGGCACAAAACGTACTTGGGGCAGTGATGACACGGATCACCCCCTCGGCGACACTGACGCTGAACGGCAAGGGATGGGGCCTGCAGGTCAGCGAGAGAAGGGAGGAAGTGCAGGAGTACCTCCTGAAGGAAGGCCTCGGGGTTGTCAGAAAGACCACCTACGACATCCGAGGTCTCCCGAAGGGCGCGGACACAACCACCATCGAGGAGGTTGTCAAAGAAGCAGGGTGGAAAGCGGTGGTCATCCGCACCATCCCGAAGCAGGGGGGCACAGTGGCTGTGTTGCAGGCGGAGGCACCCCCAAGTTTCGGGGAGATAAAATGGCAGGGAGGAACGGCGGAGGTGTGGGAGGCAGGGAAGCCGCCGCCGAAGGCAGTGCGAAAGCAGGAGGAGGAGAAGAGGACGGACCCCGCAGACCCGGAAGAGTACGCGGGGCGCACGTACACGAAGCGCCAGTTCCTGGCGCTATACGGGAAGACACACGGGCAGAAGGCGTGGGTCGAAGCTGGGAAGGTAGCACCTGAGCAACAGCACCCGCAGCAAGAAAAACAACAGCAACAAGGAAAGCAGCACACGCGGGAACAACAACAGAAGGAGCAGCAGCAACTGCAAGGCCCTACGAAAAAAGAAGAGATGCTCGAACAGGAGGTGGTAGCTCTCAGAAAGGAAGTGCAAGAACTGAAGGCAATGCTGGAGAAGCTCTCTGGGAAGCCAACAGAGAAGAAACGGAAGGTTGGAGGGAAGTCAACAAGGGAGACGACACCCCCCACACAATCGGCATCACGATCACCATCACCGAAGCCGAGGATGAGATCCCCGTCTGGGGTGAGGATGTCGGTGGAGCCCGAGGAACAGGCCACGGCAGGATACGCGGCGGAGACGACGACCTCGAGGGCCAAGACGAAGTCGAGGGCGTCGTCGAAGTCGAAGAGCCGGAGCCTAGCGAGGGACACCGAGCGAAGGCGGAGGGAGAGGGACACGGACAGGCACGCCCACATCTACCCAGACCGCGACGAGGGCGAGAAGAAGCAGGGGAGGTGGTGGTGCGACGGTTGCGAGAAGCAGCAGCCGAAGAAGCGGTACCAGCTTAGGTGCCAGGTTGACGGATGCAGCCGCAAGGTATGCCGCGCGTGCGTGAGGCGATGAAACGCAGGAGCATGGAGGGGCGGCGGGAGGACAGAGGGAACGGAGAGGCAACTCCTGCGAAGCACAGCCGAACAGCTGCTCATGAGATACATGCCAGTGGAAGGGGACGGAAATTGCCAGTTCGCTGCAATTGCTAGGGCGCGAGGAGCAGGGAACGCCAGCACAGTACGCGCACAGGCAGCAGAGTACATCGCGACGAACCCGGAGTTTTACAAAGAAGCAAGGAAACACTCCCTTTCTCTCAGAAGGATTGAGCATGACGGAGAGTGGGGGGACTACTACACCCTCGGAGCGGCAGGATGGGCAACCCAGACATGTATCTGGATCCTCCACAAAAAAAAGAGAATGGTGCGAGCCACGAAGCCAGACGGGGCGAAGCAGACGATTATAGTTGCTTACGACTCCCAGCACTACGACGCTGTACTCGCGCCGCTACACATGATGGATTGGTTGGGCAAGACGGAGGCCACGGTAGTGCAGATGGAGGACCTGCTGAAGGTGGCACTTGGTACTCGGAACAAGAAGGCTACAGCACCTGGCCAGACTTCGACTCTACAACAACGGGGAAATCTACCCGGCCCTGAACGAAGGGGTGTCCTGACCACTGGGACGGGGGCGAGTCAGGGGCGCCATACCCCCTATGAGAAGGCTGGTAACCGCACACTTAAAGTCCTAAGTAGTGAGGGTGAACAAACAGGCAGTACCAAGAAGCCACCGACACAGGTTTTCCATCTCGCAACTGCAAATGTAGCGTCTCTGAGGAACAGGCTGGAAAGCGTCATGCAGCTCGACGTCGACGTGATCTGCCTACAAGAGACTGCACTTACGGCAGCAGGACAGAAAGAGGTGGCACACGCAATGAAATCCGCGACAGAGAAGAACAAGAAGCGAAAATACAGACCTATGTGGGCAGACCCGCAACAGGGAAGGATCAAGGAAGGTCTGATATCTATAGATATCGCAAGACGAGGAGGCCTGGCGACTTTTGTACGCGAGCCACGAACAGCTCTGGGAACATCACTCGAGAGGGATGACGCTAAGCAAGACATCAACAGTAGGTGGCAACACACAAGGGTCAGCATAGACGGGGAAAATATGTGGCTGCACATCATCACCGTGTACTGCCCAGCAGGGGAGGGAGAGGAACCAAGGAGGCAACGAGAACGACTCTTGCAGCACGTCCTCAGGAAGAAGGCGATGGAGCTCGGGAACGTCCCCGTGATTGTGGCAGGCGACCTCAACACGGACGAGAAAAGATCGTATGAGCTTCGTCACGCGCTGATGAACGGATGGACTGATGCGGCAGGAGCATGCGCAGCGGGAAAAGGAGAAGACCCGATGCCAACCTTCACTCGGAAGAACTGTGCATCGAGGATCGACTACATCCTCCTGAACGCTTTCGCAGCACAGGCGCTACAGGGCTGCAGAACAAGCAGGGATGTAAAGGGGGCGGACCATATGACTCTGACGGTAGAGCTGAGACTTGCGAGATTCCAGCAGACTGTGAAGAGATACATGATACCCCGAGAAATCCCAGGAGGCGTGGAACCAGCAGAAGAAGAGGGGAGTAAGGCACTCCAGGAGAGCAATTTCAGGGAACACATGCGAAAAGACCCGGAGGCGGCGTACCTCGCGCTAGCTGAGGCGAGCGAGAAGATACTTCTGGGGGACGAGACCGTCGGCACGGCACCTTATAGGGGCCGCGGCAAGGTGAGACAACCGCAACAGAGACAACTATGTGCACCAACAACAACTGGCTCGTGTGGGGCAGCGTCGATCATGCAAGTACGGCTGGAGAAAATGCGAGGCAGGCTGAGAGCCATTCAGACGCAGCTCAACATGTTGCAGAAAAGAGGAGGAGGGCAGCTCAGTAAGGTTACGGTGAACACAATCCACAACCTGAACGGGGAGCTCGAACACACGCGCGTGAAGTGCCTACCCATTGACCCGACGCAGGCCAACATCGAGGACATGGTGGCGGATGCAGAGATCATGTCAGAGGCGGTGGAGAGACGCGAACGGGAGATGGTGAAGGAACAGCGCACGGCAAGGCACAGGAGCTACCTTGACTCAGTCGAACAAGGAAAAGAGACGAAGGAGCTCGTGGACAGCGCGAAAGGAATCGAGGACAAGCGGGGGACAGCAACTGTGGAGATGGAAAAGGACACGATTGCAAACCCGCAGGAATTGGACAGGACAATGAGGGAACATTGGGAACATGTCTTTGCGAAATACAGAGACAAGCCCCAGCCCGCGTACGCAACATTCGAGAAGGAGTACGGTGCGTACATCGAAAAAAGAGACATGGTGTGGACACCGATCACTGGGATACGCCTGAAGCAGGTGCTGAAGAAAAAGACGGCCAGAAGCGCAGCGGGGGTAGACGGCTGGCGGATGGCAGAGCTACGAAGGCTACCAGTATCCATATTGGACGCATGGGCTGTTTTCCTCAATGAGGTAGAGGAGACAGGAAAATGGCCGGAGTCGGCGTTGACAGCTCTGGTGACCCTTATCCCGAAGACCAAGAACGCAGGACCACTCGAGCATCGGCCCATAACAGTCACGTCGGCAGTGTACAGATTATGGGCGTGCACAAGGCTTGGTGATATTCTCGAATGGCAAGAATCCTGGATCCACAAAACTCAACACGGGTTTAGGGCCAGACATGGGACAGAGGACGTTCTCATGGACATCTGCACCAGGATAGAGGAAGCAGCGATGGACAAGACACCGTTGTTGGGTGTCGCACTAGACTTCGCCAAGTGTTTTGACACAGTTCCACAACAACTGGTGCTGAAGCTGATGGAACGGATGGGAATGGACAAAGGTATCCTGAGAGCGTTAGAAGGGATGTACAAGGGTCTCAGAAGGAGATTCAGATACGCGACAGGAGTAGGCGAGGAGTTCACAACCACAAACGGAATCCTGCAAGGGTGCCCGATCTCCATCATCATGATCAACGCTCTACTAGCGGTCTTGATGAGGAGTGTGGAGGAACGAACGGGAGCGGAGACTCTGTCGTATGCGGACGACGCATACCTGTTGGCGAAACTAGCAGAAGTACTACAAAAAGCCACGGGCAGTGCATCCGCATTCTGCGACATAGTTGGCATGGAGCTCAACACGAAGAAGTCCGAAGTGTTCGCAGCAGGAGCGAAGGCACCAGGGATAGAGGTAGCAGGAAGGCAGCTGCGGTCCACGAACAAGATCAAGATCCTGGGGGCGAGGATACGCACGGATGGTCAGACGCAGACGGACAACACCAGGGCCAGGGCGGCGGGCGACACGCTACGGAGGCTCGCGACCACTCAGCTCTCTTTCTGGCAGAAAGCGGAAGTCCTGCGAACAACGGTGCTACCCAGCTGTCTGTATGATGTTGCATTCGCGCCGCCGTCGGAAGGATACCTCAAATCGCTCACATCAACCGCGACATACGCCTTGTGGGGACCGAGGTACAGAACAAGATCACCAGCGGCGGTGCTGTCAAACCTGTTCAGCGGACACACACACGACCCAGAGGTAGCAGCGCCCTACAGAGCACTAGCAGCCATATACAGAACGAGACGAAAATTGGGAGAGGTGTGGGAGCGGTGCCAGAGACTTGCCAAAGGGTACCAAGACCCGACAAGAACGACACCTTTGGGCCCGATAGGCAACGCGATGAAGCGGTGGCTCCCGAAGATCAGCACAAACTGGGGGCAGTTCACCGAAATGCTAGCTGAGAACAAGGACAAATTCGCACATGTAGTGCGAGAAAAGCTAAGGTCGGGACGTGCGGAACACATACAGGACAGAAGACGCTCGATGGAGGGGTTAGACCGGGGCGCAGACCCACGCACGAACGACCTGTGGCGAGAGCTGATGAGACTCGGACCACAAGGAGCAATGGCAGCGAGAGACCTCCGGAGGATCGTGGCGGGAGGGGTTTTCTACACCCACCCAAAGGCGTGGTACCAGGACAAAATCACCAGACGGGTACCACCCCCAGAGGGCGAGCAGAGCGAAAGCGAGGACAGCTCGGAAGAGGAAGGGGACGAGACACACGAGCGTGTGAACAAGAGACCAACAACAGACGAAGTCACATGCGACGCGTGCGGTGCGGAGGAGGACGAGAGCAACATGCTGCGACACGCATTATGGGAATGCAGTGTGGCGAAGGAGGTGCAACAGAAGGAAGTACATGCAGAAGTAGTGGCCAGCAAGACGGAAATGCCAATCTGCATGCAGCTACATGGAACGCTCCCGCGTGATCACCGAACACACCAACACCGGCTGAGGAAGACGCAATACTACCTGCTGGAAGTGGTGGCAAAACGGGACCAGCTTCTCCAGGACAAGAGAAAGCTAGAAACGTACACGACGCACCCCTGGGAACAGATAACGGAAGGAAACGCTCATGCGCCACCTGAATGGAAGGAGCTGAGGAAGCATGTGAGCGGGAGCCTGATGATGAAGCACGGTGAAGACATCGTCAAGTGGCTCAAAAAGCTGAAGTGGTACGATGGACCGAGGAAGACGACAGTCACCACAATGGAACTCGTACTAGACTTCGAGAACACGCTGGGCGTCGAGCCGATCACGGGGAAGAAGGGTGATCTAGACATGATACAGAAGAAAGCGCGGAGTTTCCACGGCCTCCTGGAAAGAATCCAAGAGGGGTGGGACACAGCACGCATACAGAAGAAGGTCAGAGGCAAGCGGATCTTCCCAGCGGAGAGCCAGAAGAACCACGCGCTTAGAACCATAGGTGCGAAGAAGAGTCTGGGATGGAACAGAAGGCCAGTTTTTGCATCAGAGAAAACCAAGAAGGACCTTAAGAAACTGGGCAGAAAGTGGCAAGAAGAAAGGGAGGATACTTTGAGGAAGGCAACACAGCCAAAAAAGAAAGAAAGGCCGAGGCCCCAGAAGGGAGAAAGGGGTAGATAAGTAGAGACAAGGGGGACGTTCCAAAACAGGAACCTCCTTTATCTCATCTCTTTTTTTTTTGTTTCTTCTACTATATTTGGTCTTTGTTCGACAAAGAGAAAAAAGAAGGTGGGTTTTTTTTTCCTTTTTTTTTTTTCCAAAAAATCATCGAAACTAGTTGATGGCGGCGTAGTGAGTAATGTTGCTTGGTAAAAAATACCGCTCGTGCGCACAAACAAATGAAGCTCCAAACTGGTTTCTCTTTTTTTTTTTTTTTTTTTTTTTTTTTTTCTTTTTTATTACAACATTATTGTCGGGACTAACAACTAGTTGATGGCAGCGTAAAGAGCTATTTTATTAGGTAAAATACCGCTCGTGCGCACAACACCGAACCTCTCCCCCCCTTTTCCCTCCCTCCCTCCTGATTTTCCCTTCCATTTCTTTTTAGGAAATTTACATAACCGAAGCGAAAGAAAGGTGCGAGAGCATCTTCTAAGGCGTTGCTTTTTTTTTTTTTTTTTTTTTTTTTTTTTTTTTTTGTAAATATTCCTTAGCCCCTAAAGGCCCGCACGGACGTTTTTGTCCTTATTTCAAAATTTGCTTTTTCGCTAAGTACTTTTTTTTGAACACGGCCCCTGGACTTCAAAATATGGCATTGTTGCGCGGTTTATTTTGTCTTGGTTTTGCGTTAAAAGTTTTGTTTTAATTGAAACCGGCAGGGTTGGCTTAAAATGAAATCAGATGGCCAAAATAGCAGCGAAAACGTGAGTCTCCCCCGACTGGTCAGATAAAGAAGAAAAAGACGATGAGGCGGTCAAAGAGGGGCCGGAAACGATGCTTGGGTGGGAGAAATACTCCCAAAGGCCCAAAACATATCATTTCTGTGAAAAGGTGGGCTTAGGACACCTCTAGGTGAAGCGGCCAATGAGGAGGGTGTTTTTAATCTTTTTTTTGCACACGCGGTCCTTGAGCTCATAGTTTCTTCCACGAACGGTCGTTTCGATTCAAAAAAACAGCGGAATCTGAATCTTTCCATCCCAGAGTACAAAATTTGGCTTGGGTTGGTCCTGTTAATGGGTTTACGCTCGGCACCGAACATGAAGAGCTACTGGACAACAAATTCTAATTTAACCATCCCGGCTTTTGAGAAAATGAGCAAACCGATTCGTTGACATACAGCGCTACCTCACCTTCGACAACCCGGAAAACATTTGGAAGGCCTGGAACTGCACCTCATGTGCAGGTTTCTTGACATCATTGCCAACCGGTGTAGGACTGTGCGGACCCCTGGCAAGTGGTTGTCTGTTGACGACAGTGTTATCCCGACAACAATAAAAGTCATGGCACCACGAAAAAGCAACTCGGTGGCATCAAGGTAATCGCTACATGCGACTCATAAAACGGTTACCTGGCGAATTTCAACATTTTCAGCAAGAAGTCCACAACACAGGACCTAGTCATGCGTACTGTCGACTCCTAAGGGTTTGCTGTCGACCCCTGACCGGCAAGACCAGCTCCAGGGGACTGGAGTTCGGCATATGAAAACCCGGAAGTGGACCATGGTGGTTTTTTATTGGGTCCTGGAAAGCTGTGTTGCCAACTCCTCCATAATCTGGAAGAAAAGCAGGGAATGTGGCAAAAATTATGGCTTCCCGAGCTTCAAAGAAGAACTTGTTGGCAAGCTCTCACTCATGCCCCAAAAACCGATAGCACACACCCCCCGACAACACCGTCACCGACCCCCAAGCGCAAACACGCTAGCAATGAGGATTCACTCACTCAGAAATACCCAAAACGTCTCGATTTGACCCTAAATCACACCTCCGAGACCATGGTGAACGGAACGAAGGTGAGGAGGGTGCTCTGTGCTGTTCCTGGGTGCGGGAAGAAGGTGCAAACGTGGTGCCCCTGTTGCAAAACCCCCTTAACCTCAATCCTAGAGTTCAGGGCACCAAATAGGGCTGAATGCTGCCCTTTTTAGCCCAGCCATAACTCCACGGACCCCCCACGACAAGACCCCCCAAAATCGGACATAAAAAGTACACCCTCAACCCCCCTCTTACACACATAGTTAAGTGTTCTCATCTGAATCTGGCACCTGGAATTGAAAATTTTAGTACCGTTTACCCTTTCCTTGCACCTTCCTATGGTTGCATGCTGCCCTTTTTTTGAGTATTTAAAGCAACACGAAAATGGGGGGGGGGGGGGGGGGGGACCGTAGATAGGCTCCGGGCCTTTAGGGGTTAGAGGAAAAGGGGGGGGGGGGAGTAACAAAACAACACTCTTTTTTTCTTTTTTTTTTCCCCAGAGAGCGTGAAATAGATGAGAAAAATGAGTTGGATGAAGAAGGGGAAAAAAAAAAAAAAAAAAAGGAGGAAGAAAAAAAAGGTCTCTCTGGCGAACAGCGTTTTGCTCGTCTTCCCTTCCCACCACTCCTACTCCTTGCACGTTGCCGGCCGGCACATGGGCTGAGCCGGGAGACTTGTAAGAGTCTTTTTTAAAAAAGAAAGTTTATTTAGCCATTAAAGGACCATATTGATAAACACTTTGTTGCGGACTCCCGAACTCGTCTTAATTAGTACTGCTCAAACGAGCTTTCGTCCACCAAAAACTGATTTTTGATTTGGGGCCAAAAAAAAAAAAAGTTTTTTTTTTCTTTTTCGATAGAAGACAAGGGTAGGGTGGTGTGGCACCTTAAAATTCCCTTTGCGATATAATTTCTTTCTTTTTGTTGATCGCTAGTAGTCTAGCGCGCCTCGTCCTTTTTAAATAGTTTGATATGTATTTATTTAGTGAATATAAGATCCCATGATTCGTGTGGTGGCAGATTTGACGAGTGAAGTAATGACGGTTATATCACGAAGCATGTGTTATAACGTTTAACGAGTCAAAACTGCCGCCACAAGTGAAATCATCAATCTTATATTCACAAATATTCTTATTTAACGACAGCAAAAATTTGAGTGTGTGAACTAAGAATAAGACAATGTGCCTCGGCAGTGCACACTCGGTGCTGAAATTCCATCATTTGCTCTTGGGTAAAGATGTTCGCCTTTTTTTTTTTTTTTTTTTTTTTTTTTTTTTTTTGTTGACTCGCCTTCTTGAAACCTCTTGCAACTGCTTGTTGTAATTCCTCTTCACAACCGAGTTTAGCTTTGAATAAGCCGCCCGGACTGAACTGGCAGCAGGCCTTGCTTGTTCATGTCATTGAAATAGAGAATAAAATCTTCTTCTTCCACGAACGGGTTCTTTCTTCCTTCCTATAATTATGAAACACACAAAAGCGTGCCCACTCCTTTTCGTATGGCTCTTGGAAAGGGGTGAACCCTGCTGCGTCCGCTTCTTAAATAAAGTGAATTCTGCTTTTCACTCCCACTCACGAAAATTTTGCTGGGGTTGAATGAATAAATTAAAAAAAAAAAAAATAAATAAAAAAGAACAAGAAAAACTGCTTCTGAAATACAATTGCAGAGCTGGCTTTGCTCTGGCGACCGGAATCGACGTCCCAAGCATAAGGCTATCTCGTCACACATTTAGTTCCTTTTATGTCTTTTACCCCCCCCCCCCCCCCCCCTCATATCCTTTCCTTTCCTTTTCTGTAATATGGAGAACTTGCTGACAGACTATAATCTCGCCTGTTCCGAGGTCTTGCTTTTACTATTCGACTTTTCCTTGCTTTCTTTTAAGTGTACGTTTTGTTGTGTGCCATGACCACCACCGCTGTGTACTCTGCCTTGCTCGTGGCTGTCCTTCCAAAATGGAGAAGTCGAATCGAAAGGCGCTTCACTCCAAAATCCTCTTTTCCCCCTCTTTTTGTTCTTCTCTCTCCCCAAAAACAACAATGCCAAAATTAAAAAAAAAAAAAGAAAAAAAAAAAAAGAAAAAAAAAAAACACTATGTGCCTTGTTCTTTTTTGCGATGTGAATTAAATGGGGCTATCGGTAGAACCAAAGCCCCGCCGGCTTTGTTTCGGCTGTGTAGCCCTCCCTCTCAAAACAAAACCCCAACATCCCTTTTAGTTCCCTTTATTCAAGGTGTAGTGTTGTTCTTGCCTCTTGTATCTCTACAGAAGGGGGGCCCTTTCATGTATTCGCAAGATGTGCCCCGGATGCCACTGAAGTTGACCACTAAAAGAAGGGCAGGACAGTCCCCTGATGGCAAGAGGGCCGAAGCCCGAAGCAGGAGCAACGGCATCCCGGAGATAACAGTAGCAAGGGTCGCTCGGAGGAAGGCAGCTTCTGTGCACAACAACACAACAGGGGACAGGGTACGGGACATCTTCGAGAGAGGGGAACTGCGTGACACGTACGAAGAAGCAGGTAGGGACTACGGGAGGCTGCTCATCGACAGCACCGACCGCGAGAGACTGTTGCGTGACAGTGCTGCCATGATGAAGTGCGTGCAGACACCTTGGGGGATCCGCTTCAGCTGTTGGGTGCTGCAGCTTTTTGCACAGCAATTCCCAGAACCCCTCCTCCTCAACCTGGATCTGCTAGGGCGATCCCTGGTCGCCATCAGCAAGGCCGCCTCACGGCAGGACGACGTGCTCGAGATACACGCAATGGCCACGTCCACGCTGGCGACGCTCCAGCACGAGCTGCCCATGCACAACCGTTACCCACGCTTCTTCCACCCCCTCCTGGCGCCTGTCATGCCTTTCGTCTCGCACTCCACAAACGACCAGTTCTGGGCACTCATGTTGGTTGATGCTGTCATACGCAGCTCTGAAGACCTGCTGCTTGGTGTCACCGGCACCATCAGCGGGCCCTGCAATGGTGAGCTGGACGAAACCCTGCAGCCTGCGTTTACAGCGGTCACGGAGCTCTTCCTTGGGTTCCCTGCAGCAGTGCTCCCAGAGGCACAGCCCGCCCTGTTGAAAACATTTGGGACCGTCCTTGATATGGTGCTGTTGCTGGCCTCCTACCACGCACCCTTGTACAGTGTTGGAGACCTCCTGCCAGTCACGTGTGAGAAGGTGCTGCAAAAATGCATGGGCATCATCAGTAGCAAGAATTGGAAGGTACGGCATGGCATACTTTGCATTGCAAAGGTGCTGTGCAAGGGTGGTGTTGGCAGCAGGTGGGCACCGTCTCAGACGGCTGTAGAAAAGCTTAAGACATTTGCAAAGAAGGTGAGCAAGACAGACACAGTAGAGGAAGTGCGCGAGGCAGCGAAGGAAGTGCTGCAGGACCTGGGCCCTGCTGGAGTCTTCAAGCATGAAGACGCCGACGAGTGCGCTGATTGCGGCAAGGTGCCCCTATCGACTGCTGATGTGTTCTGTGCGTACTGCGGAATGAAAAGAGGCAATGCCCCAGCAGCGTCTCCTCCTCCCGTGCCTGCTTGTATGAGCACTCTGGATAAGGTTTCACTGGCACTCCTTTCCCCCACGGAAGTAGAGGATGACCCTAGGCATTTTGTCAACTTACTTGACAACCTCAAAATAGAGGACAAAGAAAAGGTTCTTTTGAACATTAGCAGAAGGGTAGGCTGGGCAGCAAGTGGCGAGAGAGATGCTCTGGCGCAATGTCTGTTCTGTGTGTTCATCTCCTTCCCAGCGGAGCACCGGTTTGAATTCAACAGCACGCAGATTAGGTGCTTGAAAGGTGTGCTGCGCCTGCTACGTGACAGCAGATTCAGCGAAGAGAGTAGTATGTTTATAAGGAGGCTAGATGTGTATTCTTAGGTAGGCATGTATTTAGTATCTGCAACCTGTCTATCCACCTCACAGGTATGAACAACCAGCTCACGAAGCCCGTGCTGCTGAGATGGATGTCCGACGTTGTCTCTGCGAACTGCTTCACACTGTCCAAGTTGCGTGATGGTGTGATGCTGGTGAGGTTGTTTTCGAAGTTGTTCCCCATGGTGGTGGACTTGGGTGTGGCTGACTGGGTGTCGGAACCTGCCGATGACGACGATGTGGTGGCGAACTTTGAAGTGTTGAGCGAGGCCATTGAGGCGTTGGATATCCCTCACCAGGTGCTGGACGTGGAGGGGGTCACCGCAGGGGACTTCCAACCGTGCTACTGCTTGCTTGTCTTCCTCTACTTCGTGTACAACCATGCCCACAGCACTAAGCCTGTAAAAGCCCTTCTGGCCCATCCCATTCCATCATATCTCTCAGAATTCATATCCTCACCAAGAATGACAGAACTTGTGACCAGCGGCGGCCTTTTAGGCGTGGTGCGGCAAGGCCACTCTCCCGCGATACCGGAAGTAGGTGCCCTCGTAGAGGCCTTCGGTATGACTAGCAATGCCGAGCTGAATGGCGTGCAGGGAAGGATGCTGGGGGGGAGCACTGACAGCACAAGAGTTCTTATCGATTTCCCCTCCCCGCATGGTACCATGCTTGTCCTTCCATGGAATCTAATCACCATAGCTGGGCCTGTTGTTGATTTCTCAGAGGACGACACAGTCCAGGCTATCGAAATGTCGGGGGACCCTCTCGAGGGTCAGCTAGGCACTGTCATAGGGCAGCAGGAGAGTGCTGACGGCAAGAGAGTCGTCGTAGCCTTCCCTGAAGCGGGCACGATGCTTATGAACCCCCTTAACATACGAAAGGTGGACGCCACCATCCCCGCAGCCACAAGCACCCAGTTAGAAGGACAGGTAGGGAAAGAGCCAGAAAGTATAGAAAAAGTTGACGTGAGCGAGAGCCACACAAGACTGCAGATAGAAAATGAGATGCTTCGCAATCAGCTTGAGCTGGCGAAACGGTCACAGCGTACTGCCGAGAGGACCTGTGCCGACACGGTGAGCAGGTGCAGTGTGAAACTGAAGATGGAACAGGCATTACTGAAGCAGGAGCACGACTCTATTGTAAAATGTCTTTTGGAGGAACAAGCCGAACATGTGATTGAGCTGCAGCAATCTGTTGCTTTAGAAAGCTGTTCGGGAGTAGCAGACGAAGCACTGTTGCGCGCGATGGAGAAAACCAATAGGAACTTGAGAGATCTCGCTGACCAGTACAAAGAACGAGCACAAGAACAGGAACAGAAGCGAACAGCGGCCCACGACCACTGTAGGTCCTTGCTACAAGGGTTGTTAACGGCTCGGAGAGAAGATGACCACACAGAGGTGAACTGCACATCTATCACACCTATCCAGCTACTGCTCTCGGGAACACCTGTGACACCACGAAGCTTGCGGGAAGCAGTGGTTTCTCACGTGAATTCAGGAACACCTCCTGCAGCTCTTGTGAATGACCTGCTCGCGATGGCACTGAGGATACGACAGCTCATCACAGAGAAGGCACAGGTGGAGACAGAGAAAGAGGCGGAGTTGGAGGAGTTGAAGCTGAGACTATTCAAGTACGAGAGTGGGGAGAATCGAGAGAATGAGGCAAGACCACTTGTCCTGCAGGACAGGTCTACTGAGCAAGCCAAGCCTGCGAATACCCTTGTGGTCAGCGGTCACGTCGAGCTTACAACACCTGTCCCTCCTGTTTCCGCTATGCCTCCGCAACATAAATTGCTGCCTGCACCTGCCGTGTACACAGTGCCGGCTCATGTAAGCAGCAACTATTCAGAGTCCATTCTTGGAAACAGCACCAGAAACACTGAAGACGACATGATTCGGCAAGCAAAAGAGGACATTGCTGCTATGCTGCACCAGCGAAGCCAGCAAGCACCACTTTTAGAGCTGGACAAAGTGTCAGAGGACACTGTACTGCTGACAGGAAGCATCTTTGCAGATGCTGAGAAATTGAGAAACAGCGACACACGAAAATGTAGATTTGTTTAATGTGCTGTCCATGTAGTGTAGATTTTTACAAGCCATACACAACACCACCTACAGGGAAATGCGGGAAAATGAGTAATGAAGGGAAAACCGACATGGACAGGATTATAGACAAGGAGTACCTCCTAGAGTGGGTGACCAGCGTTACTGATATTCCATGCAACAAATCTTTTGATAAGCTGAAGAATGGTGCTGTACTGATGAGGCTTTTCGCAAAGGTTTTTCCTGCTATCATTGACCTGGACGCGTGTGACTGGAGGCCCAACGCCACCACAGAGGCCGAGGCGAATAAAAACTTCGCAGTGATAGAGGACTGCATGCAGCAATTAGATCTCCCTCTGTTGCCGTTGGACGTTACAGGTGTCATGCAAGGCAAGTTCGAGACATGCTATTCCATGCTCGTGATGCTGTACTTTTTGCATAGCTTGCTACAGTCCAAACACTTTAGCTTGCACTTTGCACATGTAATTTGCAAACCCCTTGCTCTCTTCTTGGAGTCTGAAGCCTCCGTGAAGGCAGTAAGCAAAGGCAACAACATCCACCAACACCGACCGTCACAGCAGCCAAACCCGCAGGAGCCACTAGAGTCTCCGCAGCAGCAGCAGCAGCCGCAATTACAGCCGCTGCATCAACAGCAAGCTCCCCCCCAACAGCAGGTAGCACCACTGCAGGTGTCTCCACAACAGCAACCACCAAAACCGAAACCGTCCATTCCTGAAATCGGTGCTCTAGTGGAAGCCTTCGGCATGACAGGCAACACAGAACTGAATGGTGTCCAGGGTAGGATGCTGGGCGAGGGCACCGACGGCACAAGAATCCTCATCGAGTTCCCTCCTCCGCATGGTGCTATGCTTGTCGTCCCGGCTAACATACGAACCATAGCGCCACCTGTATGTAGCACCGTTAATTTCTAACTACGAAACCACCACAGAAAGACCCGCCCCCTCCCGGTTCCACAGTCAAAGCAGTAGACATGATTGGTGACCCTCTGAACGGCCAGACTGGTGAGGTTGTGGGGCACCAATTGGCATCTGATGGATTGAGGGTGTTGGTAAAGTTTTCGCCTCCACATGGACCGATGGTATGATGCTTTTAGTTGTTTGTCAACCCCCTCAGCTTGTACGGCCCAGCAACTTAGAGGTTATAGAAGCCCCCAAGAAACAAGAAGCGCCGCTGCTGCAGATCGGTGAGTTTGTTGAAGTTCTGAACACACCCCACTTAAGGGGTGCTGTGGGGAAGCTTCTGGAGTACCAACAAACGTCAGAGGGGATGATGGCTGTCGTTAACTTCGAACCGAATCAAACGATATATCTCAACCCAGCAACGCTTGTACAGTCTAACCGGCAACAGCAACAACAGCAGCAACAACAACAACAACAGCAGCAGCAGCAGCAGCAACAACAACTACAGCAACAGCAACAACTACAGCAGCAGCAACAACAGCAGCAGTACTTATTGCAGCAGCAGCAGCAGCAACAGCAGCTTTCCCCTATGCATAGTTCGCGGTCACCTCAGATGCGATTGATGTCTCAAGACGATGCAGAGAAGATACGCAACTACAAAGACAACCAAGAGATGGATATCTTGAAGCGTGAGAACTCCTTTAAATCCGAAAGAATACAGCAACTAGAAGCGACCCTCAACAGGGCAGGGCTGCAGGTCAGCAACGACGTCGTCCCTGTGAACTCGCAAGTGCTGTGGAAGGACAACAAGTCAAAGGTGAAGGGAGAAGCTCTCATCACAAGACTCACTTTCGAGGTATGTCACTGTGCCCATGGGCCATTCTTCATCTTACAGATCAATCAACTGCAACGCTTGCTCCAGCTGGCAAGAGAGGAGAAGCGCCGTGCAGTGGAAGCTGGCGAAGAGTCGATGGCCAAAATGGGTGCTGTGTTCGATAGAGAGAAGGTTATGCACAGTGAGCAGCTCAAAAGCCAGCTCAACCTTGCCGACGTTGGCTACTCCAGTAAAATCGTCGAACTGCAGTCGTACTTTGCTGCAGAGCTGAAACGTGTAGCTGCCGAAGTCAAGTATGCGCCGATTTCTTGATAACACTCACAGGTTTGAAGAGGACATCATAAGACAAGGCAGTAACGAGAGCGGGGAGACAATTGAAGAAGAGTTGCTGCGGCTGCGCCAACGAAAGGTGTCGGAAGAGACTCTGCTTCAAGCGATGGAAAAAACAAATACAAGCTTGAAAGACCTCGCTGATCAGTACAAAGAACGGGCACAGCAGGAAGAGCAGAAATGTGTGGCAGCTTACGAACACTGCAAATCGCTGCTGCAAGGGCTGCTGATTCTACAGGAAGGAGAGAATCGTGAACCAGAGGTGAACTCCACACCTATCCAGCCACTGCTCTCGGGAACACCTGTGACACCACGAAGCTTGCGGGAAGCAGTGGTGTCTCACGTGAATTCAGGAACACCTCCTGCAGCTCTTGTGAATGATCTGCTCGCGATGGCACTGAGGATACGACAGCTCACCACAGAGAAAGCACAGGTGGAGACAGAGAAAGAGGCGGAGTTGGAGGAGTTGAAGCTGAGACTATTCAAGTACGAACAGAACGGTGGCAGCTGCGATGACCAGTTGCAGAAGGATTTCGAGAAGGATGAGGAGATGAGCAGGTTGAACGACAAGCTCGCGAAAATGAAGAAAACTATTGAATACATGCGTGAGAGGGAGACGAAGCTAGAGGAACATGATCCTTACTACACACTGCCTACAGCAGGGTCGCCATCCTTCGATGGGCTGCCTGTGGAGGAGGAGGTATGCTTGAGATTATAGAAACGAAGCCACAGTTTGAGACCATCTGCTCTGAGGTGTACATGATGCTCCACAAGGGTGACATCGAGGGGCTCAAGAAGTATTTTTGGTTGATTATCGGGACCCACTCTGCGCTGCAAAAGAGGATGACGCAGTCCATTAAGGCACTGAACAGCTTGAAGACGAAGCAGGTATGGAAATTAAACCTTGACCATTGGCTCAGGAACGACTTGTGAGCGACGTGGCAGAGGAGAGGACGCTGTTCGAGCGGAGACTGGGCGAGATGTCGACAAATCAAAAAATGGCGTTAGAAGAGGCGAGCCTTGCTATATCGCGTGACAAGGCAGAGATACAGGTGTGTGGGTAAGGATCGCTGGCAAAGCATCACAGATCGAACTGAGCCTTACAAAAGAGCAGTTGCGACAGGCACAGATCACTTTGAAGGAGTTCCCGGAGAACCAGTTGCAGAACGCAGCCTTGACGCTGCAGTCCGACGAGATGAAGTTCACGATGCTGCATAGAAAGAACAAGGTATTCCTGCACCTCGATTGCCAAATCTCTCAACAGGGTTTGCAGACGGCCTTGGGCAGGTCACGTTTGAGGGAAAACTTGCTGCTGCAGTTAAACCAAAAACAGCAAGACTACTTTGCAATGTGCATGGGCGGTGATGAGGAAACACTGAAACAGCAGAAGCAGAAGAGAGAACTTGACGAACTTGTGAAGCAGTTGAACCAATTGCCGTCAGTGGACGAGACCACTGACATGCCGCACGACGAGGTAGACAAGTTGGCACAAGAAGCGGTTGAAGTAGTCAAGAATCAGATCATCGCAATGCAGCGCAACTTGCAAGCGGTAATGAACCTCGCAGAGACCTCAGCCACGCAAGCCAAAGACATAGACGTTGAGAAGCGAAGCTTGCAGTTTGCACTGGAAAACGAACAAAAGCTCCGAGAAAAAATAAAAGCCGAATGCAATTCCATTGCAGACGAGAAAGCGGAGCTGCGGAAACAGCTGCGTGAACGGTATGCCATCGCAATGCACACCACTGCCACAGGGAGCTGGACGACAGCAAGGACATCCAAGCATTGCGCGCAGCGTTGAAATTAGAGGAAGAATGGAAACAGACCATCGCAGTATGTGTGCTTACAACAAGGCTTACTCACGACAGGTGTTTACTGAGGTTAGGGAGCTGCTTTGTTTAGACCCCATGGCCAAGCCACGTACCAGATCGCTAACGGGTTTGATTACTACTGTTCCCCCGAAAGCTCTCGACAAGACTACAGGCAGTGACAAGAAACCGCAGCTGCCGCAGCAGGAAAAAAGTCTATCTTGGAATTCTCAGAACACCGGTGCAAGCCCTGCTTTAGTGTTAGGTGGTGGCAGTGACAGTGTCAGCCCCACGGGGATCAATAACACTAGCCCTGGTGCTAACGGTACAGGTACCAGCCCAGGAATAGGTAGTGCTAGTTATGGCAGCGGTGAGGCTTTGCAGCTGCAACACCTTTTCAGCGCACAAGTGCAGCCCCAAGCTGTTTCCCAAGAAGAGAAGCCCGGTTTGCACGACAAAATAAACGAAGCTAGAAAGCAAATAGAAGACATCTTGGCTTCCACTAAAGGTGTTGAGGCACAGGTAGCACACATGAAAGGAGGGAACAGGAACACATTACCGCCGCCCCCGCTGCCCAACAACAGCAAAAACTCCATCTTAGATGATGCTGAGTTTACACGGCAAAGGAACTTGTTGCTGGAAAGCTTCTCACGTCACAACTCCGCAGGCACACAGGGCACTGATGCACTGTCCATGCCAACCAGCTCTGTGTCTCCAAAACACTTCCACTCCGTCAGGAACACAGTATAATGAACATAGACCGTCCGTACCCTTAGAGAGTTAGAAATTGTTTAGATTTTCGAGCACAGCTCTGTTTCCCAGGGTCCGCTCAGAGCCATAGGGGGTTTTTTTTTTCTCTTTTTTTTTTTCTTTTTTTTTTTTCTCCTCCATTTTCTGTTCCGTTTTTATTACCTAGTTTGTATCACTTTGGCATCAGTTTCTTGGTCAGTAGACTACCACAGAATATTTCATACAAACAAACCCAACCCTCCCTTTAACAATAGCCCTGTGCACGTGACCTTGCCTTCATGGCTCGTTTGGCATTTGCTTGGTCCAGTGGTCAGGGACGCGCTGCACAATCGTAAGAAGGTCGAAGAGTTCTCGGGTTTATGTTGTCAGCTCTGGGCTTTGAGGCGATAAGCTGAAAACACGCACGATCAAAAATAAATGAGAAAGCGGAACACTGCACGGAATACCAAAAAATACCTCTCCCGACGAAAAGCAAAACAAGGGTGTAGGTGTAAGTCCCTTGTGCCAAGGCAGCGAAATGCCGTCGCCGCAACCAGAACAAAAAGAGCCTCCAGAAAGGGAGTACTTGCCAATACCATAACACAGGCAAGCCTGCCGTTTGTATCGCAACGAGCGTTCGGACGTCTTGTCTGTGCTGTGCTATCCAGACTTGCTACGACGCCAGCACAGTGTGCGACAGAGACCTTCCTCTAAGCACTCTTTTCTTGTGGGTAGAGGCCATTCGGGTTGGTTTCAATACGCTACTTATGTAGCGCTGGGCCAGCTCGCTGATAAACACTCGTTTTTTCCCTTGCTTCCCGTTCAACTGTATATCTAGCTGATTCTTCATAACCTATCATAACTCACTACAGGAATTTTAAAAAGAAAGTAGATAGGGTAACATAAAAAAGAAAGTACCCTCCGGAGTGCACACTCCTAAGATGCATCGCTCGATGATGTTGGTGTCTTTGGCGGCGTCGTGCCACGCCACCTTCTACAACCAAGGTGTGCCCATGACGCCCTTCCCTGACGTGAAGTGTTCTGACATTAGCTTCACACCGGGTGCGGGATGCAGCTGCAACACGCAGATCAGCGGCTCTGTGGTGGACATCGAAGACGGCTTCGACGCTGCAACGGACTCGCTCACTTGCGGGGCATGTGCCGGGCTGGGGATCACCCCCAAGTTCGACACCACGACTGGCATCCTGCAGATGTCTGGCGACGCCACCATCGACCAGTACGCGCAGGCGATCGCGAGCGTGACCTTTACGTCGACGTCGGGAGCTGGAACCTCCCGCCGCCTGACCTACAACTTCGGTCACGCCATGTACTCCACGCACACGGGGAACTTCTACGAGTACTACCCGAAGAACAACGTGAACTGCAACACGGTGGGGAACTGCCACTGGGACGACGCCCAGTCCGAGTGCGCAGACAAGTCAAAGGACATCCTCGGCCTTGCAGGCTACCTCATCACCATCACCTCGCAGGACGAGCAGGACGTTGCCTCTGCTAAGCTGCACGGCGAGGGTTGGATCGGAAGTGCCGACATCGCGAAGGAAGGGGAGTGGCGCTGGCTGACTGGTCCCGAGGGGTGCCCCCCTTACAACCTTCAGCTCACGGGGGCCGCCAGGACTGCCTGCGACGTCGGGTACCCTCTCCCTGAGACGAAAAACCCATGCTCTGGGCCTGACTGCGGGCAAGGGGCACTCATCGGGTCCGGGAAGGGGTCGGGATTCGTGACCACCGCCGGCGCTTACTCCAACTGGGAGTCTGGTGAACCGAATGAGTGGTCGCAGGACTGCCCCGGTACCTGCGCCACCACTGGCGAGGACTATGGACACTACTACGGGAGCGGGAAATGGAATGACTATCCCAACGGGCACACCAGTATCGAGGGCTACGTGTGCGAGTGGGGTGGTGTAGGGGACCTCTGCATGAGCAAGGACGACGTGTACGGGTCGCAGATTGTGGTCGCTGGGTGCGCGTCCTACACGAACCAGGGGTCTTGCGAAGCTCGCCTCCCCGGCGGCTCGTGCAAATGGGACACCACGAAAAACCCTTCGTGCGTGGAGGCCGGGTGCCACCGCTATGGCAGCGAGACAACTTGCGAGGGTGATGTGATGTGCGACTGGGACAAGACGAAGAGCCCGCCCGAGTGCGTGGACAACTACTGCGCGGTGACTCATACCACGGATGCTGACTGCAATGCCGACAACACAGCCGACGGCCCGTGTAATTGGAGCCAGGCCAGCGGCACGTGCCAAACTCTTGTATGCGCTGATGTGACCGACAAGTGCAAATGCATCCAGTCGTCTCCCCAGTGCCAGTGGGATTCTTCAAAGAGCAGCTGCCACAACCCCACAGTCACGAAGACACCTGTTTGCGGAGACCTGGCCACCGAATCTACGTGTATGGCCGACACCACCTGCAACTGGGACTCGTCGAAGACCCCATTGTGCCAACTTTCAGGGTGCTACCCCCTCTGCACGGAGCAGACGTGCGTTGCGAAGGCTGGGTGTGCCTGGACGGGAACGGACTGCCGCAGGGAGCCCCCCGGCTGTGCCGGTCACACAGATGCGGCGTCATGCCAGCAGGACGAGAAGTGCCTGTGGAACGTGATGTGGAGCACTGCCAACACCTGCGTGGAAAACCCTTGCAGGACCCACACCGACCAGCAGTCGTGTGCTGCCGTCGCGGTGGAAATGCCTTCCCCATGCACCCCCCCAGCTGGAAACCCCGACTACTGTTTCCTGAACGTGTGCGACTTCGACTCCACAAAGACGCCTACCTGCAACCCGAAGAAGTGCTTGAAGACATCCGAGGGGAAATGCGTGGCTGAGTCTGGGTGCCAATGGGTCCCCCTGCAGACTCCACCCCCTGCCGGTCCCCCGTCAACTCTCGTCGAGTACTGCACGGAGGAAAAGTGCAAACACACGACTGTGCAGCTCTGCGAGAACGACCCGTACTGCAAGTGGGACGACCAGAAGACGACCTGTGTCGAGGCCCCTTGCCCCAAGCACCCCGACGAGCTCACATGCGACCAGGACAACGTGTGCCACTGGGATGCTTCGAAGAGCCCACCGATCTGCAGTCCGACGCCGTGTGGTGTGAAAACCACGCAAGGGACATGCGAGGCGGACACGACGTGCATGTGGGACGCTACTGTGAGCCCGGCTTACTGCAAGGCCGCTACCTGCGAGAAGCACAACGTGCCGAACCCCAAAGACAAGTGCGGGTGCATTGCTGACCCCGAGTGCTCGTGGGTGGTGGACACCACCGGCTCTGGAAACGATCACTGTGCCAAGACCTCTTTTTCGACGTGCCCTGACATGGATGTTGCTTTCGTTGTGGACGGGTCTGGCTCCATGTCGAGGTCCTTCGGGAACCACCCGCACGGCTTCTACGGGCTGATGGAGACTCTGAGGGACTGGGTGAAGACGCTCCCCCTCACGGGAGAGGACCACACGGTGGGAGGGAACTCAAACGTGAAGGGTGGCGGCTTCCGTCTCACCTTTATCCAATTCTCAAAGGCTGAAGCACTCCCGCGGGAGGACCACCCTGTTAACTGCGCGGTTGGTCAGTGCACGGACGGTCTCTTCTCTGGTGACATCAACGAGCTGATGGGGGACATCGACTGGCACGAGGCAAACTACCAGGGGCAATGGACGTACCTCCACGACGCCTTGCTGGACGTTGCGGACCACGCCTTCCTCCCAAGTCAGTCCCCCTCGCACAGAATGCACATTGTGATCATCATCGCCGACGGTGGGCTCACCGACTACAACGGTGATGCCTGCAGCGGGACCTCTTGCGGTCAATGCCCCAATGGCTGCGACGCCAACTGGAAACCCACGTATCCTGGAATGCTGGACGACGCGCAGCAGAAGCTCCGCGACGAGGACGTGATCGTGTTCGGGATCGTGATGAGGAGGTTCAGCTACCACACCTTCCAGGACGACAACGCGGAGGCGAAGCTGAAGCCGCTTGTGACAGACCCGAAGGACGACCACTTCATGAACCTCATGCTGGACGAGATCCCGGGGCAGGTGCTGGAGCCCTTCTGCGACCCGAACTCGAAGTTCGGGAAGACTCTGATCCCCCCTGTGGAGGCGAAGCACTACCAATGTGCGACCTGGGGGTTCAAGGACGAGTGCAACGCCGACAGTTTGTGCGAATGGAAGACCCCGAAGCTGACAAGCTGCTCCTCGGCGACTGGATGTCCCGAGTTGAACTGCCAGGGGATCCCGCAGCAGTACAAGGGGCTGTACGACTGCAGCAAGTGCAAGTTGCAGAGGGCGACGGTGATCTGCGGGGCGACAGTGCAGTCAGTGATCTCCGGGACGTGCGAGGAGACCCATTGCGCGAAGTGCTGTAACAAGGCGTGCTGTGACGCAGACGCTCTGTGCGGCTGGATTACCCCTGGTGAAACATGTGAGAGGAAGGTGTGCGAGCACACCGACCAGAATGCCTGTGAGAACGACCCTGATCTGCTGTGCAAGTGGGATGGCAGCAAGTGCGACCCGAAGCCCTGTGGCTCGATCTTCGTGCAGGAGAAGTGTTTGAACAGCACGAACAACTGCCAATGGGACACCTCGTTGGATCCCCCTATCTGCAAGCAGATCCCTACCTGTTCGACCAAGACCGACCCCACTGTGTGCAAGAACGATGCGAACTGCGAGTGGGATTGCAACAGCACCACCTGCAGGGACACAAAGTGCTCGTACCCCGACACCGGGTCCTGCTCGGTAGACACGGACTGTGAGTGGCTGGGGACCATGTGCAAGGAGAAGAAGTGCACGCCCGCCAAGACGCAAGTAGAATGCAAGGACTGTGACAACTGCGTTTGGGATGCAGCATCTTCGACATGCTCTGAGGACAAGTGCAAGCCTTTGAACCAGGCGGACTGTGGGAGCAGCAATGTCTGCCACTGGGACAACAATGAGTGCGTGACCGACTACTGCCCGCAGTACTTGGATGACGAAGTGAAGTGCGACCACGACCCCAGGTGCCACTGGAACACAGCGACGACGCCGCCGACGTGCCAGCCTACAACCTGCACGACGAACCACAACACTCAGTACCCCGGCCTCGGGGATGCGCCCACGCAGATGGGTACCATCGACGATGCCGCGTGCACAAGCGATCCTACCTGCAAGACCGGCACCGACTCAAAGGGTCCGTACTGTGCTCCCGCGACTTGCTCCGACCACACAAAGAACTGCGACTGCATTGCCGACACGAACTGCTACTGGGACCCCGCTGTTACCCCCCCTGCACCCAAGTGCAAGGACAACAAGGTGTCCAGCTGCCCTGACCTCGACGTGGTATTCGTGCTGGACGGCTCTGGCTCCATGGGAGCAAGGTTCGGAACACACCCCCACGGCTACTATGGGATGCTCGAGATGCTGAGGGACTGGGTGAGGACGCTTCCCCTCACTGGGGAAGACAACACAGTTGGGATCAACTCGAACGTGAAGGGCGGTACCTTCCGTATTGCTTTCGTGCAGTTCTCCATCGAGAACGAGTACTGGGTGTGCAAGAACGGCGCAAACGGCTGTGACACGAAGTACTGGGGCTGCACGATGCCCAGGCTTTCTGCGGGAAAAACCTGCTCGAACGGGCAGCTCACCGGTGACCTGAACGAGCTGGAGAACGACATTGACTGGCACGAGGCCAACTACATGGGATCGTTGACATACATGGCAGCGGCCCTGGACGACGCAGTGGACATCTTCCACGGCTCGCCCGCACACCGTGCTCACGTCCTTGTTATCATCACGGATGGGCAGATGAACCCCGTGGAGCCCCAGAAGAGCACCCTGATCCCCGATATCAGGAAAAAGCTTGACGCCGAGGGTGTTGTGACCTTCGGTGTGGTTGTGAGAAAGTCGGCTGCCCACACGAAGGCGGACATCGACGCCGAAGCCACCCTGAAGCCTGTTACCTCGGATGACCACGACGACCATTTCGTGAACGTGCCGCTGGACGACATGCTCGAGGAGGTGTTCAACGATTTCTGCGACCCTGCGGGGAGGTTTGGGTCCGCCATCAAGCAGCAGGCCCAGAACCAGAACAGCGGAGGCACTACGCCCCCTCCGGCTCAATCTGCTGCTGTTCCCTGTTCGAAGTGGGGTGTGAAACTCGAGTGCCGTTCGGACCAGGCGTGCGACTGGAAAACCCCTGCCCCCACCTCATGCCCTGGTAACGGGTGCACGAACCTCAACTGTCTGGAGCTCCCTGCCGCGCAAGTTTCTGCGGGGATGGCCTGTACGAACTGCAAGTTGTCTGGGGGTGCTATCTCTTGCACTGCCGGATCCAGCAACCAAGTGGGAAGCGGTTACTGTGGGGCAACGAAGTGCGAGGAGCATTGCGAGCAGCTGCCATGTGAGCAAGACACCGCGAACGATTGCTTCTGGGACACGGACAAGTGCCAGAGGAAAGTGTGCAGCTACCCTGACAAGAGCACCTGTGAAGCAGACCCCGATGACATGTGCATGTGGGACACCACCGCGACCCCGGCGACATGTGTCCCCAAGAAGTGCCTGCACTTCACGCCGGGAACCTGTGCCGCAGACACTGACTGCCAGTGGGACCCTGCTACGCTGGCCTGCAAGGAGAAGGACCCTGACTGCACTACGATCACGGACAAGCTGAACTGCTTGAACCACGTGAGCGGTGTTTGCGACTGGGCATGTGCCAGCAACACCTGCGTCAAGAAGGTGTGCAATGAGGCGGCCAAGGACCCCTGCGAAAACAGTGCCGAAGGCTGTGAGTGGGACACAGGTAGCAGCATCTGCCACAAGCAGCACTGTGTTGGTGTGACTACCGAAAATGCGTGTATCTCGAACACCGCTTGCAAGTGGACTGCTGCAACTTCATCTTGTGCCGAGTCGAAGTGCTACAAGCACGCCTCTGAAGCGACCTGTCAGCACGACACCGACTGCGAATGGGACCCCACAGGGTGCGAGGGCTGCAAGGAAAAGTACTGCTTCAAGACCTTCACCGACTCCGCGAGCTGCAACGCCGATCCCAAGGGGACATGCATGTGGGACGCGACAAACAAGAAGTGTATCGACAAGACGTGCGACGCGTACAACAACGTTGCGATGGGGCCAGACAGGATGTGCGAGTGTCAGGCGGACTCGAGGTGCGTGGTGGACCGTTCTGTGCCCACCGCCCCTGTATGCAGGGACCAGCAGTTCACGCAATGCCCCGACCTGGACGTGGTAGTGGCCTTCGACGGGTCGACTTCTATGAACAACAGGTTTGGGACCCACCCCAACGGCTTCGAGGGGCTCATGGAAGCCCTCAGGGATTGGGTGCAGACACTTCCCCTGACTGGGGAAGCAGCCGGTGTGACCTCTACCGACACAAATGGTAGGGTCAGGGTTGGCTTCAGCGAGTGGGACCAGGGCGTGAGGTTGGCAGAGTGCCCCAACTGCGCGTGCAACCCTGTAGTAGTGAAAGGCGACGGTATCCCCAGCATTAGCAGCATGAACACGCAAGGGAACAACCGCCCCGCCGACAACTGCGGAAAGCTCACAGGTGACAAGGATCAGCTCCTCGCCGACCTGGACTGGCACGAGGGCGAGAGCCGTAGGCCGCAGACCCTGGTGAAGGAGGCGGAGGAGTTTGCGGGTGAGACCTTCAAGACTTCTCCTGCCTACAGGAAGAAGATCCTTCTCATTTTCACCGATGGGGAGATCCAGGACAGGGGCTCTCTGGGTCCCGCAGGAGCAGTGCTCGCAGCGGAGGGGGTGCAAACCTTCGGCATTGTGTTGACCAGGGGAACCCCCAACCTCCTGGACCAGGTGAATCTGAACGCCCTGAAGGAGATCGTGACTGACCCGAAAGACAGCCACGCTCTCATGATGCAGATCGACGACGCGCACCAGGTGCTCGACGACTTCTGCAACCCCAACAGCGTGTTCGGAGCTCTCATCACCAGCGGCTCGACTACGAAGCCCAGCACGGAGCCTGCCTGCAACACGGTCCAGAGCATCCCCGACTGCACGGCACGCACAACGTGCCAGTGGAACAGCATCACGGTGGCCTGCGAAGACCACCCTTGCTTCAAGCACTGCGGCGAGACGGACTGCGTTGCCGACACCACCAACAAATGCAAGTTCAACAACGGGACCCTTCAGTGCGAGAAGACTGTGTGCAACGACCACCTCAACCAGCAAGCGTGCATCGACAATGATTGTACGTGGGACGCCACGAAGAACCCTAGGTGCATCGACAGCCCTTGCCAAGCCACCGACCAGGGGGCATGCAACAACCTGGGGAAACAGTGCACTTGGGACACGACAATCCAGCCTGACCCGAAGTGCGTGGAGACGCCCTGCTACTACGACAACCAGACATCATGCGTTGTCGACACCAACTGCGAGTGGGACGATGTTTGCCCCGACGCTGCTGACCAGAAGTGCGTGCCGAAGAGGTGTTCCCAACCGGATCACGCAACTCAGGCTGGGTGCGTGAAGGATACCTGGTGTGTGTGGACGAGCAGTCTCACCTGCGAGCTTGGGAAGTGCGCGAAGTACCCAACTGAGAAATGCTGTGACCATGACGACGGTTGCCACTGGGACATCACTACTACCCCCCCTGTGTGCGGGGAGAAGTACTGTCCCAAGACTTACCCGACTCAGGCTACGAAGGATCAGTGCGATGCTGACAGCAAGTGCATGTGGGACTCCGGGAAGCTTGCATGTGTGGAGGAGGACTGCAGCAAGCTGGACAAGTGCCCGTGCAGGGCGCACCCCGACTGCTACTGGGATGCTGTCCACAACAAGTGCACGGACGCGAAGTTCGGCGAGTGCCCCACGATGGACGTGATCATGCTGATGGACGGGTCGGGCTCTATGGACGCTTGGTTCGGGAACCACCCGCACGGCTTTTACGGTCTGATTGAGATCCTGAGGGACTGGGCGAAGACCCTTCCCCTCACTGGGGAGAAGGCGAGCACGAACACAGGGGCGGGTCCTGCTTCTGGTGGTCTTAGACTTGGGTTTGTTCAGTTCTCTGGTCAAAATCCCTGGTGGTTCAGCTCCGGGAGGTCGGAGGCGATTCAGACCCCTGATGGCGCGAACAAAGTTGGGACAGGGGGACACCTGTCCGGGGACCTCGGTGAGATCAACGATGACCTGGACTGGCACGAGGCGAACTACATGGGGGACGGGACCATGATTGAGAAGGGGCTCGTGATGGTGGGCGACATGTTCGACGCCTCGCACCAGCACGCCGTCCGCCCGAGGATCCTCATCATCTTCACGGACGGACAGATCTACGACCCGAACTCCCTGGCCCCCGCGCGCGCGGTGCTGGACCAGGAGGACGTGCAGACCTTCGGTATCGTGATCAGGAAGCAGCAGGCGCACACGAAGGCGGACGTGGACGCGGAGGCGACGCTGAAGCCGATCACCTCGGATGCGCACGACGACCACTTCCAGAACCTCATGCTGGACGAGATCTCGACGAAGGTGCTGGGCGACATCTGCGACCCGAACGGGAAATTTGGACACCTCATCGTTACAAGCTCCCCTTCAACTCAGGCTGGTGTGCACGCTCCGTGCCCCAACCACGCTGACTCCCATCTCTGCAACGCCGACCCTGGTTGTGAGTGGCACGCTGCCGGCAACGAGTGCACCGACTCCCCGTGCATTGCGCACTGCGACGACCAGTCGTGCATCAAAGACACTGCCAACCTGTGCACGTGGAACGGTACCGACTGCTGGAAGGAGACGAAATGTGCCTACACGGACCAGACACAGTGCGTGAACTCTCCTGACCTCTGTGTGTGGGACAACGGAGTGTGCGTGCTGCCCCCGTGTACCCCGAACAAAAACCAGGCCGATTGTGAAGCTGACAAGGATGGTTGTGCTTGGGTAAACCAGAACGGGCAGGATGTGTGTATTGTGGAGCCTTGCTCCTCAGCGTTCCAGTCGGTGTGTCTGGCTGACCCGGCGTGCAAATGGGACTACCCCCTGTGCGGGAACACCACGAAACTGCAGTGCATGGCCAAGGGATGTGACTACTTCACCGTGAAGGGCGACTGTGATGTCGATGTGCACTGCGTGTGGGATGCCGCAGCCTCGACCTGCAAGGACAGGGTGTGCGCGCAGTTCAGGGACGAGAGGTGCTGCGACAAGGACTCGATGTGCAAGTGGGACATCACCACGAACCCTGCTGTCTGCAACCAGAAGAAGTGCCCCGCAATCCAGGCGCAGCAGAAGTGCGACGAGCAGAGCGACTGCATGTGGAACACGACAGCCAGCCCGCAGGTTTGCACGGACCTGGACTGCAGCAAGTTCCCGACGATGTGCCCTTGCAACCAGCACTCCAAGTGTTACTGGAAGCCCGGTGCAGGCTTTGCCGGGACCGGCGCTTGCGTGGCGGTTGAGTTTGGCGAGTGCCCCACCCTCGACATTGTGCTGGTGTTGGACGGGTCGGGCTCCATGTCTGCGAAGTTCGGGAACCACCCGCACGGCTTTGACGCTCTGATGGAAATGATGAGGGATTGGATCGAGACCCTGCCCTTGAACGGGGAAGACGCTTCTGTGGGGATCAACTCCAAGAAGGACAACGGTGGTGTGCGAGTGGGTATTGTGCAGTTCTCAGGTCAGAACTACTGGAGGAGCGAGGCCAGGAGGACCCCTGGAGGCGTAGGGACAGGCGGAAGGCTTTCTGGTACCCTGCAGCAACTGGAAGACGACGTGGACTGGCACGAGGACAACTACATGGGAGAAGGGACTATGATCGAGCAGGGTCTTACACAAGCGGCCGATATGTTCCACGCTTCACCCGTGGACGGGAGGCAGAGAGTGCTGTTCATCTTCACCGACGGTGAGATCTTCGACCCGAACTCCCTGGCCGCTGCGAGAGCTGAGCTCGACAGGGAGGGTGTGCAGACCTTCGGTATCGTGGTGAGGAAAGCGACCGCACACACGAAGGCGGACCTTGACGCAGAGAAGACGCTTAAGCCGATCACCTCTGACCCGCACGACGACCACTTCAAGAACGTTATGATCGACGAAGTGCCTGACCTCATGAAGGGGATCTGTGACCCCAACGGCCCTTGGGGACACCTCATCGTGAAGGACCCACCGCAGCCCTCCAGCGGTGTGCACCTCCCGTGCCCGGACTACCAGACGCAGGGGACCTGCAAGAAAGATCCCGGCTGCATCTGGTCTGATGTAGGTTCCGTGTGTTTGAACTCGCCTTGCCTGCTTCACTGCAACGACTCTGCGTGCCAGAGTGACCCGAACAACAACTGCACCTGGGTGAACGGGAGCATCTGCACGAACGCCCCGGACCCAAACTGCGACTGCGCCTACACCACCGGCGACCCCGTGTACAACGAAAACATGTGCAAGGCTGATGCCGCGTGCGTGTGGGACGCCGCCAACAGTGTGTGCCAACATGACGAGTGCGCTGCCGGCCAGCCGGGTAACCTCACCTGCGGGGCTGTGAACCAGCTCTGCATGGACCCCAACCCCGCACCGTGCACGGATGATTTCTACTGCGATTGTGTGCCCCCAGCAACGAGGGACCCGAAGACGCAGCCCGGACAGGCAGCGGCAGTGTGCGTCCTCGACGAATGCGTTGTAGACTGCCCCACCTGCGCTGGGACCACCTGCTCTGACAAAAACCAGGCCTGCTTCGACCCCAGCCCCACCGTAAGCAGCCTGAGCGACTGGACCTGCACTTGCCCGCCGCCCTACACGGGCGTAGCAGTGGCTAATGCTGCCGTCTGCCAGATCGACGAGTGCGTGGACCAGACTTGCGGGACCTGTGCCAAAACCACCTGCAGCGACAAAAACCAAACTTGCCACGATCCGGACACCACGGTCCTCAGCGACTGGACCTGCACTTGCCCGCCGCCATCGAACCAGAGCGCCACCGCTGCGGCCGTGCTTGACTGCGACTTCGATGAGTGCACTATTCACAAGGACACCTGCGAAAACGCCGACCAAACCTGCCACGATCCCGACCACTCGGTGACTGGGGACTGGACATGCAACTGCAAGCCGCCGTCGAACGGCACTGCCACTGCGCAGGTTGCTTGGTGCGAGCTCGACGAGTGTGTGAAGACCTGCCCGAGCTGCGCCAACACGACCTGCACGGACGAGAACCAGGTCTGTGAAGACCCGAACAAGGCGGCACACTCCACCGGAGATTGGACCTGCACATGCCCGCCCCCGTTCACTGGTGTGGCCACCGCTGCCTCTGCTGTCTGCAAGTTGGACGAGTGCTCTGCTCTGTGTACCGGGACGACCTGTGCCAACACCACATGCTCGGATGCAAACCAGACCTGCCACGACCCCGATTTCACCAAGTTGAGCGACTGGACGTGCAACTGCCCACCGCCCTCGAAGCAGCCGCCCTCGCCTCTGAAGCCTGTGATGGGTTGTGAGGTAAACGAGTGCGACCTGCACAAGGCGGTGTGCGAGAACCAGGGCCAAGTGTGCGAGGACCCCGACCAGCTGGTCGCCGACGACTGGAAGTGCAAGTGTGTGCCTCCCATGAACGGGTCCGCCACGGCACAGGCTGCGGACTGCACCATCGACGAGTGCGTGGCGGACTGCGCTACTTGTGCGAACGATACTTGCAGCAGCAAGAACCAGGTCTGTGAGGACCCCGACATCTCAGTGCGCTCAACTGCTGATTGGACCTGCACTTGCCCGCCCCCCTACACAGGAGTGGCAATCGCAAACTCCGCTACTTGTGTTCTTGACGAATGTGCCGTGAACTGCACTGGTCCGACATGTGCAAACACCACTTGCAGTGCGCAGAACCAGACCTGCCACGATCCCGACACTTCAACGTTGAGCGACTGGACCTGCACGTGCCCTCCTCCGTCCTCGAAGCTGCCTGTCGTAGGTGCGGCTGTGATGAACTGTGAAGAAGACGAGTGCGAAAAGATGAAGCAGATCTGCGAGAACGTTGACCAGACCTGCCACGACCCGAACCAGCTGGTACCCGGGGACTGGGAGTGCAGGTGCGTCCCCCCAATGAACGGAACTGGCGTGGCAAAGCCCGCAGAGTGCACCCTCGACGAGTGTGCGACTGACTGCGTGGGCCCGACGTGCGCGAACACGACCTGCTCGGACGCCACTCAGGTCTGCGAAGACCCCAACACTGCCGTCCACTCCACTGGGGACTGGACCTGCACATGCCCGCCCCCGTACACCGGTGTGGCCATTGGGAACGCTGCCATCTGTCGCATCGACGAGTGTGTAGAAAGCTGCCCGACCTGCGCTGACCACGCCTGCTCGAACGCGTCCCAGATCTGCAACGACCCTGACACCAGCAAGCTCAGTGATTGGACTTGCTCGTGCCCCCCTCCAGCGCAGAAGCCACCGCAGGTTGGTGGCCCTGTGGCGCCCTCGTGCGATGTTGACGAGTGCACCCTCCACAAGGACACCTGTGAGGCGCAGCAACAAACCTGCTTCGACCCCGACCAGGGCAAATCCGGTGATTGGCAGTGCAAGTGCGTGCCCCCCATGAACGGTACCGCTACCGCACAGCCTGCGGAGTGCACGATTGACGAGTGTGTGGCGAGCTGCGCCACCTGCGCGAACGACACCTGCAGCAGCCAGAGCCAAACCTGCGAGGACCCCGACACATCGATGCACTCGACCAGCGACTGGACGTGCACCTGCCCTCCCCCGAGCACCGGTGTGGCTATCGCTAATGCTGCCGAATGCGTCATCGACGAGTGCGTGGCAACCTGCCCCACCTGCTCTCAGGGGACTTGCTCTTCGGAGGGCCAGGACTGCCATGACCCGAACATTGCCTCGACAAGCACAGGTGACTGGATCTGTACCTGCCCGCCTCCTTCGAGTGGCTTTGCCACAGCGAAGCCCGCCTCGCCTTGTGTTGTTGACGAGTGCAAGAACCCTGACAACGAGAAGAAGTGCGCAGATGCCGGGCAGGTGTGTGTGGACCCCGTCCCCTCGTTGAGCAGCCGCAATGACTGGGAGTGCCACTGCATCGTGCCCCCTGCCATTAAGAACGCGTCTGCCTTGATGAACCCTGCTGAGTGCGAGTACCCGGGCGAGTGTGAGACGGACCCCGAGGCGAAGAAGTGTGCTGCTGCCGGCCACATCTGTGATGACCCCACCCCCAATCCCATGTCTACCGGTGATTGGGTGTGCATGTGTCCTCCGCCTTCAACTGGCCCGAATGTGACTGCCACTACGCCGGGTGGGGTCGCCGGGATGGTGTGCGAGACGGACGAGTGCGTGGTCGTGTGCCCCACCTGTGCTCAGACTGCGACAAGCCCCAACAACCTTTGCACTGCGGAAGGTCAGGAGTGCAAGGACCCTGACACGACAAAGTTCGGTGACTGGCAGTGCGAGTGCCCGACCCCGTGGACCGGGACTCCTGTGACCGGTGCTGCTGCAAACTGCTCGCTTGACGAGTGCGTTGCTGACTGCCCCACCTGCTCGAAGAGCGCATGCAAAAACGCGGGACAGACCTGCGAGGATAAGAACACGGGCGTGCATGATCTCAAAGACTGGGTTTGCACGTGCCCGACGCCTGGGGTGGGTAGCGCAACAGCGAAGCCAGCAACCTGTGTCTGCGATGAGTGCAAAGATGCCTCTCAGAAGTGTGCTGCTGCTAACCAGATTTGCTTCGACCCGAACACCGACTGCAATAGCAAGGACGACTACACATGCGAGTGCGAAGCGCCGTACAGCGGGACTGCCGTTGCTCAGCCTGCGACCTGCAAGGTTGATGAGTGCAAGGAGAATAACGCCACTTGCACCGCCGTGGGTCAGACTTGCAACGACCCCGACCAGACAAAACTCGACGACTGGCAGTGCCTGTGTCCCCCCCCTAGCACCGGTATGGCGGTCGGCCAAGCGGCCGATTGCAAGCTTGATGAGTGCGTCGAGACGTGCGCCACGTGCGCGGGTACGACATGCTCCGACGCTGACCAAACCTGCAAGGATCCCAACACCGATGCCTCCAGCAAGAGCGACTGGATCTGCACTTGCAAGCCCCCCGCAGCCAACAACTCTGCTACAGGCAAGCCTGCCATTTGCATCTGCGACGAGTGTGTGGACAACCTTGTCTGCGCTGGTGCCAACCAGACTTGCTATGACGCGAACACAGTCTGCGGCACGCCGTCTGACTTTGTTTGCGAGTGCGAGCCGCCGATGATCGGGAACGCCACAGGGGTCCCTGCTGCGTGCTCCCTTGAAGAGTGCGAGATCAACGGTGCGACGTGCCTTGCGCAGGGGCAGGAGTGCTTCGACCCTGATCTCACAAAACCCGGTGACTGGGAGTGCCGATGCAAACCCCCGAGCTCTGGGAACGCCACAGCACAGCCCGCAGAGTGTGTGTATGATGAGTGCAAGATCCAGAACTGCTCAACATGTGCCAACGACACCTGTAGCGCAGCTGGGCAGGACTGCGAGGACATGGACACGAGCCCCTCAAGCACCAGCGACTGGGTCTGCAAGTGCCCCCCGCCGTCGAACCACACGGCCACAGGAAAGGTTGCGGAGTGCGACCTTGACGAGTGCAAGGACCCGACGAAGGCCGGGAAGTGCACGGAAATGTGCGAACCCGGGACCCTTGACTGTGGGCAGACCTGCTACGACCCGAACCCCACGACTGCAAGCACGGGTGACTGGGAATGCATATGCCCGCCTCCTGCGACTGGAAAGATGGTTGCCGGCCCAGTGATGCACTGCATCTACGACGAGTGCGAGGAGAAAGAGACCATCTGCGCAACGGAGGAGCAGAAGTGCGAGGACACGAACCAGCAAACGCTGCACGATTGGGTCTGTGAATGCGTGCTCCCCGCAACTGGGAACGCTACGGCACGACCGGCGAGGTGTCTGCTTGACGAGTGCAAGGTTCAGAACTGCCCTACCTGTGCAAACGACACCTGCAGCAAGGTTGGGCAAGAATGCGAGGACCCCGACACCACTGCCACCAGCACTGGTGACTGGGTCTGCAAGTGCCCGCCCCCCTCTACCCACCAGGCAACGGCAAAGCCCGCTGTCTGTGAGATAGACGAGTGCGACATTCCTGAGAACAACTGCACTGCAAACTGCATCATTCCGAACACCCCGAACTGCCAGCAGGTCTGCTTCGACCCGAACACCGCCCCGGACAGCCTTGGGGACTGGACTTGCACCTGCCCCCCTCCCACGAGTGGGAAGGCCCAGGCGCATGCCGCCTTGTGTACGGTGGACGAGTGCGTGGAGCACGGTGCCACTTGCATTGCCGAAGGGCAAACTTGCAGGGACCTGAACACCAGCAAGTTGAATGACTGGGAGTGCGTGTGCACGGCACCTGCCAAGGGGTCGGCGACTGCGCAGAAGGCAACGTGCATTCTCAACGAGTGCATCGAAGACTGCGACACCTGCTCGAAGAATACCTGCAAGGACGCTGGACAGACCTGCGAGGATCCAAACACCTCGGAGTCAAGCAAGAGTGACTGGACCTGCAAGTGCCCGCCGCCCTCGACAAACACGGCGACTGGGAAGCCCGCAACCTGCGAGGTTGACGAGTGCAAGGAGAACGGGTGGAAATGTACTGCCGACTGCACTGGTGTTCTGAACTGTGCTCAGCAGTGCTTCGACCCCGACACCAACGCCACCAGCCTGGATGACTGGAAGTGTGTGTGCCAACCGCCCTCCACCGATTCGGCCGTCACGAAGGCAGCTATCTGCACGGTTGAGCCTTGTATACACGACAATGAACCGGCGTGCGAGCAGGACCCCGATGGCTGCGAATGGTCGCTGCTTCCCACACCCGTTTGCAAGCCCATCCCTTGCCAGCACACCAAGGAAGTGGACTGCAAAACTGAGACTGGCTGCGAGTGGCTTGTCTACTCTGGCGCTTCTACGAACGCCGGGACTGGCGCTGTCTCCTACGAGGTGCTGGTGCCGGTTAAGCCGTTCCCTGGGGCCACGTGCGACGCAAGCTGCTCGTGCGCTACGCAAAACGCTGTTTTTGTCCGCATCGGCGACGGATACGTGAATGGCAAGGACTCCCTTACCTGTGGTGCTTGCACTGCCGCGGTGACCGTGAACTGGCAGGCACAGGATGGCTCTCTGACGGTGAGCGGTGGGTCTGGGATAAGCGGCGACAAGTTTGCTGAGATTGTGGCCAGCATCGAGTTCACCACCTCGTCGACGGACGGCGGTAAGAGGAGCCTCACGTGGAACTTCGGCACAACTCTGGATGCGGCTGCTGCGGCGACTGCGTGCGGCGGGACTGTAGACCTTGTGGGCGGAGTGTGTGTGACTGAGAAGTGCGACTATGGCACAGAAGCAAAGTGCGAAGCGGATCCGTTCTGCGACTGGGTTGGTGGCACGACTGATCCCTGCGTCATAGCTCCTTGTGTGTTGTACCCCAATGAGAAGGAGTGCTCGAAGGATCCCGATTGCCGCTATGATGTAAGCAGCTCACCTGCCATGTGCAAGGAGAAGCCCTGCAGGGCCTTCAAGGGGACCGTGGAGTGCAACGCCGAGGACGAGTGCATGTGGAACACAACCCAGACGAAGTGCGTAGAAAAAGAATGCAGCAAGTTCAACGATGACCGTTGCAAGTGCCATGCGGAGGACAGGTGCTACTGGGATGTGCGATCCACCGTCCCGAAGTGCGTGGAGAGCAAGTTCGGGCAGTGCCCCGTGCTCGACGTGGTGATGCTGCTTGACGGTTCTGGCTCGATGAGCGAGTCATTCGGGCGCCACCCGCACGGCTTCTACGCGATGATGGAAATGATCAGGGATTGGGTGAACACTCTGCCCCTCACAGGTGAGGACCACACAGTCGGGAAGGCATCGACGGCGCCGAACGGCGGGCTCAGGATGGGCATCATTCAGTTCTCGGGTCCAATCCCCGAGGCGGTGAAGACCCCCGTCGGCGTGGGTTCTTCAGGATACTTGACTGGTGACCTGGCTGAGCTGCAGGGCGACATCGACTGGCACGAGGCGAACTACATCCAGGGGAGCACCTTCATCGCGACCGGGCTGAACTGGGCTGGTACCATGTTCCAGTTCTCCCCTTCCACGAGAGAGAGGGTGCTCATCATCGTGACAGACGGCGCCATCAAGGACACTGCCTCCCTTGCTCCGGCAAAGGCGGTGCTCACTGCTGAGGGTGTGAAGATCTTCGGGGTGGTACTGAGGAAGGCGGCAGTGCACACGAAGCTCGACATCGATGCCGAGGCCACTTTGAAGCCGATCACCTCTGACCCGCACGATGACCACTTCATGAACGTGCTGATCGACGAGATGCCTGAACAGGTCCTGAACGGGATCTGCGACCCGAACAGCAAGTGGGGCCAGCTTCTCATGCCCGGTGCGTCGAGCGAGAGCCAGGCTGGGATGCACAAGCCGTGCCCGCAGCACCTCGTTCAGACAGAGTGCACTACCGACCCTGGATGCGTGTGGAGCAGTGTCGGTCTGTCGTGTGTGGACTCCCCTTGCGTGGCGCACTGCGATGAGCCGAAGTGCACTGCGGACACCGTGAATCACTGTCAGTGGAAGGTTGTGAACGGGACGACCGAAGCCTCTTGCTGGGTGGAAACAATCTGTCCCTACAACGACGAGACCACCTGTGAGGCTGATCCTCAGTGTGACTGGGACGCCTCCAAGCCTGACTGCGTGGAACGCCCCTGCAACCGACCCACGGAGGACGAGTGCGAGGCCGATGTCCAAGGCTGCGAGTGGATCGCCGCAACGAGCACTTGCGTTGAGACACCTTGCAAGCACACGGTACAGGCCGACTGCGCTTCTGACAAGCTCTGCGAGTGGGACGACTGCGCGGGTGTGGCCGGTGGCGGCGCCTGCCAGAAGAAGAGCTGCGACCCAACTGTCTTCACAGACGAAGTGTCGTGCACGAAGGACACTCGCTGCCAGTGGGTGAGCGGGGTGACGGGTTTCACGTGCGCGCAAGAGCCGTGCGCCATCCACTCTGGGGAGAGGTGCTGCAATGCCGAGGGAGACTGCCATTGGGACATCTCGGTGTCCCCTGCTCAGTGCAGCGTGAAATACTGCGCGAAGATGAACGGGGACCAGCCCAAGTGTGACAGTGACAGCCAGTGCGTGTACGAGAACATGAAGTGTGTGGAGAAGGAATGCGGAAAGCTTGCCGAGTGCGAGTGCAGGAAGGACACCGACTGCTTCTGGAACGGGGACAAGAGCTTCTGCACACCCTTCCAGTACGGTCAGTGCCCCACGCTGGACCTTGTCCTTCTGATCGATGGTTCTGGTTCCATGAGCCAGTCCTTCGGTCGCCACCCGCACGGATTCGATGCCATGATGGAGATGTTGAGGGACTGGGTAACAACCCTGCCTCTGAGCGGCGAGAAGGGGAGCGTCGGTGTCAACTCGCAGGCCAACACTGGAAAGGTGCGTGTGGGCATTGTGCAGTTCTCAGGTCAGAACGCGCGCGGTGCCGACCCTGGGAGGGCAGATGCTCAGGCCACTCCTGCTGGCGTCGGGTCATCAGGCAGTCTCACTGGTGACCTTGTGGAATTGAACTCTGACATCGACTGGCAGGAGGACAACTACTACGGTGGTGGGACGATGATCTCGAAGGGGCTGAACGACGTGGCAGAGATGTTCCACGCTTCACCCAACGACGGGAGGCAGAGAGTGCTCATCATCATCACAGACGGGCAGATTTTCGACCCCAACTCCTTGTCGCAGGCGCGCGGAGAGCTCGACAAGGAAAGGGTGCAGGTGTTCGGCGTGGTGGTGAGAAGGGCGACCGCCCACACCCCTGTGGACGACCTCGCAGAGCAGACCCTGAAGCCCATTGTTTCTGTGCCGCAGGACGACCACTTCCAAAACCTCATGATCGACGAAGTACCAACCATGGTGTTGGGCGACATCTGCGACCCGAACGGCAAGTTCGGGAAGCTCGTTGTCGGAGTCAACGGGAGCACCAGCACTGGTGTGCACAAGCCGTGCAAGCAGCACGCTCTGATGGGGGAGTGCAACGCGGACGCGGGCTGCGTGTGGTACGATGCGACGCTCTCTTGCGCAGACACTCCTTGCATGCAGCACTGCGATGAGCTTACCTGCAAGAACGACACAGCGAACAAGTGCGCCTGGGACTCTTCGAAGGGTCTGTGCCAGAAGGAGCCGCAAGTGGGTTGCGACTCGCTCTCTGTGGGCGAGTGCCCCAAGAACCCTGCGTGCGAGCTGTCGAAGGACAACACCACTTGCGTGGACAAGAAGTGCGTGCACGACACGGAGCAGGGCTGCGTGGCGGACCCCGACAAGTGCGTGTGGAACAACATCGACCAGACCTGCGTGGAGCAGCCTTGCAACTACCCCGACGAGACGAGCTGCGAAGGCGACGTGTTGTGTGACTGGAATGACGGGAACAACCCCGTGTCCTACAGCAAGGATGTGAAGATGAACCCGTTCAATCTCACCTGTGACTCCGCGACCACGTGTCCGACGATGTCCGGCTGTGCCGCGCTGGTGAACGGCGCAGCTGTGAGCATCGACAGCGCAGACTACATCAAAGGAAAGGACACTTTGGAGTGTGCTGAATGTCCCGCCCTCGGGATCAAAACGGAGTGGTCTGCCGCGACGGGCGCTCTTGTGCTGACCTCTGCTAACGGGCTGGACAGATCCTTAACGGAATTCACCGAAGCGATCAACAAGGTGACCTTCGTGACGACCTCGGCTGCAGGGAACTCTAGGGGCATCACTTGGAACTACGGTCAGGGTGTATACGACGCCAGAACGGGCCACTACTACCGTTACTACGCCTCGAACACTGTGTGCCAAGCCACCGGTGGAGTTACGACCGCCGGGTGCACATGGGAGGATGCTAAGCAGGCCTGCGCGGCCAAGTCCTTCCTCGGGGTTGAAGGTTACCTGATGACAGTGACCACCCCTGTGGAGACCGAGGTTGCCACAGGGAGGATCGCTGCCGAAGGCTGGATGGGTGCTTCTGTGACGAATGGTAAATGGACATGGAGCACTGGCCCCGAGGCTGGGTCGGACATCACTAGCTACGAGAACTGGATGTCAGGTGAGCCCTCCGCCACCAATGGCGACAGCTATTTCTTCCCCAACGGGGAGTGGAGCAGCGTGGCTAAGACCAGCGACAAGGCCGTGCTCGGGTACGCCTGCGAGTGGGGGACTGCAAACGCACCCGCTTGCACTGGTTCTGTTGGGAAGGTGATCGTCAACGCGGGTGGGTGTGCGGAGAAGAAGTGCACTGAGACCAGCCGAACGGAGTGTGTGGCGGACCCGTACTGTGACTGGATTGTGAACACCACGACGTGCGTGCAGAAGCCCTGTACGGACGTTATGGAGGAGCTTCCTTGCAACAGGAAGGAAGGATGCCACTGGAGCCCGTCGATCTCTCCTGCCATGTGCGTGGAGGAGCCGTGCGCGAAGCTGAAGGACACCCCTACTTGCAACGCTGACAGCAACTGCGCGTGGGAGGATGGGAAGAAGATGTGCGTGGAGAAGAACTGCAACGACCTCACGAAGTGCAACTGCGTAGAAGACACGAAGTGCTTCTGGAAGGCAGTTTCTGGTGGTGGTGGGTCGTGCGTGAAGAACAGCTACGGCCAGTGCCCCACGATGGACGTTGTCGTCCTTGTTGACGGTTCCCAGTCGATGGCTCAGTCCTTTGGGCACCACCCTCATGGTTTCTTCGCTCTTATGGAGATGCTTGGTGATTGGATCCAAAGCTTGCCCCTGAACGGGGAAGCGGCCACTGTGGGCGCTGCCTCGCAGGCTAACACCGGGAAGGTACGTGTTTCTGTGGTGCAGTTCTCTGGGCGTCCTCAGTTCTTCAGCCCTCCCAACACCTGGAGCGGTCCCATTATCAACTCTGTAGCGGTGACTCCAATTGGCGTGGGGACGGCTGGCCGCCTCTCTGGTGTGTCCGGGGAGCTGAAATCCGACGTGGACTGGCACGAGAGCAACTACCTCGAGGCCGGGACCTACATTGCGAAGGGTCTGAAGAGGGCTGCTACCATCTTCACGAGCTCCTCGCCCGTGGATGGCAGGCAACGCGTGCTCATCATCTTCACGGACGGAATGATCCAAGATGCGGGGGCGGACAAAGACATCATGGTGCAGGCGAGGCAGGAACTTGACGGGCTGTCTGTGCAGACCTTCGGGATCGTGGTGAGGAGGTTTGCCCAGCACACTCAAACGGACGTTGACGCTGAGGCCACCTTGAAACCTATCGTGTCCGCACCCCAGGACGAGCACTTCATGAACCTGCAGATCGACGAGATCCCCGATCAAGCGCTGAACGGTTTGTGTGATCCGAACGGTCCGTGGGGGCACCTCATCGTTCCTCCACAGACCCCTTCCCAGGCCGGTGTGCACCAGCCCTGCCAGAACTACATCGCGAAGACCACCTGCGTTGCCGATAAGGGTTGCTCTTGGTCGGACGTCCTCTCCGCGTGCTTGGACTCCGTTTGCGTGCCTCATTGCGACAAGCTGGTCTGCGAGGGCGAGACCTCGACAAAGTGCATGTGGGACGACAGTCTCGAGGAATGTTTCAAGAAACCGGTCTGTCAGTACACCGACGAGGTGAGCTGCAACAACGACCAGGAGTGCAAGTGGGATGACAAATGTATCGAGAAGCCGTGTGACTACCCTGACGAGGTGAGCTGCATCGCCGACACCACCTACGATTGCGTGTGGTCGACGGTGACGAAGGAGTGCGGTGAAAAGCCGTGCAACTACAACAACACTGCCGAGTGCAGCGCTGATACGGGATGCCAGTGGGAGGACACGTGCAAGGCGCCTGAGGACCAGATGTGCATTGTGAAGCCGTGTTTGTACAGCAACGAGACGGCGTGCAGGGAGGATGTGATGTGCGCCTGGAACGCCTCTGGCTGCGCAGTAGCAACTTGCGCGCACTACCCGGATGAGAAGTGCTGCAACCGTGACGATGGCTGCTACTGGAACGTGCAGCAAGCCCCTGCTGTGTGCTCGCAACTGCCTTGCCGTCTGCTCGGCTCTGAAGGCACGTGCAATGCCGACAGGAACTGCATGTGGGAGGGAAGCAGCAGCACCTGTCTGGAGAAGCAGTGCGGTAAGTACACCACGAGGTGTCCCTGTGAAGCGGACCCTGACTGCTTCTTCGTCGTTGGATCGAACCACTGCACCTTCCAACGCTATGGGACGTGCCCCACGCTCGACGTGGTGGTGCTGCTTGACGGTGGTGTGTCGATGAGCAGGAAGTTCGGGCGCCACCCTCAGGGCTACTACGCTCTCGTGGAGGTGGTGAGGGACTGGGCGAGGACCCTCCCTCTTTCCGGAAGTGCGGCAGGGGCCGCGCCTGCGAACAACAACGCCGCGCGTCTTGCTTTCGTGCAGTTCGCAGGTACCAGCTTGTGGCCTGCCGGCGACGCAAAGCAGGCCTTGTCCTCTACCGGGTCGGGGACCAGCGAGGGGCGCCTCACCGGGGTGATGTCAGAGATCGAGAAGGACCTTGAGTTCCAGGAGGACAACTTCATGGGTGGGAATGCGGCTCGCCAGCCCGTTCCTGCCACCACCTACCTCCTTGCGGGTTTGGAGAAGGCATCGAGCCTTTTCAAAACCAGCCCCGTGGACGGGAGGAAACGTGTGTTGATCATCGTGGCCGACAGCCCTCTCAATGACAAGGACAAGTACCAAACCGTGATGGCGGACCTTGCTGCCGCACAGGTGCACGTGTTCGGCGCCACTGTGCGTCCATTCACTGCGCAGTCGGCGGACGACCTGCAGGCCGACACTGACGTGATGGAGGTAGTGTCCAACCCCAAGGACGGCCACTTCGTGAGCGTGGAGATCGACCAGTTGGCGGTCTCTTTGAACGGCCTGTGCGACCCCAACAGCCAATGGGGCCAGTTCATCGCGGCCACCGCCGTGACCCGCGAGCCGTGCAACCTCCGTGCCGACAAGACTTCCTGCAACAAGGACGCTGGTTGTGTGTGGTTCGACACCACCCTGTCGTGCGGGGACTCCCCGTGTCTCACCCACTGCGAGGAGGCCGTTTGCAAGACAGACACTGCAAACAAGTGCGTGTGGAACGGTGCCTCGTGCGAAAAGGAAGAGATCTGCAAGTACTCGGACCTGGTCGCTTGCGAGACTGACCCTGAGTGCCAGGTGGACAACGGGGTTTGCATCGGGAAGAAGTGCAAGCACAACACGGAGCAGGGCTGCGTGGCTGACCCTGACACCTGTGTGTGGAACAACATCGATCAGACCTGCGGGGAGAAGCTGTGCAACTACGACAACTTGGACCAGTGTGTGCTGGATCTGAAATGCGACTGGAAGCCGCTGGTGCCTGAGTGTGTACCCAAGCTCTGTACGTATGACAACCAGACGGCCTGTGAGACTACTGAGCCAGGAATGTGCGTGTGGGAAACCGACAAGTGCGTGCCGGCCCCCTGCAAGCAGTACCAGAGCGAGATTGAGTGCAAGTTGGATGACAGTTGCGACTGGACCACTGAATGCGAACCTAAGTACTGCGAGAGATACGAGACCGACATGAACGCGTGCGACAACGACGGGCTGTGCATGTGGGACCAGACCAAGAACAAGTGTGTTGACAAGGAGTGCGGTGCCTTCCAGAACGACACGTGCCGCTGCCACAAGGACGCGGACTGCTTCTGGGACAAGGGGGTGTGCAAGACGGCAAAGTTCGGGGAGTGCCCTACCCTGGACATCGTGCTCGCTGTGGACGGATCTGCTTCCATGACCCAGACCTTCGGGCGTCACCCGCACGGTTTCTACGGGCTCATGGAAGTGCTGAAGGCGTGGACCGGAAAGCTTACCCTGAGCGGGGAGAAGGCGGGGGACCCCACCACTCTCACCGGTAAGACAAGGGTCGGAATCGTGCAGTTCAGCGGGAAGCCGGCTATCAAGATTCCCGGAACCGACCTCGTCGACGGTGCTCAGAAGACACCAACAGGGACGGGCAGCGGCGGCAGGCTGTCTGGTGACAGGACGGAGGTGAGCTCGGACCTTGTGTGGCAGGAGACAAACTTCATGGAGGGCGGGACCTACATCGCCGCAGCGCTGGACGTTTCTGCCGACATGTTCCAGGCCTCCCCGAAGGACGGGAGGAAGAGGGTGCTTCTGGTTTTCACTGACGGCCAGATCCAGGATGCGGACAAGTTGGTTGACGCGAGGAAGCGCCTGGAACAGGAGGAGGTGATCACCTTCGGTATCGTGGTGAGGCGCTTCGACGCGCACACGCAGACGGACATCGACGCTGAGGCGACCCTGAAGCCCATCACCTCGGAACCGCACGCGGAGCACTACTACAACCTCCTCTTGGACGAGATCTCCGACACCTTGGATGGTCTGTGCGACCCGAACAGCATGTGGGGTAAGTACATCGTGGACACGGCCCAGGCAGGTGTGCACAAGCCCTGTGGGAACTACAACGAGAAGGATGTCTGCAATGCTGACATTGGGTGTGTTTTCCGTGACGTGCTTGCTGCTTGTGTAGACACCCCGTGCATCAAGCACTGCTCCGAGGGCCTGTGTAAAAATGACACCACGAACAAGTGCTTCTGGAAGGCAGACGAGAGCGTGTGCTACAAGGAGGAGGGGTGCTCTAAGTACACGGGAGAGAACGTGTGCATCGGTGACGTCACATGTGCCTGGAGAGACATGAAGTGCGTGGACAAGCCGTGCAACTACCCTGATGAGAACAGCTGCACCGCCGACTCGACCTACGACTGCGAGTGGTCCTCGAAGGACGGTTCGTGCACGGAGAAGCCTTGCCAGCACAGCGACGAAGCGGCGTGCACGGCAGAGGCGAAGTGCCTGTGGGACAAGGCATGTGTCGGAACGGGGATCCCTGCGATGTGCGTGCTCAAGCCGTGTGACTACTCAACCTCCGCCGACTGCAGTGCTGATGCGCAGTGCGGTTGGAGTGGTTCCGCCTGCGTGATGAAAACCTGTTCGCCCTTCGCTGATGAAAGGTGCTGCAACGCAAACGAGGAGCAGCACGGCTGCCACTGGGATGTGAAGCAGTCGCCTGCGATCTGCAGCGTCGGGCCGTGCAGAGAGTATGGCGAGAGCGCCTGCAACAGCGAGAGGTCGTGTATGTGGGAAGGGACAGAGTGTGTGGAGAAGGACTGCAACAAGATGACCGACAAATGTGCCTGCGAGGCGGACCCTGACTGCTTCTACAGCACCGCTCCCGGCAAACCACACTGCACCTTCCAGCGCTTCGGGACGTGCCCCACGCTCGACGTGGTGCTGCTGCTTGACGGTGGTGTGTCGATGGGGAAGAAGTTCGGACGCCACCCTCAGGGCTTCTACGCTCTCGTGGAGGTGGTGAAGGACTGGGCCCAGACCCTGCCCCTGAGCGGGGAGGCTGCTGGCAGCCCTACTGCCGCTAACTCGCAGGCAGTGCGTCTTGCGTTCGTGCAGTTCGCAGGTAGCGAGAGTTGGGCTCCGTCCGACAGTAGGCAGGCGACCACTGCCACTGGTGCCGGGACCAGCGAGGGCCGCTTAACTGGCTCCCTTGCCGAGGTAGAGGCCGATCTCACGTTTCAGGAGACGAACTTCATGGGAGGAAGCCTGCTTATGCAGCCCACACCGCAGACCACCTACCTCCTCGCCGGCTTGCAGAAGGCCGTTAGCTTGTTCCGCACCTCGCCTGTTGACGGGAGGAAGCGTGTGCTGATCGTGGTGACCGACGGTGAGCTAGACGACGCTGACAAGTATCAGACCGTGAGGGCTGAACTTGACCAGGCACAGGTGCAAATCTTTGGTGTTGTGGTGCGTCCCTTTGACACACACACCACCCTTGACGAGAAGGCGCAGCAGACATTGCAGCCCTTGGTGTCCGACCCAAAGACCGGGCACATCGTAAATGTTCAGGTGGATGAAATCGCTGCTTCGCTGAACGGTTTGTGCGACCCGAATGCTGCTTGGGGCAAGTTCGTGGGTGAGGTTGCGGAAGGTAGGCAGCCTTGCCAGCTCCACTCTGCCAAGGATTCTTGCAACAAGGATGCCGGCTGCGTGTGGTTCGACGCGACCCTGTCGTGCGCAGACTCGCCGTGCTTGGAACACTGTGACAGTGCGACTTGCATTGCCGACACCCTGAACCTGTGCAAGTGGAACGGGACGGTGAACTCCTGCGGGAAAGTAGAGGTCTGCAACTACCCCGGGCAGACCGAGTGCGTTAACGACGCCGAGTGTGAGTGGAAGAACAACGCGTGCATTGGGAAAGAGTGCAAGCACGACAACGAGCAGGGCTGTCTCGCGGACCCCGCTGTGTGCATCTGGGACAATTTGAACCAGGACTGCAAGAAGAAGCCGTGCGTGTACGACAACATGGACAGCTGCAACCTGGACCAGGAGTGCAAGTGGAACGTGGACGCTGTGGAATGTGAGGTGAAGAAATGCAACTACATGGACAAGGGCACGTGCGAATCGACAGAGCCTGGCATGTGCGTGTGGAACAGCAACAACAAGTGTGTGCCCGCACCGTGCAAGCAGTATGCGAACGAGAAGCTGTGCATGGCTGACGACAGCTGTGAGTGGAGCATTGCTATTGCCCCGGGAACCTGCAATGTGAAGTACTGCAGGAAGTACTGCGACATGGAAACAAGCATCTGCGTAGAGGACGAGTGCAACCTGGACCCCGCGTGCATGACCGACCCTGTTACCAGCATTTGCAAGAAGAAGGAGTGTGGGATGCTGAGGAACCAGTGCGACTGCCGTAAGGAGCCCGACTGCTTCTGGCTGTCGGGTGACAAGACCTGCGTGGACCAGAAGTACGGGACGTGCCCCACGTTGGACCTTGTTGTTGTGTTCGACGGGTCCGCCTCGATGAGCCAGGTCTTCGGGCGCCACCCGCACGGCTTCTACGGTATGGTGGAGATGCTGAGGGCGTGGGTGAGCGGGCTGCCCCTGAGCGGGGAGAAGGCTGGGGCTGCTGTCACGACGACGCCGGCTTCCAGGAAGATCCGTGTTGCTTTCGTGCAGTTCAGCGGGGTTGCCACGGCGCCCCTCACGAAGACCCCCGTTGCAGGGTCGGCAATCAAAACCCCTGCCGGTGTTGGTACCGCGGGGAGGCTGTCGGGTGACTTCGCACAGCTCTCTGCTGACCTTGACTGGCACGAGGCGAACTACATGGAGAAGGGGACGTACGTGAACCTCGGTCTGCAGATGGCTGCAAGCATCCTGCAGAACTCCCCCACTGACGGGAGGAGGAGGGCCGTGTACGTTATCACGGACGGGCAACTCCAGGACCAGGCCTACCTCGAGGACGCGAAGGCAAAGCTTGACTCTGTCGGTGCTGAGGTGTTCGGTATCGTGGTGAGGAGATTCGCATCGCACACGAAGGTCGACACGGACGCGGAGGAGGCACTGAAGCCCATCACCTCGTCGCCGCACGACAACCACTTCGTGAACGTGGACATGGACGAGCTCGCCTCGAACACGGGCCCGATGACGCAGCTGTGCGACCCCGCGACGGCTTTCGGGTCCTCTATCGCGATGGGTGTGGCAGGCGGGAAGCACCAACCATGCAACGCCTACACCGCAAAGAACGACTGCATGAGCGACGTGGGCTGCGCGTGGAACCAGTTGTCGTGTGGGACGTCTCCGTGTGTGATGCACTGCAGCGAGGCTACCTGCAACCAGGACGTTGTGAACGATTGCGTGAACGGGTGGGACTCCACCGAGGAGACCTGCTACCGCAAGGAGGTGTGCGCTGGGAACCAAAACACATGCGACTTGGAAACTGGCTGCCAGTGGAACACCACAAAATCTGGCTGCGAGGTGAAGCCCTGTTACCACACGTCGGAAGATGGGTGCATTGCGGACACCGAGTACGTGTGTGAGTGGAAGAACTCGGAATGCGGGGTGAAGCCGTGTGTGATGAGCGCCACCGAACTTGAGTGCAAAACCGAGGCAAACTGTGAGTGGAACACCAGCTCTTCGAAGTGCACTCCCATCAAGTGCACCCCATACACAGTGAAGGATGACTGCAAGTCGGACGTGATGTGTCAATGGGAGGAGGTCGCGTCCAAGTGCGTGGTGAGGCCTTGCGTGGAGTACGCCGACGACCGCTCGTGCGACGCCGACAAGAAATGTCACTGGGACACTTCCGCGGCGCCGGGAAGCTGCCAGCTGAAGCCGTGCGCAAGGTATGAAAACGAGACCACTTGCGGTCTTGATACCGGATGCAAGTGGGATGGAGCGGAGTTGGTGTGCGTCGAAAAGACTTGCCACACAATCCCGGGCAAGTGCGAGTGCCAGCAGGATGCATCCTGCTTCTGGTCGACGGCTGGAGGCCGCGCACGCTGCGAGGAGCAGGTGTTTGGTAAGTGCCCGACTCTGGATGCAGTGCTAGTGCTCGACGGTTCTGGTTCGATGAGCCAGTCCTTCGGACGCCACCCGCACGGCTTCTACGCGATGATGGAGATGATCAGGGATTGGGTGAAGACTCTGCCTCTGAGCGGCGAGCTCTCGACAGTTGGCTCCAATTCTGCGCCGTCTACTGGTGGGGTGAGGCTGGGGTTGGTACAGTTCAGTGGTGAGCCGAACTCCGTGAACCCGGCGACGGGTGGAGTTGTGAACTCGGCACAAAGGACGCCGCCGGCGGTTGGCAGCGGTGGTCGCCTCAGTGGCGACATCTCGCAGCTGGAGGGCGACATCACGTGGCATGAGGACAACTACATGGCGCAGCTCACCTTCATCGAGGAGGGGTTGAACATGGCTGCCGACATGTTGACGAACGATTCTCCCCTTGACGGGCGCCGCAGGATCGTCATCATCATCACGGACGGGGTGTTGATGGATGGCGACCGTCTCACGACTGTTAGGGCGAAGCTCCAGCAGCTGCAGGTGATCACCTTCGGTATCGCTGTGAGGAGGTTCAACGCGCACAGCGCTGCGGACGACGCTGCTGAGGCTGCTCTGAAGCCTGTGGTCTCGGAGAAGGCGGACGACCACTTCATGAGCCTCACGATGGACGAGATCCCGACGGAGGTGTTGACCGGGCTTTGCGACCCAGACAGCAAGTGGGGCAAGTTCGTGTCTGCCACCGGCGGCGGCTCTGCTGGCACTGGCAATAGCACCATCCCGTGCGTGCAGCTGGATGGCAAGATCACTTGCAACCGCAACACTGGGTGCAAGTGGTCGGACACGACACTGAGCTGCGGAGTAACACCTTGCTTCGACCACTGCGACCAGTTGAGCTGTGAGGCGGATGTGGACAATCACTGTGTGTTCGACACTGCGACGCAGAGCTGCACGAAGAAGCCGCCCTGCTCGTACACGTCTGTTCCCGAGTGCTCGAAGGACCCGGAGTGCATGTGGGAGAGCGTGAACAGCACGTGCGTTGAAAAGCCTTGCAAGCACGACGACGAGGAGCCGTGTCTCTTGGACACCGAAGGCTGCGTGTGGGACTCCGTGGAGAAGAAGTGCAACCCCGAGCCCTGCCAGAGGCAGACGACTTCGGCCGGCTGCAACGACCTCGCAGACATCTGCACGTGGGACGTGAACGGGAAGGATGGTCCTGTCTGCAAGCCGAAGAGGTGCGTGTCGTGCTCTGCTGGAAACCAGACCTGCTGCGAGTCTGCGGAGAACAAGATCTGGTGCGACTACACGGACAGCAACACTTGCGTGGAGAAGCCGTGTGTGGGGTACGTTGACGAGCTGTCGTGCTCATCGGCGACAGAGACCCAGTGCGAGTGGGACCCGACGACTTCGCCCGGGATGTGCAAGGAGAAGTACTGCGCGAAGTTCAACGAGACCACCTGCGACCTGGAGCCCGCGTGCGCTTGGGACTTCGGGACGTGCGACACAAAGAGATGCGAAAACGTTCACGAACACTGCGCGTGCACGACGGACCCGAGCTGCTTCTGGCACGACGGGACGTGCGTGGACGTGCACTACGGGGCGTGCCCCACCATGGACATCGTGGTGCTGATAGACGGATCGTCGTCGATGACGCAGTCCTTCGGGCGCCACCCGAACGGCTACTATGCACTCATCGAGATGATCAAGGACTGGGTGTACCTGCTGCCCCTACCTGGTGACGTTGGTGCTGCCGGGAAGGACCCCACGAAGTACGCCCCGGGATCCGCAAGGGTCGCCCTCGTGCAGTTCAGCGGGGACAAGAACCTGGCGGGTGCAGGCTCTGCCCTCGTGTCGGCCGACGGTGCAAAGGGGAGGCTTTCGGGCTACGTCCCTGAACTGAGGCAGGACTTGTCGTTCCAGGAGCACAACCACATGGCAAAAGACACCTTCCTGTTCGAGGCCCTTGAGATGGCAGCTGGTCTGCTCTCTGGTCCTGCTTACCCTGTGGACGGAAGGAAGAAGATCGTGCTGGTGCTGCTGGGCAGCCCGGTCATGGACGAGAGCAAGCTTGCGGGTCCTCTGGGCAACCTCCAAGCAGCCGGGGCGCACCTGGTCGGTATCGTGGTGAGGAGGAGTGACTCGCACGCGACGCTGGACAACGACGCTGAGGCGTCTCTGAAGCCTATCGTGACGGAGCCGCAGGCGGCGCACTTCGAGAACATTGCAATTGACGACCTGAAGGCGAAGGTGTTTGACAAGTGGTGCAACCCGAGCACCTCGTGGGGAAGCTGGTTGGTGGACCTGAAAACCACAGACTCACACCTTCCTTGCTCTTTCCACCACGACTCCGCAGAATGCAACCGCGATTCCGGATGCGCATGGAACGAGGGTCTCGTGGCGTGCACGGTGACCCCGTGCCTGCAGTACTGCTCGAAGAATCTGTGCGTGGACCTCTCGGACCCCTCGTACCGCTGCCAGTTCAACGTAAGCGGTGACTCGACCTGCACCAAGGAGAAGATCTGTGCTTATGTGGATGAGCAGGTCTGCCTGGGGGACTACGAGTGCACGTGGATGAACGACAGGTGCGAACCCCAGCCCTGCCAGCACCACACTGAACCTGCTTGCGTATCCGACCTTGTTGGCTGTGAGTGGACCTCACCCGGAAAGTGCACAGTGAAGAAGTGCACATTCACCACGTCTGACAAGTGTACGGCGAGCGGAGAGTGCGACTGGGACCAAGCAGCTTCGAAGTGCGGACCTAAGAAGTGCACTTACCCCGTCGAGAAGGACTGCACAGATGATGTGAAATGTGACTGGAAGAATGCTAAGTGCGAGAAGAAGAGATGTGTTGAGCACTTGGAGGAAGGGTCGTGCATCGCAGAGGCTGGCTGCGAGTGGGAAGTGGACGCGTCTCCTGCCTTCTGTAAGGAAACATATTGCTCGAAGTGGACTGCTGAGACTGACTGCAACATGGACGCGGCGTGTGGCTGGGACGGTGCTATCTGTGTGCCCTCTACCTGCATGAGGTACAACGGGAAACCGTGCGACTGCGCGGCGGACGCCAGATGCTTCTGGGTTGAGTCGAGGAAGTCGTGCGTGGAGGCAGCTTTCGGGGCCTGTCCGCCTATCGACATCGTGGTTGCCTTCGACGGCACTACTCCTATGCAGTGGGCCTTCGGACGCCACCCCAACGGCTACGACGCGCTGATGGAGATGCTGAAGGACTGGGTGAAGATTCTGCCCCTGAACGGAGACTCGTACATTGTGCCCAAGGCCTCGGTGAAGACGGCAGGGACCAGGGTCGCATTCGTGCAGATCGGTTCCAGTGTGCAGTCCATGCTGGTGACGAGCCCTACGAACCCGTCGACGCCCTCTGCTGCTGGTCTGCTGTCGGGCAACCTGGACCAGCTTCTCGGAGACCTCGCCTTCCACTCGGCCAACATGCTGGGCGGGAGCGGCCGCTACATGGAGAAGGCTGTGCAGCACGCAGAGTCTGTGCTCTCGAGCCAGAGCCCGACAACAAGGAAACAGGTGGTGCTGATGCTGACCAGCGGGAAGGTGTCCGACGAGGACAAGCTGAAGCTTGCGATGGCCACGCTGAGTCCTACGGTGCAAGTGTTCGGTGTGACTCTGCGTCGCCTCAACACGAGGACTGCCGAAGACAACGCCGCAGCTGACCAGATGAAGACGCTTGTCTCGGTGTCGCACGACGAGCACTTCCTCGACCTGGAGGTCGATGAGCTGAACGAAAAGGTCTTCACCGCCCTGTGCGACAAGACAAAGACCTTCGGAGAGGCCATGCTAAAGGGGAGCGGCAGCGCTGCTCCTGCTGTTGTTGGTGTGAACCAGCCGTGCACCACCTACGCTGTCGCAGGGAACTGCGATGCCGACACGGGCTGCGCGTGGTCTGAGTCCTTGTTGCTGTGCACCACACACACGTGCAGGACATACGGCTGTGACCAGACCGCCTGTACTGCGGACTCTGCTTGTGAATGGAACACCCAAGAGGGCTCCTGCTACAAGAAGCCCCCGACTTGCCCTAGCCAGACCACGCAGCCTACCTGCGAAGCAGTGACAGAGAACGGTGGCTGCGCGTGGGTGATGGTGGATGTGAACATCTACCGCTGTGTGGCGAAGCCGTGTGTGGGCCACACGGCGGAGGACAGCTGCATCACTGACCCGAACGTGTGCGAGTGGAACTCGAAAACCTCCACGTGCACGAAGAAGGAATGCACATACGTTTCAGAGCAGGAGTGTGTGGCAGCCCCCGAGGTCTGCGAGTGGTCTGTCGACCACTGCAAGAAGACAAGGTGCACCGCTGCTGACGAGGCAACATGCGTGACCGACGATGCCTGCGAGTTCGACACGGTGTGCAAGTTCAAGAAGTGCAGACAGCATGATGACGAGCAGACCTGCGACCACGACTACGAGTGCCACTGGGATGTGAGCGTGGCACCCTCGAAGTGTGATACAAAGGTGTGCACTAGGTACGCGTCTGAGGGCGCATGCGAGACGGACCCCGAACTGCGATGCAGTTGGGACGCGACGAACAACAAGTGCGTAGACAAGGACTGCTCCAAGATCACGACCCCGTGTCCCTGCAACAAGGATTTGGGCTGCTTCTGGGACACAACCTTCGGGGCTAACGGCGCCTGCGTGTCGGGTTCCTTCGGTGGCTGCCCCCTGATGGACGTGGTGGTGCTGGTGGACGGGACGACCTCCATGAAGAGTGCCTTCGGGCGCCACGGCAGCGGCTACCAGGCAGTTATGGAGTTCCTTCGGGACTGGGCCAAGACACTTCCCCTGTCCGGGGATTCTGGGAAGGTCGCAGGAAGTGTGAAGGTGGACAATGGTGTGCGCGTGGGTGTGGTGCAGTTCGCTGCTCAGGGTCGCGCCACGAAGACGGGTCCTTCAGTGGGGAGTGGTGGCCACGTTACCGGATTGATGTCGGAGTTTGAGGCTGACCTGGATTACCATGAGGCGAAGATGATCGACACAGACGAGGCATACATCGCAGGGGGTCTGCGTCTGGCGCAAGACATGTTTACCAGACCTGAGAGGAAGAAGGTACTGATTGTGATCTCCGACAGCATCCTCATAGACGCCGGGAGGGCGGAGGTGAACAGCGCAGTGAGCGAGCTGTTCGGTGCCGGTGTCCAGGTGTTCGGTGTTTTGCTGCGCCCAGCTGCCGCCTTCCCGTCGACGGCGGGTGACGCGAGGGACGCGATGTTGAACGTGTTGAGCGACGTGAGGGACGAGCACTTCTTGGACGCCCAGATGGAAGACCTGAAGGCCATCCTGAACGCCCTGTGTGACCCGCAGCAGCAGTTCGGGAGGTTGATCGCGTCTGCCGAGGGCTCTGGCGTCGGTGCCCTGAAGCCGAAGCAACCCTGCCCCATGTACTTTGAGAAGAACAACTGCAACAAGGACGCGGCGTGCAGGTGGAGTGCCACTTTGCTGGTGTGCTCTGACTCAGCGTGCGTGCGTCACTGTGACGAGGCCGTGTGCAAGGCGGACTCGTCGAACTTGTGCGAGTGGGACGCGACGCAGGCGATCTGCTACAAGAAGCCCATCTGCGACCACCCAATGACGGAGTGCTCTGCGGACCCCGGATGCGAGTGGAAGGCTGCCGATTCTGTGTGCATTGAAAAGGAGTGCCAACACCAGGCTGAGTCTGGCTGTTTGAGTGACCCCATTGGCTGCATCTGGGACAGCACGAAAGACCACTGCAACCCGCGCCCTTGCACCTACAACACCATGGAGTCCTGCAAACTGGACCAGAAGTGTGAGTGGGATGCTGAGATTGTCGGAACACAGAAGTGGGCCTCTTGCGTGGAGACGCCGTGCACGACAACGGACCCCAGCGAGTGCCTGAAGGACAGCAGGAAGTGCGAGTGGGAGTCGAACAAGTGCAATGTGAAGCCGTGTGTGCAGTACCTGGACGAGAAGACCTGCGACCACGATTTGGGATGCCACTGGGACGTCAGCGAGTCGCCGACAATCTGCAGTGAGAAGTACTGCAGGAAGCACAAGGCAGAAGGTGTGTGCAACGACGACATGAAATGTTCCTGGAACAGCGCCGACAATCTCTGCAAGGAAGTGGTGTGCTCTGACCTCGCGGACCAGTGTGCGTGCAACGACAAGGAGTTCTGCTCGTGGGACACGAAGAATTCGGTTTGCAAGAACGTGGACTTCGGCGGCTGTCCTTCTATGGACGTTGCGGTTGTGTTTGACGGCTCAGGATCGATGAGCCAGTCATTCGGGCGCCACCCGCACGGTTTCTACGCTATGATCGAAGCGCTTAGGGACTGGTTCAAGACCTTGCCCCTGACGAAGGAGCCCGCCGCGACTTCGGCGACACAGGCCTCGGGTGTGAGAATCGGTCTGGTTCAGTTCTCCGCCCCTAACAAGGCTCTGGCGACGCCACCCGGAACAGGTACCGGAGGCCGCTTCTCTGGCTCCATCGCGGAGCTCAACGTGGACCTTGACTGGCACGAGACCAACTATGCCATGCAGCAGACCTACATCTCGGAGGCCCTGCAGTTTGCGGGCCTCATGTTCCAGTCGGCGGCTGCCAGCGGTAGGGCAAAGATTCTGCTGATCCTGACGGACGGGAAGATCCACGATGCCTCGCAGCTGAGTTCCGCAAGGGCACTCCTCGACTCGCAGGGCGTGCAGACCTTCGGTGTTGTGCTGAGGAGATTCTCCCAGCACACACAGACCGACATCGACGCGGAGCAGGTGCTCTCGACCATTGTCTCAGAACCAAGGGCAGACCACTACATGAACATCCCGTTGGACGACTTCTCGGAGAGCGTGCTGAAGGACTTCTGCAACCCGAACAGCAAGTTTGGAAAGATTATCCTCGACTACCAGGGGGCGACTGGCGCCGGGCACGTGCCGTGTGGTTCGTTCGGCGAGGCATCGGTCTGCTTGAAGGACGGGCTGTGCTACTGGAGCGACACCGACGTGGCGTGCCAGTGGAGCTCGTGCCACAAGCACTGCAACATGGACGTCTGTGTGTCGAACAACGACGAGCAGGGGAAGAAGTGTGCGTGGACCAATGGTCAGTGCGAGAGGGTTGTCGAGTGCAAGGCGACCACCGAGAATGAGTGCAGGGCACAGGAGTGCTACTGGGACTTGTTGGACCCGTCGAAGCCGACGTGCATTGTGATGCCGTGCACGGCGACTGCAGAGGACGGTTGCCTGGCAGACCCTCACGGGTGCGAGTGGGACGACGTGACCACTATCTGCAAGATCAAGGAGTGCAACGACAAGACGCAGATGCCGTGCGACGCGAAGGCGAACTGCAAGTGGGATGCCGCAATTGATCAGTGCGTGGAGAGGCCGTGTGTGCCGTACAAGGACCAGACCGAGTGTGAAAAGCACTCTTTCGATTGCAAGTGGGAGGGTGGTGTCTGCACCGTGATTGACGGATGCGTTGCTCACACGAACGAAAAGGAATGCGGCATCGATGCCAGTGGCGACTGTGAATGGAAGACCGCGCACTCGCCCGTCCACTGTGGCGTGAAGAAGTGCCGTGTGTACAAGACAGAGGGCGACTGCGAGGCGGTGGACAAGGGCGCTCAGGATGGCTGTGCCTGGGACAGCAACAAGATGAAGTGTGACGAGGGTGTGAGTCTCTGCAAAGATGAAACCCAACCATGCTCGTGTGGGCAGGTACCCGGGTGCATGTGGGAAGCAAAGACTTCGAAGTGCGTGGCGTCGATGTTCGCGAACTGTCCTGCTGTTGACCTTGTGGTTGCGGTCGACGGGTCCCTCAGCATGGCTGACCGCTTCGGGCGCCACCCGCACGGCTTTTTCGCAGTGACAGAGATGGTGCTGGACCTCTCAAAGACACTGCCCTTGACGGGTGAGGCCGCAGGTGTGGCCAGCGACGCGTCCCTCGCTTCGGGCTTCCGTGTGGGGCTTGTGCAGTTCTCTGGAAAGGGTGAAGCGATGAAGGCGCCCAAGGGGACCGGGACTGAAGGGAGGCTTTCCGGTGTGCTTGCTGAAGTCGACGGCGACGTGCACTGGCACGAGGGGCAATTCACTTCGCACGCGAAGGATGCCTCGTACCTCACGCAGGCGATGGAAATGGCAGCGAAGATGTTCGAGAGCTCACCCGCGGACAGGAAGAAGGTGCTGATCGTGGTTGCGGACGGCGAGATCCCTGACGCGGAGGCACCGTCGATGGTGACCGTGTCGGGGCTCTTGGAGCAGCAGAGGGTGCAGGTGTTTGCAACCCATGTGAGGCGATTCAGCACGTCGAGCCCGCAAGACGAAGAGGAGCGTGCGAAGATGGAGGCCTTCGTAACGAGCCCCACGAACAGCCATGCTGTGGACGCCACTATGGCGGAGCTGGAAGAAATGTTGTTCAACCTCTGCAACGAGAACAGCACCTTCGGATACTTCCTCTCCAAACACGGGGAGTCTGTGCACAAGAGCAGCTGTTCGGAATGGGCGATGCCAGCAGGCTGCGAGACAGACAGCTCTTGTATGTGGAGCATGGTGAAGGAGTCGTGCGCGGTGAGTCCGTGTGTGCAGCACTGCAGCCAGGCAAACTGTGAGGCGGACGTTGCGAACATGTGCGGCTGGGACGGTGCTTCGTGCTCGAGGAAGGTGTGCACGTACACTCCGAAGGACACTTGCAATGCGGTGCAGGGGTGCAGGTGGACCACAGGAGTGACAGGCGTGGAGGAGTGCAAGCCTGATGTGGGTTGCCCTGCGAAATACACCGAGGACATCTGTGACACCGACTCGAACTGCAAGTGGGACGCCAGTGACAACCAGTGCAAGGAGAGGCACGGTTGCGTGGTGTACACCTCCCTCCCGGAGTGCAATGCGGATGGGGAATGCGCTTGGAACACCGCGACGTCGCAGTGCGAGGACAAGACTGGGTGCGCGGTGCACATCGTCGAGAAGACGTGTACCCCCGACACGCTCTGTTTGTGGGACGTTGCGCTCGATGTGTGCGTGGAGAAGAACTGCGCGTACTACAAAACCTCGATGTCCTGTGAGGCCCCAGAAGTGGCAGGCGCTTGCAAGTGGAACACCACAGAAGGTAAGTGCGTGGAGGTGGAGGGGTGCGCTTCGTACAACGCTGACACCACAACTGCACAGGCCAACTGCAACGATGACATCCTGTGCGTGTGGAAGGCAACTGAGAACACGTGCGTGGACAAGAGCGGGTGCGCCAAATACCCCAACGAGGTGATTTGTGACAGAAACCAGGACGAGAACGACGTGCAGTGCAAGTGGAACGGCACTGATTGTGAGCAGGCAAAGGGCTGCGCCCGCCACACGGACAGCACGACGTGCTTCGGCAACCCTACTGAGAACTGTGATTGGTTTACCAGTGACGACACTGGTGGCAGCGAGGCGGTGTGCGCGGAGAAGTGCCCGGAGAGGACTTCCGAGGACGTGTGCGTTGAGCAGGCAGGCTGCGGTTGGGTTGACGCCAAGTGTGTGAAGCTCGGCTGCGCGGTGCACACGATGGAGCAGCCCTGTAACGACGACAGCAGGATCGGCGGGTGCGAGTGGCTGCCTGACCAAAACAAGTGCATGCCCAAGAACCCCGGTGCGTGCATCATCCGTACGGATGAGGAATCCTGTGTCGCAGGCACTGGCTCGGAGCTGAACAAGTGTAAGTGGGTGGAAGCGGACAACAAGGACGCTGCACCTAAGCAGAAGGACGGGGCGTGCATCGTGAACCCCAACCACGGGAAGTGCGGAGAGAGCAACGTGGAGTGCTGCAAGTGCAAGCCTGGGTGGTCGGGCCCTGAGTGCAACTTGTGCGGCTTTGAGGAGTCGAGCGACAGAGAGATGTGCACGCTGTGCAGCAGGGAGGGAACCTGTTCGAACCACGGAAAGTGCGGGGAGGACAACCTATGTGTGTGCGACGGCGGCTGGGCTGGCGCAGACTGCAGCCTCCGAGGGTGCACGGACACGCAACCATACTGGTACACGGCGTACCCGAACCAGCCGTTGAAGGAGAAGAAGTTCAGCCTCATCATCCACGGGTGCTTCAACGCGAGCAGCACAAAGGACCGTGTGGTGCGTGTGGTGAACGCGACGGGCAACCCTGTCGAGGACTGCAAGCAGGAGACTTCGCGGTGCACGGAAACGAACACCGGGAACGGGCTGAACATCGGTGCGGGCGACTGCGCGAAAGCAGTGCAGCAGAACGCGTCGCTGGTGGAGCCCGTTGCGGAGATGGAGCTCCTGGTGGACGTGACGGCGACCTTCGAGGCGTCGAAGAGCGAGAACGAGTACACGGTGTGCTGGTTCGACGGGACCAGCTTCAAGCCGCTTGAGACGCACGACCGCGACGGGAACAGGAAGGACACCATCAAGGTCACCGCTGAGGCGGACGCCGACACCGGCCTCACCTCCGAGAGGGACAACAACGGCAACGGAGAGGAGTGCTGCGAGGGGTTGAAGCTCGGCGAAGCATGCCTCCCGGCCGCCCTCATCCTCGTCCTGTGGATCGTCATCGTGGCCCTCATCGCCTTCCTCGTCTTCTCCCTCGTCAAGAGCCAGAAGGAGAAGAGCGATCTGGACGACGGTTCCAAGAACAAGAAGTTCGACGACTTCGAGATGGAGGACGGCAACCGCACCATGCTCAGGGATGAGGATGGCGACAAGAGCGGCGCTGTCAACTGAGCGTGAGGCAAGATTTATAAAAAAAAAAAGAAAAAAATAAGAGAACACAAACAACAAAAAACGTCAAGGAGGAATAGAAATAGGAGAAAACATGAGAAGAAAAACAAGGGGAAAAAAAAAACAAAAAATACTTTATTGCTGTTACTTTATGTAACTTCTTGTACTTTCCATCCCTCCCTCGGCTCCTACCACGTAGGTGCCTTTTTCTCCCCTTTCTTCTCATTTTTTTCAACTATTTTTTTTCTTTTCTTCTCCTGTAGCTTCCTCTCCTTTTATTTAAACCCCCCCCCCCCTTTTTTTTAACCCTACTATGAAGCAGCATTTTACACTTTGCAGATTTCGAATCTTGGGGAAAAAAGGGTCCCCTGATCACAAAGCTGAAGTAGCTTTTTTGGGTTGTGACCTTCCTCATTCGAAGAAACAGCAATGAATGTAAAAAAAAAAAAAAAAAAAAAAAAAAAAAAAAAAAAAAAAAAAAAGAAACTACTAGAAGACAAAGTGTGATGTTTTTGTCCATGATTCGACCTCTTGACTTATGTATCCAATTGATTTTGGATGCTTTCCGCTGACTTATTAACAGCGTAAAAACACCTTGAAGCCTTTGTGTTTTGGGTGAGAGGCATGATATGATTTCCTAGGTAAAAAAAAAGGTAAAAAAAATAAAAATATGTTGTTGACCCCCCCCCCCCTTCCCCTACTTATCCGGACTTTGAACCAAAGTTACAATTTCTTTTTTCAACCTTTATTTTCACAGCTTTTGTGCCCCCGTTTTCAATGTGGGTATTTTACAAAAGATCCAAAAAGGAAGAAAAAAAAAAAGCGAAAAAAAAAGAAGAAGAAAAGAGGAGTACACAAAACAATAAGGGCACAATACAATAGAGTACTATTTGAAAACCAAAAAACCTGCTGTTATCACAGAGTATACATACAGGCAACAGAAAGGGTGTTCCAGACTCTTTTCCTTTTGTGTGTTTGTTCACATTGGAGCTTTGTGGAGCAGCTGGTGGTTTCTCTCTTTTCCTCTTCTCTTCTTTTTCTTTGCATTTTCTTTCGTTTTTCTTTTTTTTGTTCACTTTCTGTCTTCCTCATCCCCATCCCCCCTCCCCTCATTTCTACTTTCACTTCATCTGTCTTCCTCATTCCTCCCTTCCCTACTTCCAATTTCTACTTTCATTTTATTTTTATCCACTTCATCTCCATTTAAGCACATCACAGTTTGAGGAAAAAAAGGAGGAAGGAGGGGAATGTTCGCAGGAATACTGTCGTTCGCCGTGGTTGTTAGTGCTACCGAGGAGCAACACGGATCGGCAGCGTGGGCAGGGGATTTCTGCCGACCTGGTGCGGATCGGGTGATTTTGTGTTCAGTGTGATGACGGAGCAGCTCCTCGACCAAGGGTCCGAAGCAGTTGTTGAATGCTGGCTTCAAACCTGCGGGCTGGCCGAGGCATGTCCCCACCCTGGTGCAGCCGTCGATGTGCGTAACCACCCGCTGGGAAGCAGTGCTCCTTGAAGGACGTGAAAGCGTGCGCCGTAGCCTCACCACTAGACACAACGGGCATCCTTTTAGACATGCAATGTTCATATGGGTTGTATTTACCTATTTGCCTCGATCCTCTTTAGGAGATGAGAACAAGGGGGCGTCTCACAAAGACTTCCTTTAACTCATATATTCTTTTTTATTACCAGGACCCGCAAAACCCGATGTATAATTAGCCCGATGATTGGGCGATGCCGTTAGGTTCCATTCTCTTACATTTACACTGTTATCTCGCTATTTACCTGCTTTTCTTCTTCCTTTTGCACCTTTCCTTCTTGTGTCGACAACCAGGCAGGGGTGAGGTCTTTCTATTTTCATCGGATGATACGAAATCCTCCATTCGGCATTCGAACCACGACAGTCATTTGAGATGGGACACATCAGTATTGTATTGGGAAGCAAGAGTATTTTATTTATGACAACCTCCCTCTCCCTCCCTCCCCCCACTCTGTCGTCAGTTAAATGTGATGCTGGGCTTGCTACTTTTCTCTTTTTATAAGCTTGTTGCATCCAGAACTCAAACCACAGGTTACATAGAAATAACCCAAAAAAATGAAAATCTTACTCGCCGCCATTTGTTTGGGCACCTTGCTTGCTGCAGATGGTGCCTGTGTCGACAAGACCCTCTCTGATGGGGTGTGGCACGACAGCAGGAGTTCTTCGCGCACTTGTGAATGGTACGGAAGTTGGTCTTGGAGGTGTTGGTGGGGGAACTCGTACAGGAACGAGTGGGTTGCAGATGAAGCGTGCTGCACGTGCGGCGGCGGGTATGAGGAGACCGATGCCCCTTCCGCGTCCACCCCTGCTCCTACCCCTGTTCCTACGCCTGTCCCTACCCCTGTTCCTACGCCTGTTCCTACGCCTGTCCCCACACCTGCACCGACTCCGGAGCCCACCTCCGCACCGACGACTCCTGGACGAACTCCCGAGCCGACGCCCGCACCTACCCCTGAGCCTACTCCTGAACCGACCCCTGAGCCTACTCCTGAACCTACCCCTGAACCGACACCTGAACCCACTCCCGAACCCACCCCTGAGCCGACTCCCGAACCCACTCCCGAGCCAACACCCGAACCTACTCCCGAGCCTGGTTCTGCCTGCGGACCTCGTGTGAGGAAGGGGTGGTCGATGCTGTCGTGCGCGGAGAGGGAGCGCTACATCGAAGCGGTGCGAACGCTCCACTCGGAGAAGACCTCCGACTACCACGACTTCTCGCAGCTGCACAGGAACAACGGGGGGTACGCGCACTGGACGTCGGCCTTCCTCCCCTGGCACCGCTGGTTCTTGATCGGCTACGAGAACGCCCTGCGCTCCCTTCCCGGGTTCGAGTGCGTGACGGTCCCGTACTGGGACTGGGAGAGGGACGACGCGGAGGAGCGCCTGAGCACCCCCTTCCGTGCGAAGACCTTTGGAACGCCGACCGGTATCAGTGGCTGGCGTGACTGCGTGACGGAGGGGGTGGCGGCGGGGTGGACGGCGTCGGACAGGGAGTGCCTGGGAAGGAGCTGGGGCGGGTCTTCCGGTTTCGCGGGGGCGATGGAGATGTCGGCGATCATCACCTCGAACGCGGAGTTCAGGGACTTCCGCCCTGCCTTGGAGGGGAACCCTCACGCGGCCCCGCACATCTTTATCGGGGGTGAGATGGGATCGTACCTGAGCCCCGACGACCCGCTCTTCTTCGTGCACCACGCGAACGTGGACAGGATGTGGGCCCTGTGGCAGGACTACCACGGCTACGACAAGGTCCCGAAGGCAGCGATCAACGACACGGTCTATGCCCCCGCGTCGTCCGCTGAGGACATGAGCCTGGAGGGGACGCTGCCCTTCAGCGTGGACGGGAGAAGGATCCCCAGCTACTTCAGCGACCCCGTCACCATCCGCGACATGCACCTCATCACGGACCTCCCGCAAGGGGCCAGCTACACCTACCACACGGACAACCTTGCGGACCTCATCGGGAACCCGAAGATGGGGAACTGGGACCTCGTTCTTCCCGGGGCGGCGCCGAAGCTGACGTGTTGCGGGGACGGAACGGTGGACACTGCTGAGATGGGGGGTGCAGAGGAGTGCGACGACGGGAACACAGTTGACGGGGACGGCTGTTCCTCCACCTGTGCGAACGAGAGGGGTGCCTCCAGGGAGGGGGCCACTCTGAATAAGAAGCACTCTAACAACAAGGAGGAAGAGAAGAAGAAGGACCACGCAGCATACAAGGAGCACTACCTCTCAGACAAGAAGATTGAACTGATGTTCGACGAGGCCGACGAGGCGAGGGAGAGGGACGGGGAGAGCAAGACCCATATGTTCATAAAGCTTGCGAAGGAAGAGTGCAGCAGGCACTCCACCGCCCAAAACCAGATCCCCGACTCTTTCATCACAATGATGAAGGCTCCGACCTCCGTCCGCTCCTTGTACAAGCCTTGCGGCTCTCTGGAGTAAAAGACAATGATGAAGAGAAAAAAAGAAACTAAAAAAAAAAAAAAAAAGCAACAACAAAAATCCTCTGCTTTATTCTATTCGAAATCTTTCTTTCTTTCTTTTTTTTTTTTTTTTTTTTGCACGGCTCGAAACATTCTTTTTTTGCCCTCTCAATTATTTACTTTCATCTATTTTTATGTGTGGCGTGCATGCAACATGAGTCCTTCTTGTAGTCATCAGCCACGTTTGCTTTCCTTCCTTTCTTTTTTCTGGCCGTTGCTAACCACTTCGTTTCCTATCATAGTGAATTCCTTTTTTTTTTATTGTTTTGAAGAATAAGAAAACCATTTAAAAAAAAAAAAAAAAAAAACATGGATTCTACCAATCCACTTTTAGGTTTATCTTTCTTTGTCCTGTTGTTTCTGTTTCCCTCTTTATCCATCAAAAGAAGAAGGGTTCTATTTCTGTCTTCTTCTTTCCCTTTTTTTTTTTCTCGCTGGGGAGGTTGAGGGGGTCACCTTTTTTTTTTAATTTTTTCCCCGTATTTCTCTTTAAATTTTTTTTTCCTTCACATTACACTCTTTGTGCCGAGCATTAAAAGAAGAATACATATATCGCTGTATGGATTGCAGCGATTTTTAATGCTTGCGCGAAATAAAGAATGGGAAATGGAGTTTGAGGAAAAAAAAAGAAAGAAAATAACGGAATAATAGAAAAAGAAAGTTGAAGATTGACCCCCTTATTTACCTTCCCGTTCATCGTGTAACATCTATTGTTTCGTAGATTTTCCGTTGATGAGCCCCCTCCTTCCCCCTCCTCCCATGCATCTCGCATTGTCCCATCCCCTAATTATTCCTTCCTCTTTTTTTTTATATCCCTCCTTTTCATTCAATTTCAATCCTTTTTTTCCTCAAATTCTCATTTATTTATTTCCGAGTTTTCTTTCTCTCGTTATTCACACAACATCACAGGAAATAGTACCAAAAAAAAAAAAAAAAAAAAAGAAAAAAAAGAACCACTATGAAGATAGCTCTAATCCTAAGCGTGCTCGCTGCGGGGGTGTACGGGGTGCTGACTTCAAGTCGATCGACTGTCCTGGGAGGGGAAGCAGTTGCAGCCAACGGAATGACCGGGGGTGTAATCTAAAAAATGTGACGCACCATCCGCCTCTTTGTTGCTGGCTCCGACTCCTTTATCACAGCACAAGGTAGTAGCATAGCGTCAAAGGGGTCCAGGGTATCGAAGTACCTGGTGCCTCCCTTCACCTGGGCCGTTCTGGAGGGTGAGGCCCGCTATGAATGTACCCACCACATCCCCGATGGGTGTTCTTCGGGCTCCAGGGGGGACAAAATCCAACTCACAGCCTTCACGTGGCGTCCCCTGTAAGTAAGCTTCGGCTGAAACTAATGTGAGAGGTACCCAAGCTGTGGTGTGTGTGTGTGTGTGTGAACCTTGTCGGGGCTAGATTTAGAGCGGGCCCTGTTACCCATTCGCCCTGTCCTTGGTAAGCCTTGATGGTCGGAGGGGGTAAGGTAGCTGGTGTGTGCGTGGTTCCCCCCTGTGCTGTGTATCCGCTTTCGTTGTGACCGTTGCTGAATACGAAGTAGAAAAAAAAAAGTAAACAAAACGAAAAAAAGAAAGCAACAACAAAAAAATGAAAAGAGGTTTTTTTTTAATTCAAAGTATCTTTTTGTTTTTGATGTTGGCAGGCACTAAAACAACCTTCATACGCTAACCACATCAAAATCAAAATCTATATCTTGGACTAAAAAAAAAACACCCACTCTTCGGAGTTAAGGGAGCTTTTTGTGCGACTCCCCCTCTTTTTTTGGGCAGCACCTATCTATACCTTTCCTTTTCCTTTTCCATTTTCCTTTGCTATATTTTCTATACCATTATTTTATACCTTGTACCTTAGTTTTAATTAAAATATTTTTAATAAAAAAAAAAAAAAAAACATTCATTATCTCATTAAAAAAAAACTCCGGGGCCTATCTACATAGGGGTCCCTTTTTTGCTCCTTTTCATAATTTGAGGGGGGAAATGGCAGCATTTAACCCCCGTTTGCAGGTAAAACGGGTTCTTTGGACCAGGAAAATTAAAAAAAAAGTTCAAAAATTAATAAAACCTGCAGTCAGCGGTGGTGACGGTCCCGGGGTTGTTCGAGGACGTCTCCTTTGAGAGGTACCTTGGGCTGTTGGCCCGGAAGAAGGAGGAAGACAGGGAGAGGCGGCCTGAGGTGGTTGCCACGGACCTCCCCACCCTGGAAGAGCTGAAGTGGAGCAAGAAGGACAAGAAACGGGCCCGGGCCCGATCGGCCAGTACTGACTCGGATTGTGTGGAGGGTGGCTACATCTATCTGAAGGGTACGGGGGCGGATGGCACCGTGGTCGAAGCCAACATATGCAGGGGTGAGCTCAAGGGGATGACCGGGCCCCAGTTCAAGTTCTTGGCAAGTTCTTACCAACGATTCTAAAGCTACAGTTTCTGTACTTTATTGGCCTGCCCGCCGCTCAACGAAAGGATCCCCTCCCCCCCAACACACACAATAAACAAAAAAAAAAAAAAAATGGATCCAAGACGACTCGCAGGAGGAGGTGACCGCAGCCGCAGCCGCAGCCCGCAGGAGCAAGCCCGCAGCCCGCAGCACACGGCGCCGAGACCCACCCAACCAGGCAATCTGGTTGGGCAGTATGAATCCCCACCCCCACCCCCTAGATCCCCCCACCCCCCTTTAGAAAAAAAAAATAATAAAATAAAAAAATCACTAGCAGAGACCGCGGTTTTGACCGCCGCTGCTACAGCCACGGCCGCCCCAGCCGCCCTGAACGCCGCAGCCGACCTTGCCGCCCTGATCGCCGCAACTGAGACCGCCGCAGCCGCCCCTGCCGCAGCCACGACCGCCGCGACCACGACCCCTGCAGCCGACCCTGCTATTGTTGAAGAGGGAAGAAAAGAGGGAGAAAAAAAGGGGTGGGTACTGGTGTATGGTGAACACCCTCCCGGGTTGAGGACGGGCCCGGCCCTTGCCTTCCCGAAAGCCCTGCTTTCAGGAAAGTGGGAGGCCCTGTCTGGGAACTCAGGGAGGGAGACCCTCCAATACGGGTACCGGTGGGAGGGGACGAACGCCAAGGTGCGCCCCACCACGGGGATCCCAGGGGGGGCGGAGGGGTGGGTGAGGGAGGTGGCCGCCGCCGCAGGGCTCAAGGTGGTCCCCAACCAGTACTTGTCAACAAGTACAAGTCTGGTTGTGGGATTGCCGCCCACAAGGACGACGCGAGGCTGGGACCGATTGTCCTAGTCCTCTCGTACGGAGCCGAGACCACAATGGTCATGAGGAGGGGGGATAGGGTGGCGAGATACCTGGTGCCCCCCTTCTCATGGGCATTGTTGGAGGGTGAAGCGAGACACCAGTGGACGCACCACATCCCGTCCGGGATGTCCACTGGTGTCAGGGTGTCGATCACCCTGCGTGCGGTAGGCCCCAAGCTCACCCGCACACCCCAGGAAGACCCATCCCCTGGGTTAACAGACGAACCCCCTTCTTTTTTAGATCCCCTTTTTTGTGGGCAAGGGGGGGTGGCACTCCCGAGAGAGGATAGTGCCCCACCCGCCCCCCTTTTTTTTTTAGAACCCTCTTCGGAGGAAAACAGACCCTCTTCGGAGGAAAATAGAGAGAAAGGGGAAGAGGTGGCACTCCCGAGAGAGGGTGGTGCTCCTCCCCCCCTTGTCCCCCCCTTTTTCTTTTATAGAGCCCTCTCCAGAGGGACCCTCCACGGAGGTGAAAAACAGACCCTCTTCGGAGGAAAAAAAGGCAGAGGGAGAGACAGCGCGCCCGAGAGAAGGTAGTGCTCCTCCCTCTCTGCCCCCCATTTTTTCTGGACCCTCTACTATTTCTATTTTTTCTTTTTCTTTTTTTTTTTCCACCAACGATTCTAAAGCTACAGTTTCTGTACTTTATTGGTGTCCGACCGTGCCAATAAAGTTCACACAGCAACGGTTTGAAAAGAAAATACAAATATTGGAAGTGAGAACGCGACATCAAGGTTCAACGGAGTATAAAGATTTAGAAGAAGTGTAAAAGTGTAACGGAAATAAAAGTAAACAGAAGTGTAGGAAGGGTAAAGGTTTCTAGGTTAGTACAAGGAAGGGAAGGAGAGGAGAGCGCAAACCCGCAAACCCGCAAACCCGCAAACCCGCAAACCCGCAAACCCGCAAACCCGCAAACCCGCAAACCCGCAAACCCGCAAACCCGCAAACCCGCAAACCCGCAAACCCCGCAAACCCCGCAAACCCCGCAAACCCCGCAAACCCCGCAAACCCGCAAACCCGCAAACCCGCAAACCCGCAAACCCGCAAACCCGCAAACCCGCAAACCCGCAAACCCGCAAACCCGCAAACCCGCAAACCCGCAAACCCGCAAACCCGCAAACCCGCAAACCCGCAAACCCGCAAACCCGCAAACCCGCAAACCCGCAAACCCGCAAACCCGCAAACCCGCAAACCCGCAAACCCGCAAACCCGCAAACCCGCAAACCCGCAAACCCGCAAACCCGCAAACCCGCAAACCCGCAAACCCGCAAACCCGCAAACCCGCAAACCCGCAAACCCGCAAACCCGCAAACCCGCAAACCCGCAAACCCGCAAACCCGCAAACCCGCAAACCCGCAAACCCGCAAACCCGCAAACCCGCAAACCCGCAAACCCGCAAACCCGCAAACCCGCAAACCCGCAAACCCGCAAACCCGCAAACCCGCAAACCCGCAAACCCGCAAACCCGCAAACCCGCAAACCCGCAAACCCGCAAACCCGCAAACCCGCAAACCCGCAAACCCGCAAACCCGCAAACCCGCAAACCCGCAAACCCGCAAACCCGCAAACCCGCAAACCCGCAAACCCGCAAACCCGCAAACCCGCAAACCCGCAAACCCGCAAACCCGCAAA